>CM031578.1:22775535-23091003 GCA_018467065.1 Ephestia elutella
AGAACTAACATTGATATTTTGACATAAATTTAAAGACATATAGCCATGTTTCGCGCTTATATCTGAAAAAAACCGAAAATTAGTTAATGTGTGTCTTTGATGCCTTTGCCTTTAAAAAAATGTAAACTGTCTGTCTATGTCAAAGTCATGTTTTATAGATTATAGGTAATCGTTCTATTGTTTACTGTAAAATTATTTTTAATTTATTTATAATTTAAATTAAATTAATTTGTACAAAGAAAATATGCTTGAAAATAATAAGTCAAACTCCCGTGTCAAATAAGTCGGACTTCACCCGAGGAGGGTCTCATCCAGTCAAGCAGTTATAGATTGAGTTCTTAAAAGTTTTATTTGCGTCTAAGGTGAGATTTTCTTTGTAAGTACAATAAATTATCCTATTTATTAAGTACTAGCTTTCGCCTACGGGAACAGTGCTTTTTCCCGGGATGAAAGGTACCCTTCTCAGTACTTCTAACTAGGTAAGTGTATGCGAAATTTCAGAAAGATTGGTTCAATAAATAAGTTGCGAAGAGGTAACAAACACATAAATAAACAAACTCACTTTCGCATTTATAATATTAGTTAGGATAGGATTAAGATGCTTGACTTTTACATGAGTCCTCAAACAAATATAATATTTTTTTACAGTCACCTAAGAGCGGAGCTTTGAAAATATAACAGTATTGATCAACTGGCTGGAGTTTCACAAGGAGACTGGGCTGATTAACACAGTGAAAAAAAGGGCGACCCCTAACTCAATAAATAAAGCATATTGACATGTTTCAATTGTACAATACCTGGCATGTAAGTTGACCTAAGACTTTCAATGTGCAGTAACAGATAATAAAGAAAGATGATAATTTCAATGTTGACTTAATTGCAAATAGACAGACATGGCAGGAGTCTTTATTTTAATTAGCTTGCTTTTTAACGTGGGGACACTAGAGTAAATTATATACTTACTTTCTTCCTCATGACTCGCCCTGTTCATTGGTGAAAACTGCATGAAAATCTGTTCAATACTTTTCTAGGTTATCACTTTTCAGTTTATAACAGACATGGCAGGGGACGTTATTTTTTAATATGTTAAGGTAAAGATATTATGTAAGGTAGTAATGAATAATACAAGAATATTATTATTATTTTGTTTATTAGTCTTTAAAATATATCCTAAACTAGACCACACTGTTTCCTCCACAGTTTTTCAACAAGCTATGGATGTCAGCTCGTTTCTCAAGCAGGCAACCGCCATCAGTTGATCGTCCCTGCAAGAATGACAAATAATTTTTACTGCTGTTATAATTGTTTAGTTATCTAAAGAATAACTTTTATTTAAGTCTGCCTATTATGTAAACAAACTCTTCAGCTTTACAATATTGGTACTATATTGTTGGTTTTTTAAAGTAAAGACAAAGAAAGGAAAAGCATGTTGTTGATTTAAAATATTTTTTTTAGTTGTTCCTTAATTGAGATATTTTTGAACTAGTAACTATGTTGACTTGGCTAAGGAAGTTGTAAATAAAAAAAAAACCTTTTTCATCCCCTTAGGAGTGTAATTTCCTAGATATACTTATCCTACTTACTACTAATATTATAATTGTTTAAGTTTTGGATGTTTGTTACTTATCACAAAATATTACTGAATGGATTTCATTGAAATATGGTACACGAGTAGAAAAATACTGAAAATGGCATAGGGTTCTTTTTATCCCTATATTCTCAAGGGAGTAAAGCCCCAGGGTGCAGCATATGCTATATAAAGAACCTCTACACAAGTTCAAGTTTCTACTTACAGCAGTTTTTTCTCTGCATTGATATACCACTCGGTCAGTGTTGAATTCAATACTACAATTTTTATTTATATTTATATGGATGAGAATACTTACATAGTCTTTCAACAAGCTATGGATGACACCTTTTTCTGAAGCACATTACTCCAGTTGATCGAGCCTGCAAATAATAATTACAGAACTTGTACCAAAAATTACTAAGCATACTGTTATTTTGTGACATTCTGAAAATTTTATTTCTTTATATTATTTGTAGATAGAAATAGATGTAGTATCTTCTTCATATTTACCAATTCCTACTTATGTGGGGTTGGCATAGTATTGAAAGTATAAAGTATAGTTATTATTTAAATATCATTTGACAATTTAAGCATAAACCAGTTTCAAAGATGTTAAAAACTGATTATACAATACATTTTACCGCTTTTTTAATACTTACTTATTCTGCTAATTCTACTATAATATTTATAAATGCGATGCAAAAGATTGGATGTTTGTTACTCATAATAAATCTACTGGATGAATTTTAATGAAATTTGGTACACAAGTTGAAAAATACCGGACATACTTAGCACAAAAGGTAGGTATTTTTTATCCCTAAATTCTAATAGGAGCAAAGCCCCAGGGTATAGCTTGTGCTCTTGAAACACCCTCTACAAAATTTCAAGTTTCTACTTTCAGCGGTTATGTCTCTGTGTTGACAACTCGGTTAGTCTATAATTTTGTATGTACAGAAATATAGACTTGCCTGATGGTGCCTTCCCATAGGAAAACGATAATATGTATGTATGATGCTGTCTTTAGTTCTTTGCTTCGACCTACACAGGTAACAGGGGTATCACTGCACACACACAGCATTTAATTTTCAATATTGCTTGAAATGTGAGAACAGGAACAGCTGAAAAGACATTTTTACATAGTAAGTATTACCAAATACTATTTATACACTAGGCATTAAAGTATGTATATTATTGTTCTGAGTACCACATTACACTCATACTGTAACGCGGCGACGCGTTCATCCTCTTTGATCCATTTATGCGTGCGCTGGCACATACATACTTATTTCACCTGTCATAAATTTTAAACTGTATTCATACACATTCGATTCTACATTTTGATATCATTCTTGACTCAGTTTATGTAAATCACTTATCGTCTAATATTATAAAGATAAATAATATATCTTAAATATATTTAATATTATATAAAACAACATAGACCCGTCCAGGGTCTTATGTTTTTATCAATAAATTATACTATACAACGACCCTGAAGATTATTATTTGGAGTTCACATTCCAATATATAGGTTATATACCTAATCATAGAGCGGGGTGTACTGGCATAAGTATTCAGCTTATGTATAAGTATTCCCTAACATGAATTAAATTATAAAGAGCTAGCATCCCGCCCCAGTTTCGGGAGGTAGCCTATGTCACTCAGGTATAATGTAGCTTTCTAATAATGAAAGACTTTTTGAAATCGGTTCAGTAATTCTGAAGAATACCCCCTGCAAACAAACTCACATGCATTCAAGTGATGTGGGTCCTTTTAAATTGAATGCACAGAGTACCTACCTACATTTGGATGTTTGTGAGTTTGGATTTATGTTACATACTGTCACACAAAATCTACAAGACGGATTTCAATTAAATTTGGTACAAGGGTAGAAAATATAAGGAATAGCAACATAAGGTGCTTTTTAATACAAAGTTTCCACATCATTTCCGGGGCAGAACTATTATAATTTTCTTATATGTATGATCTTATACATACTATATATACTTAACCTTTAATATAAAAAATATCAGCGGTTCATTGAATTACGTGCAGTCACAATAGTTACAAGTGCATTTACCTCGGAAACTCTTACTAACCTTTAAATTTGACAATTTTCCATCTCGACAAAGTATCCTTTTTAGTAATGGGGTTACCTCTTTGTTGAGGTCTATAACTTGAGCATTTTAAGCCGAAATGTCTTTAATATCTCGTCGGCTATATAGGTACGACATTTGTAATGAATAAGAGCCACCAATGAAGAGGTAAAATTATGGGATTCATCACTAAATGTAACAATGTAAACCATACTACTTTACAATTTGATCTTAAAAGGTGTTGTTGCTCAATGGCCAAAAAGCAATTGAGATCCGACAGATCTACCTGACAAACTCCTGTCAAATAGCAAAGAGAATACCAATACTTTTACAATCGACGTGCCTATGGCACTTTTGATAACGTGCAGAATACCGAAATGGGCCAATAGTATGTCGGTATCATGTCCTCAGGCGTCAAATAAGGTGCAGAATACCAAATGGCGTAAATTTGGCATTTGAGACACAACTGAAATACAATAACGAACGTTTGGGAGTTTCGGGCCCGTTAAATCGATATGATTGATTATAATCAATATGATCGATTAATCGATATATAATCGATTTAATTGTATTGAAACTTCGCAACCTCATAATTAGAAGAACTAAGAAGGACATAGTGTACCTTTCATAACGGGAAAAAGCATTTTACCCGTGTGAAAATCACGCGGGCGAAGCCGCGGGCAAACGCAGGTACCTTTATATAAAATACGCGCGAAAAACATAACCCTTCCTTTGCAGTTAGGTAAAAACATCTGAAATGAAAATGACAATCTACATAATCTAATTACTTAATATTATAAATGCGAAAGTGAGTTTTTTTTAGGTGTTTGTTACCTCTTTACGCTCCATCTACTGAACCAATCTTCCTAAAATTTTGCAACCACATAGTTAGAATAAGAAGGACATAGTGTACCTTTCATAATGGGAAAAAGCCTGTACTCGTGTGAAATAATGCAAGCGAAGCCGCGGGCAAAAGCTAGTACCTATATAAATACAAAATACGTCGTGCGAAAAGCATACCTTCCTTTGCAGTTAGGTAAAAACACTTGAAATTAAAATGACCGTAAATGACCAATTTGACCGTAAATGACTGTCACATCTCTAATCTCCATAAAATAGGAACGGATATGGATGGCTAGCAAATATAATCTTCGTTTTTTAATCCGATTGCATAGCGCACAGTGCAACTAGGAGAATCACGTGGGATCCTTCACAAGACTGTTTCATGAGTTTCTTTCGGCATGCATTTCTTCTCAGCGCCGCGTGGGTGATCGTTCCGTTGCTAGAAGTTTGTGATTTATAATACACTAGCCGCGCCCCGGGGCTTAGCTCCCGTGGGAATTTTGGGATAAAAAGTAGCCTATGTGCTATTCCCGATATTTTTCTACCCGTATACCAAATATTATCGAAACCTGTTCAGTAGATTTTGCGTGATTGAGTCACAAACACCTTCACAAACTCAAATCGAAACTGTCGCATTTATAATATTAGTAGGAAGTAGGCAAGGGGTGCTCAATCCTGCTATCTGTCCGGTAGTAGATAATTGAGTGCACGGGCATGCGATCCCGCCTTCCCTGAGCTACTATGGACCACAATCCACTTTCCCGGCTATAGTATCCCGTCCTTTCCTATTCCTACCTTCCATCATGGTCCCATATTTCCTATCCCTACATGTGGTTCCCTCCCACTTATCATACAAAGTCTGACACGGCGAGAAAGGCAACACAACGCAGATATGCAACGTGATTTGGTGGACTCGGCGGGTCAGCGAGGCAAGGTGGATGGCCTAGGGCGGCGGTGGAGGGCGTATAGTCACCGTCGGCCAGACACATCATCCGACTTCTTCTCAGTCGTAGCGGTTCTCCGTTCCACTGATCCAAGGAGGAGAAGGACGAGTGTGTGCGTCTGCGTTAGCGCGAACGTTTGCGCACCTTAATATATCCTGCGTATCTGACCGCTTCCGTAAATGGACTCCGATTTCGAGAAAGTCCTGTGGCGATGGGTAGAAGTAGAGAAGTCTAGTCTGATGCAAGCTAGGCTTTGTCTGATACCTGCACACCGGCGGTCCCGGGGGTGTGAGTACATGCCGTGGTCGTTCCTACGCTGCATATTTGGGGCGACAGTGCGGGCTCGGCAACACCCGGGATGACAAAGCAGCCCTGTTTAGGGAGGCACTGCTTTCCTCGCTCAGCCGGGGAGGGGACTAGAAAAGGTGTCCTAAAAAAATGTTCGTCCCAACTTAGTAGGTGGTAGTAACCGCGGCTGCCATCGCATCACTCAAATCGTGGTCGACGTTTCAAAATAAATACCAAGAAAACATCTATCATGACATTTGGCGCGTGGAACGTGAGAACGCTACTTGATCGAGATGGCAACGCCTGTCCTGAACGCAAGACCGCCATAGTAGCTCGGGAACTTCACCGCTACAACATTGATGTAGCTGCGCTCAGTGAAACACATCTTGCCGATGAAGGAGAACTGGTGGAAGTAGGTGGCGGCTATACTTTCTTCTGGAAAGGTACCGCTGCCTCCGAAACTCGGCAATCAGGTGTAGGGTTTGCCATCAAGAACCAATTGGTCAAGCGTCTCCCTGTACACATCTCGGATCGCGTAACCACACTGCGTCTTCATCTGGATAAGGACAACTACCTTAATGTCATCAGTGTTTATGCTCCAACGCTAGATAAGTCTGATGACATCAAGGACAAATTCTACGAGGAAGTGACTCTTTGCCTCGATAACATAAACGCCAAAGAGCAAGTACTACTGCTGGGCGATTTCAATGCCAGGGTTGGTCGGGAGTATGAGGCTTGGCCCGCAGTTCTGGGCAGGCATGGAGTCGGTAATATGAACAGCAATGGTCAGTTACTGCTCAGTACTTGTGCTCAATACGGTTTGGCAATTACGAACACTATGTTCAGACTTGCTGCCAAGTACAAGACAACTTGGATGCACCCAAGATCCCGGCACTGGCATCTGATCGACTATGCTATTGTGAGGCAAAGAGATGTCAGTCAAGTGCAAATTACTCGTGCTATGCGTGGTGCACATTGTTGGTCTGACCATCGGCTGATTGTCACTAAGCTGCGACTTCGCCTTCGTCACCTTCGTAGATCTCCACCAAAAAAGCTTGCGTCTTTGAACGTGGAGAAGCTGCAAGATCATGAAGGGAGGGTGAAATATGCGGAAGCATTGTCTGAAAAGCTGTTGCCAGCTAATGAGCTAGGTGATGTTGGTACTGCCTGGGAAACTTTGTCATCTCATATTATGGATACCGCTTCAAATGCACTGGGTAAGAAATGCCGTCGCAATGAAGACTGGTTTGATGGAAATGATGGGGTCTTGCGGGCGGCGCTTGATAAACACCGGGATCTCCTGCGACAGCACGGAAGGCGAAATGGAAGCGTTGCAGTAGTCAAAGCTAGTGACCTTGAATTGCGCAAACTGTCTCGACAAATAAAGGACAAGTGGTGGCAGGACAAGGCTAGCCACATGCAATGGCTCGCTGATACAAACCAGCTTGGGGAGTTTTACAGTGAGGTACGCAAGCTGATTGGTACATCCTACCAAGCAAAGGTTCCCTTAAGGTCTTTAGATGGTAGGTGCCTGTTGACGAGCAAGGAGGATGTACTAAAACGTTGGGTGGAGCACTTCAATACTCTGCTGAATGTGGATCGATTAGCTGATCTGCAAAGCATCAGTTTAATGCCTCAACTCCCTCCTGCCCCTGATCTGGACGCGCCTTTATTGCGAGACGAGGTTGTCACTGCCATCAGGCAGCAGCAAAACAATCGAGCGGCTGGCATTGACCTTATACCAGGAGAGCTCATCAAGTATGGCGGTGAGAACTTGCATACGTTATTGTGGGAACTCTTTGTTCGTATGTGGGAGGAAGAGCGCGTTCCCGATATTTTTAAAGTATCGCGTATAAGTGTTCTCTATAAGAACAAGGGTGACCGATCTGACTGCAACTCTTATCGTGGTATTTCGCTCCTATCAGTCCCTGGGAAGGTCTTTGCCAGAGTTCTTTTAAACCGTCTAAAGCAGCGGTTCCCAAACTTATTTTGTCTACTGCCCACTTTGAGAATAAATATTTTTTTAGCGCCCCCATTTTTTCACCTTTTTAAAAACCACTATAACTTCAAATTAAATTAATTAATTATTGTGACCTTATCTCATTCGACGCTCAATCGTACTCAACAAGTCCGAACAAGTATTCAATGAACCAGCAAACTGATACAGGAATGCACAATTCGGGTTATTTAACAAAAACTTGTTAAAACATGATAGATATCTACGAGTACTAATAACTATTAAAATGCGAAAGTGTGTCTGTTGCCTTTTTATTTGTTTGTTTGTGTCTATTTTCATTACGAAACGGAGCGACCGATTGAGATGATTTTAATTTTTTCTATATTCAATAAAATAGGACATATATATGAACTACGCGGAGAAAAAAGCTAAATAAAGCTCCTAGCAAAAAAAAACATTTTCTTTCTGGGTGTCTTACCGCCCCCCTTGAGACCAGCAGCGCCCACAAGGGGGCGTTATCGCCCACTTTGGGAACCTCTGGTCTAAAGGACTTATCTGAAAGGATCCTGCCCGAGACTCAGTTTGGCTTCCGGCCGGACCGAGGCACATGCGAAGCGATTTTCTCTGTGCGTCAACTGCAGGAGAAGAGTAGGGAACAGGGTCGCCAGTTGTACCTCTGCTTTGTTGACCTGGAGAAGGCTTTCGACAGCGTGCCTCGCGAAGCCTTGTGGTTGGTGTTAGGAAAACTCGGATGCACGGAAAAGTTTGTAAGACTTCTTAGACTCCTGCATGACGACATGCGATGCTGCGTCGCTGTAGATGGTGAACATACGGATTTCTTCCCAGTTACCTGTGGGGTGAAGCAAGGATGCGTTTTGGCACCTATTCTGTTCGCCTCATACTTTGCGGTGGTAGTTAGAGAGGTCTTGCAAACTGTTCCCCAAGGAATCCGCATCCGTTTCCGCACGAACGGCAGTCTTTTCAATTTGGCTCGACTTAAGGCTCGCACCAAAGTCTCACATGCACTGATCACTGAGATCATGTACGCTGATGATTTGTGCTTTTTAGCAGAATCCCCAGATGGCCTGCAACAATTGATGTCCGCATTCCATCAAGCCTGTTGTAAATTCGGCCTGAAGATCAGCGTCAATAAGACAGAAGTGATGTCCCTGGACATTCATGGTCATGAGACACTGACCATAAAGCTTGATGAGAATGTGCTAAAGCAGGTGGACAAATTTCGCTATCTGGGTAACACTGTAACATCCAAGTGTGACCTTGATGCCGAGATCAACAGCAGAGTTGGTGCTGCTGCTGCAGCGTTTGGCAAGCTGTGTTCCAAGGTCTTTTGCTCACATGACCTTAAGTTGACCACTAAAATTTCTGTGTATATGGCAATTGTCCTGCCCAACCTTCTATACTCCTCTGAGACGTGGTGTGTGTACCGCCGCCACATACGCACCCTAGATCGTTTCCACCTTAAATGCCTACGTTCCATTATGAAGATCAGATGGTCCGATAGAATACGAAATACCGAAGTCCTGCGACGAGCTAATGTTGGTGGCATCGAGGCCTATTTAATGCGTCGGCAGCTTCGGTGGTGCGGTCACGTGTCACGTATGGCGGAGGAGAGAGTGGCGAAGCGCATCTTTTATTGTGAACTGGAGGAAGGCAAGCGGAAGCATGGCGGACAGCTCCTCCGATACAAGGATGTCCTAAAGCGACACATGAAGAGATGCAACATTGAACCCTCTCAATGGGAGCGTTTGGCGGCACAGCGGCCAGAATGGCGTAGGGTGGTGACAAGCCAAGTATGCGAGTTCGAGGATCAGCGTAAAGCTGACCTAGATGCTAAACGCGACCAGCTAAAGGCCCGCCCACCTGCTGCCATGATATATAATTATGAGGACGGTGTACTTACGTGCCCTCATTGTGCGCGGAGTTTCGTCGCGAAAATCGGCTACGTAAGCCATTTTCGAGCGCACGAGCGCCAAAATAACGGCTAGGAGTAGAAGTGGTCGCCATGGCCGAAACCGGTCGGACACACACACACACACACAGGAAGTAGGATTATATAATTAGTTTTCGAGATGAAAAAGTGCCGTCTTTAAAAGCCAAGTTTCAATAAAGAATTTTTGATTTAAAAACATTCTAATGTTCAATACATGTGGGCGGGCTGCTTTCATAGTTTTATTACCATCATATTGGTAACATATCATTTATTTCATGACTACTTACACACACATGAATTTTTACCTACCGTGGCCTTCAAGCCATAGCCACGCCCACCACGCGAAAAATATTGTCAGATTTGCGCTTGCGCAAATAGGCGGAAAATAACTAGCGCTCTATTTTTAAATTTTTGTTTACAATTCAAAGCTAGATTGCAATATGATAGGGATAGGAAAGAAAACTTTTGAATAGCGCTGGTCTGGTTCTTCATAAATATGATGAAGAATAGCACCTACCTGTAACTAGGAAAATGAAGGCGAGACCCAATCAGCATTTTTCGAAAACGTATTGTCTTTAAACGTCAAGGGTGAAGCATGGGTTAGAAGTACTGAAGCAGGAAAAATATCCCGTAAAGATAAAATGCTAAACTAGAATTATACCGAATCAAATTAGAAATAAAACTAATAAGATTAAAAAAATAATACACAATCCCGTTTTTTACACGACTGACCAAAAAAGGAGTGTTATGTTTTCAGGGTTCATGTATGTATCAGGGCTTGCATACCTGGTTAAAATTCTAAACCAGCTCACTCGATGCGCCATACATTTAAAAAAAGAGCGTTTTAAATCAGTTACGGTTGAGCAAAACCATATATTATTTCTGGTTATGTTCAAAGCGCGATATCATTTCAGTTCCTGTTCAAAATACCGGAAAGACCCAAAATATTTCGCTCTTTTCGACGATCGTGTTCTATCTCGCTCTAACTATGATTATTTCTCACTCTCGCTCGATATAAATCTAACCAATCTACACGCTGAGACTTGCAAATGCGTAAGTGAGATAAAACGCTGAGCGATATACCCGTCCTTGTCACTCGCCCGCGCGGGATTAACCAGGTAATTTCCGCTCGCGAGACCGATTCAAAAGGGTTTTCACTCCGATCGTAATGGCCCGAGCGTTACTGCGTAACCAGGTCAAAACACTTATTTTTTAGGTTTTTACACGACTGACCAAAAAAGGAGTGTTATGTTTTCAGGGTTCATGTATGTATGTAAGTTTCTTTATTCCACCATAAGTCCTCAACGGCTTAACAGATTTTGATGTGAGAGGTATTGTTAGATTCCTTGCATTCCCCCGAGTGACATAGGCTTTGTGAGTTGTCAGTGGTGTTTTTTATTTTTTAATAATTTGCTTGTTTCCTTTATCTTCGAAAATCGAATCGAATTAAGGAATTAAATTAAGACTACAATTTATTTAAAACGATACCGGCTTATTTTTTAAAATTAGTATTTTATCATAATTAAAAGAAAATCTCTAAAAATAATTACCCTAAGCGCGTAATGAACGCTAGCAAAAACACAAATTATATAAAATTCGAAAAGTAACCTTATTGCGTCTGCTTTAAATCGAATGGAAATTCCGCACCTCACCACCTCTGGTTAGCGGAAAACTGCCTTGGGTCTCGCCTTAATTATTTAACAATGAGAAAAAATGATTTGTTCACGATTTTTATTAAAAAGATACAATCATATACAATACATTTCTAGGATTTTCACAACGAAATAATAAAAGGAACTTTGCAATAAACAAAACAAGCTAGCAGCGAGAACAACACTGGCAGAAACAGGGTCAAAATAAGTAATTAGTCTAGCAGTTTAAAATTACAGTAAAAAGAGCTTAAATGCAGTTTTCCCTTAGTTATCAATCAGAGAGCCGAAAGTTAGATAAGAGTAAAGTTAATAAGATAATAAAATTGTTTATTGCATTAAAATGATAAGAGAACTAGAGATAAGCCAGTCAGTATGTCCGTGCGTCGACGAGATAGAGACGCGGCGCGGGCGCAAAGTAATATCATAGTCTTCGTTCGGTACGATATTTTTATATTTCTATTCACTACATTAATACCTAAATTTTCGGTGTTTATTATCCAAAATTCCAAAGGTATACCGTTATTTTAAGTATCTAATGGTGGCACTCCACATCATCGATGTTCGGTATTCGGAGTAATTCGACGTACATTGCTTAGTTTTCATACTAGCTGTTCATTGACACGAGATAAAACTAAGCAATGTACGTTGAATTGCTCCAAATACACCAATAACGATGTGAAGTGCCATCATAACATGTAACAATTAGCAATAATTAATTGTGATGAAATACTTAGACATAATAATATAGTTTTTAGATCCTTCAAATGTTTCCTGTGTTCCTGTTTGTTAGGCCCACAATCAAAATATTATACACTTGTCTGCTGTACATAAATTAAAGTAATAATAAATTAATAATTATACAATGTATATATTATTATATATAACAATAGATATACATAGATGAATAACTTAAAAATTAAAAGGTAGGTAAGGTAAAATATTTTTTTCAACTGAAAGCCATTTAAACAATGTATGTACACACAGTGTAGGGATGTTCATGACTAGTTTCACAACCTGAAACTGTAGACATTCCTTATTGTTTCTTTTTCTATTACTTAACGAGTAAAAGGAACTGTGCAAACAAGTTATTATCTGTGAACATCTACCTCATTAATTTATTTACTTAGCTTAGGTGTGTTTACTCGTATTTCGAACCCAACATTTCCTATCACAGGACACAGACTCTTCCATTACATAACTGGAGATTCCTATTGAATTAACAAGTATAAAGAACATTACATACTAAAATTTTCCGTAAATCTATTATTGTACTGATAATTATTTGATGTTGTGGTACAGGCAGATGACGAGCCCTGATATGGAGCAGCTGATTTTCGTTGAGCTCCTCAACAGTCGTTCATGTACGGGTAGTTGATATCTGTCAGCGGTACAAAGGTCTCCTTGATGGACTGAGGAGTGGTCCAACGCATCACGTAGTTGGGGCCGCCAGCCTTGTCATTAGTGCCTGACATGCGGCCGCCTCCAAACGGCTGTTGACCCACCACAGACCCAGTAGACTTATCATTCAGGTAGAAATTGCCTGCTGTCATTTTGAGCTCCTCCAGGGCCAGTTTTAAGAAGGCCTCGTCTTGGGCGAAAACAGCACCAGTTAGAGCGAATTGTGTAGAACTACCCACAAGTTCAAGCGCTTTACGCACCTTTGTCATCATCATATACGTAAATGGTTAGGACTGGGCCAAATATCTCCTCTGTCATCAGCTTGTCATGAGGATCAGTTGTCTCAATGACAGTCGGCATTACAAAGTAACCTTGACTGCAATCGAACTCTCCTCCTGCTATAATTTTGTTCTTCGGATTCTTCTGTGCATTAATGATGTATCCAGTAATTCGTGAGAAAGCTTTGTCATCAATGACTGCTCCTGTAAATGTTTGGAAGTCACATGTGACATCTCCAATTCTTAACTTTGCAATCTCATCTTTCAAACCACATTTAATTTTTTCAGACAGAGACTTGGGAACATACATTCTGGAGCAGGCGGAGCACTTCTGGCCGCAGTACTCGAAAGCTGACCGGATTGTACCTGTCACTACTGACCTGACATTGGCTGTGGGGTGTACAAAATGATAGTTCTTGCCTCCACATTCACCAATGAGCCTTGGATAGTTACGGTACAATGAAAGGTTTTTGCCTACTGCATTCCACAGCCAGTTGAAGGTTGGAACTGATCCGGTGAAGTTGATTCCTGAAAGATATGGGGAGCTTGTGATGGTTTTTCCAAATGTCGGGCCATCAGAAGGTAAGAAATTGACTACTCCAGGCGGCATGCCTGCTTCACGCATAATGTTAAAAATACGCCAGTTGGATAGTACAGCAGTATCAGATGGCTTCCACAACACACTGTTACCCATCAATGCCGGTGTGTAGGCCAGGTTGCCACCAATCGCAGTAAAGTTGAAGGGAGCAACAGCAGCAATGAATCCATCTAGTCCTCTGAATCTAAGAGAATTTTTGGTAGCTGCTGGATTTTCTGAGATGGGTTGATATTTTAAATTCTCTTTTAAGAAATATACATTGAATCGGAGGAAATCAATCAATTCGCATGCAGAATCTATTTCAGCTTGTATTATAGACTTGGATTGGCCCATCATGGTGGCGGCGTTGAGGCTCTGTCGGTACTGGCCGGCCATTAAATCTGCAGCTCTTGTGAAAATCTCTATCCTTTTTTCGAAGGGTGTGCGGTCCCAGGTGACTTGTGCCTTCACTGCAGTATCAATAGCCTTTTGGATCGTTTTTTCGCTCGCGTAATAGTATTTGGCGATGCGGCGGCTGTGGCAATGCGGCATCACCTGGTAGCGCGGCTCGCCGTCCTTGATCATCTCGTCGCCGATCACGATGGGCACCTCCTCCGTCGTGCACATCGCGCGCTGCAGCTCGCACGCGAGTGCATTGCGCTCCACACTGCCGGCGCGGTACTCCAGGATGGGCTCATTCATAACTCCAAAGTCGCACAAGTTGGGAAGTTCCACTACGCTGGAGTACTGTCGGTCTAGAAGCCGAGGCGTGCGCAAGGCGCGGAGGCACGTACTCAACATCCTGGCTGCTGCGGTCTTCCGTCGCGAGGGTCACAGTTGGTCACAGGAGCGTCTTGTTACGTAAACACGCAAGACGAGGAAACGAACGACTACACTGCCCGTTTGACGATACCTTAGCAATAATTGGCAAGTGGCAACAGACTTGTTATGTGACCTTCACACTAATTCACATTTTGTGACGAAATCTGCGCTGTAGCACGAATAGAATGTATTGTAAAAATGTAAATAATTGATCAGTGACCGCTCTTACAACCGGTCAGATTCGAAACCAAGTTCACAACTGGAGACTGTAGGTCCATTACTGTTACTCGCACTATTAATTGGGAGATCCGGTAATACTAATAAGATTTTGATCGTCTCGTTTGTGGATTTTTTTAAATTGCTCTGCTGCTGAGTTTGCTCAGCTGACGCCAGCTACTGACGTTTGTTGTCACTTTCGCACTTGGAGAAATAACCATAGATATTAAGGTACAGTTTCTCAAGTACGATTTTGGTATGTACTTTGATATATAAATTATAAAATGTAATATAAAATCGAATATGTAATTATTCCATATTATTATACTTATTTCACTTGAAAATAGACTTATTAATAAGGTACACAATTCTTAGCAATTTACGCATTATTACTTACTGTGGATAAGAAATATTTTAAACATAAAAGAAATAATAGAGTAGAGAGAAGGTAATTTTCTTTTGTCCTGACAAAAATATTAATAAATTAAAATTCAAAAAAATCAAATAGACCAAATATTGCACGGCAGGTGCCCGTTGCAGCTTGAAGCATACACCGTACGTAGCATCTCATTCTAGGTCAAGTCAAGATTATTTTAAGCCCTAGTAGATAAACTCCATTTATTCTTACCAGTCCTAACATGTAAGCAATCTTACCATGTCTTTTTATGATTTTACAACAATATAAATTAAAATAGACTTTTTAGGAAATTAGTTTCGTGGTTAATAAATGTTTTACTTTAGAATGTTTAGGTTTGAACTAATATTTGATTTATTTTCAACAAAAAGTACTGTGAAGATTGTTTACATGATAGGACTGGTAAGAATAAATGGATTTTATATGATTTTGTGAAGATTATCGTTTACAAAGCGTCATTATAAATCTGATTCTGGCCGGCATCTACTATCGGGTAAAGAAATACAAACATTCAAATAAACGCACAACGACAAAAGCAGATGTAGTTGCTATGCAAACGCCCCATTAAATGTTGTATCTTTCCTTGTTTGCTGAAGTAATCCTAGCGCATGTGCATTGATATGACCTAGTTTCAGTACGCAAGCGCAATGGTACCCAGTCGGTTCGATTCTGTCTGAACTCTGAACACGAAAGATCTTGACTAACCAAGACGCAATAACCAAGGATCGCACTTTCAGTAAAGTTACACATAGGCGATTAATTGACCTTTTACAGCATGCATGAAAAACATGTACTTATTTTCTACGGGCTCGTGGATATCTTTTCCATGAAATACAATACCTACTTATTTTTGCTGTCGATTTTTTTTAGTAAGTAGCTATAATTTGTTTGCCAATTCATGTATAAGAAGCAAAAAACAAAAGATAAATTAGAAAATGGAGTATATAAGTATGTACTTAGTTACTGCTTATTTCCAAAGAAATGTCTACCACTACCAGCAGACCAGTTGTAAATAAATGATTTTTGCAGATAAAACTTACGAAACAAACAGAAAATAGTAGGTACTAGAGCAACAATTCCTAAAAAACTAATATCATCGATAAAATATTATCTAATATCTAAATAGCGTTTAACATTTGCTTATTATGTTTCTGGATATGCGATTTCAGACGGGAATCAAAACCTTAATTCGTAACATTTACGGTAATATCTCCTTGACGTATAATTTTGATTATTTTTTTGATGTAAGAGACCGTGGATTACCTATTCGATATTATTTATAAGCGTCCCTGAGATAAAATGTTTGACAGACAGGTGGACAACAAAGTGATCTTATAAGGGTTCCGTTTTTGCCATTCGAGGAACCCTAAAAAGGACTAATTTCGTAGACTCGTGATGGAATCGAGGTGACAGGAATTAGGAAACATTAAATGAAAAAGTCAGTTGTATATTTGTATAGGTATATTTAATTGCGATTTAACATCAGTACATATAGATAATGTCAATAGCACGCTTCAGTACCTTATCGCTCGGTCGCAGTCGACCTCCGCATTACATAATACGTGTCATTTAAATCCCGCAAGGCAGTCTGGCGCCATTATTATCAATAGTTTACTTTTATTGGCACCGCCGCATCAACGGCATCTTATGGCCGATTTAAATAAACAATAACAAAATACATAAATATTAGCGGTCTTAAATAAAGTTGCCGCAAAAATGAGAACGATTTTGCGATCTCGAGCAAAACATTTCTACTGGCTTAGTTAGGTACTTACCTACCTGATATAACGGCGCCGACCGACTCGCGAACTTACTAAACAGTATGAAATCTACTACACTACGGATACGTGTATAATAAATCAGTTACCGACTTACTGATCCAACCCTAAACTACAGTAATGTCAAAATAGCATAAAATACGATATAAAACTAGGCATTGGCAAGTGTGGCCGGGCGGCCGCAGTTGCACGCACACGCATCGACCGAACTCGCGCGATTAGCACTAGATATTTTGCACGGAATAATAAAAATAGTTTTTATTGTTCTGTGATATTTTGTGAGTATGAGACGGTAGTCTATTAGTGTTATGTAACGCTCTTTTGGATAGTCGGCAAGTCGTTTAGTCTGCACGAGTAGAACTAGGGAGCGAGAGTTTTCAGTTTTATCATTTGGTCCGAATGGTCCACCTCGTAATTTTTAAGCATTTCTTGTGCGTACGATCTCGCCATAACTTCTGTGCCACCTTTAGGAATATGTGTCAAAATAACATCAAACTTTTTATAATTTATAGTATGAAATTAACGTCCTGCGTGTGCGTGCAGCATTACATTACATAATATGACACTGTTACAGCGTGCCGGGCCGAATTAGCTCTTAATTTACGCTAAATACTCGAATATGACTTGAATTTAGTCTTGTCTAAAGACACCCCAATAAGTACGCTAGTAAAAAGAATGCTCTAGATATAAATCAATCACGCTAAAATTAAAGAGGGTATCTTTTGGTTACTTGAGTTTCTGTTTTTTTCGCACCAGATTTCCAGAGGTCCATATAAGTGCCAAGTAGAACAACACTGTTGCCTGAACTTGGCAACTAACAGGAAGTGTATCGATTGATCAATTCGAATGTGTTGTTTTGACGATAAACGCAATCTTCATTCGTAAGACGTTTAAAAAGAATTCATTTTTAATATTGATAAGAACTGATTTGAACTCAAACACATTATTCAACTTTACATTAAATCTTTCTAAAAGCACAGTTGTCTTACGATGTTTACTGTATACCCGACAAGGCACATCCATTATACGCATATGTTACATACAACTAAAGCCTGTAGTAGACCGCTATTATGATTAAATATTAATCTATCAAAATTAACTGAAAATCATCGATATCATGAGACTAATGCGTAAAAGATTTTTTAGCAAGTGAAGCAAAAAAGAACTGCCCATAATTTTCAGTTAACTTTGCCAGCTGATTATAAACTAGAATATAAAATAGACAAATACTAGCAATGTTTCCTACGCTAAATCCGCTATTCCGCGGGTTAAAACAATGACATGTAATTTGTAAAAGCTCGATATCAAAAATGTCGATGAACACTTGTAAAAATAGGAATAATAGTCTTGGAATGAGTATATTTCATTACATTTAAAATTCTTTATTGACATTTTCTTGTATAGGAAATCAAAATTTGAAACATAATAATAAAAAAATTGTAGAAACAAGAATGTTTTTCAAATTCTTTGAAGTTTCTTGAAGTTGAATCGAATTTAAGTTAGCAGTGTAATTATATTTTGCACTAAGTGCGTTTTTATTTTTACTTTTATTTATAAATAAAAAATGCATTATGGAATGCAAAATTTGGCGCTTGGAGTACACCATTATTTTAATTCACATTTGAAAAAAATCTTACCTTATGAAAATTCATAACCAGTGAAACTGTACCTTAAACATATTTATCACCAAAAAATACCGACGTCGTCATTTCCTTGTCATTTTTGTATCGCAACAACAATCATAATAAAAAGAATCACGGCCACAAATCGTCATAGCATTGCGCTTAACATTATTTTTAATCCTGAAATAATGAACCTTATGACATCGTGAAAAGTTGCAAAATCCAAGTTCTGGACCAGCCAGACCTTACTTGAAAGTTGAAACGGAGTGGATAGTTTTCGATATGTTGAAGAGCGTATGTTGCTCTTTTCAACACATCGAAAACTATGCACTCCGTAAATTTCGTTACTGCGAATATTAGCAAGTCTGGCTGGTTCGGGAACTCGATCTACTAAACTAATGTTAATAGCTATTCAGTCGCCGATACCTCGTCCTACGACACCCTATGACTCATTTAATACATTTAAACATTTAACGATACAAGTAATATTGAGCAGATTCCCGCACTTTTCCGGTTTCTTATATATATATAGATAGATTTCGCCAAAATTCCTGATTAGTTCTGACTGAGACTGTTTAATGAGTTTCTTTCGGCATTTCTTCTCAGCAGTGGTCGTGATAGCCAGAACGTAACATATTACAAAGAACTGTTTGATTTTCACAAAAAATAATAAATTTTATTAATTTTTGTACACAAAATTACAAAGATTTTCTTAGTTAACGTCAGTAAAAATCCAGCTTTTACGAACTTTCGTCATTCTAACTAAACTTTATTTCATTAAAGCTTCTTTTCATTCTCACAGACAGCTTTGCTTAGTGTTACCCACTTGATCAGATACAGATTGATTGTTTTATCACCACCACTAGTTAAATCATTGTCAATTTTCTAAGCACACGTCAGTCTAATATGATTAATTGAATAATAATGGGATCGAAGATTTCATAGCAAAATATTAAATTTGTAAATGTTCCAAAAGTTCCATTTATTTGGTGTAGATAATCCGGCGTAGTAAAATCTGAAAGAGAAAAAAAAATAATATCAAATCACTACCTATTAAACTAAAAGTAAATAGTGTTATTGTCCAACAATAGTGGTTTTCCATTAAACATTAGCTTATATAAAAAAATATATATATGAGTGAGTGGCGTCAGCCGTCAATACGTGATGTACTTTATGTTGAAAGAAAAAACATAATTTAATTACATGGCTATCAAATCAGATAAGGTAAAAAAAGTCCCCACACCGCCACCCATCATAGTAGATGGTGTAGATAACTACCAAAACTTCTATGATTTTTTGTCAAGAGAAGTGACAACTAGCACCTTCGCAATAAAGATCTTGAATGGTGATAGCGTCAAAATAAACGCCAGCAACGAAGAGGCATATAAAGCTATAGTAAAGCTAATAACAGCAAACAATTGTCTATGGCATTCCTATGAAAACAAGCAGGAAAGGCCAATCAGAGTAATGGCAAAGAAGTTGTCTTCAACCTGTCAGCTAGGTAGAATAATTGAGGATCTGAAATCTAAAGGTCTTCTAATTGAAGATGCCGTAAACAAATTAAGTTTTAAAACAAAAGAACCACTTAATATGTTTATGTTAACTTTTAATAACAAAGAGGACATTGAAGAAATATATAAAATCAAATCCATCTTAGGTTGTATAGTAGAGATACAACCCTTGAAATCACCTAAACTTATTCCACAATGCAAAAGGTGCCAGGCTTACGGTCACACTCAAACTTACTGTGCCAAGGAGCCGAGATGTGTAAAGTGCACAGGAAGGCATCTAACAAAAGACTGCAGAAAACCTGCTTCAGAGAAACCGAAATGTGTGCATTGTGGAGAGGCACATCCGGCTAACTACAGAGGTTGTACAGTAGCCAAAGAAATACAGAAAATAAGACACAAAACTGTCAAGAAAACGGGAAGCTCTCATGAAAAAAGAATAGTTGTACCACTAACCTCAACTAGCGAGCCTAAATCAAACACCAAGCCTGGGGCAACAGTAAGTTCAAAAGTTTCCTACGCACAGTCTGTCGCAAAAAATTTCACAAGCTCTCAAGGCGCAGAAATAACAAATACAAGTAAATTAGACCAAATCATCAAATTGATGACATCGTTTGATGAGAGGTTGAAAAAACTCGAAAATAGCAATAAAACTGCTATCCTTAAAAACAAACAATGATGACTAACTTTAAGATTATGGCGTGGAATAGCAACGGACTACTTAAGCATAAAAACGAATTGCACGAATTGGTAGTCCTAGACATAGAAAATATTGATATTTGCCTAGTATCAGAAACACACTTTACGAAACAATCCCATATTAAATTTAAAGGCTATAATGTTTACCATGCACTTCATCCGGATAATAAAGGCAACGGCGGCAGTGCTGTCA
Organism: Ephestia elutella; assembly: GCA_018467065.1. Classification (NCBI taxonomy): domain Eukaryota; kingdom Metazoa; phylum Arthropoda; class Insecta; order Lepidoptera; family Pyralidae; genus Ephestia; species Ephestia elutella. The sequence continues at coordinate 22,796,343 of CM031578.1, forward strand.
TCATTAAAGAAAATATTGCACATCAAGAATACTGTAAACATGAAATGCCAGAAGTACAATGCATAGCAATTCGATTAAATACAAAGAAGTATCCACTAACGGTGGCAGCAATATACTGCCCACCCAGATATACTATACCCAAAAATGAATATTTGGATATTTTAAAAACCCTTGGTGGTAGGTTTATACTAGGAGGAGACTTTAATGCAAAAAATACTCATTGGGGCTCTCGTCTAACGAACACAAAAGGAAGAGAACTTATGTGTGCCATTACAGAATTGAACTGTGACGTCGTATCTACAAGATCTCCTACATATTGGCCAACGGACCCGCTTAAAATCCCTGACCTCATAGACTTTTTCATTTATAAAAATATTTCTTCAAACTACATGAGAACTGATCAAAGTTATGATATGAACTCGGATCATTCAGCCATATATTTAGAAGTAAGCGAGAAACTTATATATAAGGAGCCTATCTTAACTTTAGTTAATAAGTACACTGACTGGGAGAGCTTTAGGTTGGAGCTAGATAATCATGTAGAACTGAAAGTACCTTTGAAGACCCCAGATCAACTAAACCTAGATTTAGAGTTTATTAAGTTAATACAACGTACTGCTTGGAACAATACGCCTAAGATCAAAAAGAGGATATTCACAAACACATATCCCACAGAGATTAGAAAATTAATCACTGAAAAAAGAAGACAAAGAAATCAGTGGCACCAAACTAGATGTCCAGAAGATAAGACAAAGTTAAATAATCTCACTAAACAGCTTAAAAGACGAATACAAAATCACATTGACGAGCGTACAAACAATTATCTTCAAAAACTGACCAATAGTCGCAGTACAGATTACTCTCTTTGGAAGGCTACTAAGTGCATGAAGCAATCGACAGAACAAATCCCTCCGATAAAGGTTGGACCTAGCAAATGGGCAGTGACCAATGAAGAAAAAGCATTTTTATTCGCTGAACACCTAGAGGGAATCTTTAAGCCAAATATATCTCAACAACCCAATGAGTCAACTTTTAATGAACCCTACGACTCTTCGCCAGTTGAAGATATAAATATTAAATTTGTCACTCCTAAGGAAGTACTTAGTGAAATAAAAAAGAATATAAATCCTAGAAAATCTCCTGGATTTGATCTTATATCAGGAGAAATTTTACATAATCTTCCGCGTAAAGCGTTAGTTAAACTAACAAATCTAATTAATGCTGCTCTAAGACTCAAGTATGTCCCTGATTTGTGGAAAGTAGCTGAAGTAATTATGATTGCCAAACCAGGAAAACCACCATCTGAAATAACATCGTACAGGCCAATTTCGTTGTTGCCTGTCATGTCAAAATTATTTGAAACGACAGGAACTAGATCTCAAATTTCACAAAATGTACTGGCTTATCGGTAGACAGTCTACATTGTCGGTACCCAACAAATTACTTTTATACAAACAAGTCCTTATGCCAGTATGGACTTATGGCATACAGCTGTGGGGCTGTACCAAAAAGAGCAATATTGACATCATTCAACGTTTTCAAAATAAAGTGCTGCGAGCCATTGTGAATGCGCCGTGGTACGTAAGAAATGACAACCTGCACCGGGACCTTAACATGCAGTACGTTCGTGACGTAATACAAAAATATGCAGAAGCACATGAACACAGGCTGCTTCATCATGTGAATGTTGAGGCTATCCAGCTCCTCGACAACACGGACATAGTGCGAAGACTAAAAAGAACTAAACCGATAGATTTAGTGTAGTGATAATACAAACAGATCAATAGTGATAGTGATAAAATAGTGCAAATAAAAAGACACACGATCAAAGTGCCTTCCCCTTAATAGAGACAGTAAGAAAAGTGCCGATGGACACATTCTTAATTCTATGGACTTTATAAAACTAGGACAATATAAAATTACACATTAGCCTGTAAATAGGCTAGATCGTAATAATATTAGCGTATTTAATTATATTAAAGTATGTTAAGAAAAAGGAAAAAAAAAAAAAAAAAAATTACATGGCTGACTGTAATTATTTGAATGTAATAATATGATGCGATATTAGTCACGTTTCGACAGAATAGTTAGAACCATAGAGTTTCTTAGTAGTACTTCCTCTTAGTCAGAAAAATTTTAAAGCCAATGTGTATCTCTAAACAGCAGGTCAGATGTTAGTGTGTCTTTTTTTTAATACAACTAAGTAAGCAAAGTCTATATAGTGCCTAACAGATATAAAGGGCCATTTAGACGGTACGGTGACGATTGACTTTTAATAATTGAAAGCAACTGTTTACATGGCGATATAAATAAAAAACTTAAATACAATTATTGAATGCAAATCTTGACATACCTACGTTAATTGTCAATGTGTTCTGTTTACACATATACAATTGTTTAGACAATTATTGCATTCCATTTTTGAAGCACAGATTTGTATGGGCACGTGCCATTTTTTAGCGACTTGCTTTAAGAATTGCACGTATTGCGTTGGCAAATTTTTCATGCAAGAATTGAATGACATTTTCTGGCATGTATTGTTTATACCAAGAAAAGTTTTGAATCCAAACTTGCATACCAGTTCAAGAATGTTACGTGTTGTTTAGACTATGCAAGTAAATTATTGCTTCAATTTAATCGTATTCAACAGGCAAGAAACTTGTACCGTCTAAATTCCCTGTTCTAAATGGTCTTTCTTTTTATCAAGTGTTTTATATAGATAACATGGCGTCAGATTTAGCTCAAGTCGCCTATAGGTATCCGACATCAACACACTAGTAAATTGAACAGTCTACCATTGTGCGTGCAGGTATCCACAAGATGTTTAATTTGTGGTGGTTAAAATGACTGTACATGATTCAGATTCATCCACAAACTCAGATGTACATGTCGAACCGCCGCCCCTGCGATTTGAACCTACTCCCTTTCGAATATAATTAAGCGTCTAGCCGACTGTTGGAATGTGTGGTTGTAATGTAGTGTGTAGTATAGTTTATCAATGTTGTGTATATGTTGCGTGGTGTACCTCAGAACAGCAGGTCCGTGTTGAGCGTGCGCGCCTCGCTCCAGGAGCGCGCGTCGGCGCCGCACGGGCGCGCGTCGCCCGCGCCGCCCTCCCTCTCCGCGCCGCACTCCGCGCCCGCGCTGGCAGGGGCCTCTGTTGGGAGTGTGGGTATTGACCAAGTGTTACATACATACATATTATTACGATTTTTTTGTGGGCATAGGCAGAGACTAGCGATTTCCGCTTGCTACTTTACTTGCTTGTAAAGTTAGATAAGTTCAATATAATGAAAAATACAATAATATAAAAAGAGTACAAAATATTTCTATTTCTTGTTGTGTGACTGTAACACCTATAAGGTCGAATACGGCATAGCGTCCATTGTTTGACAATTGTTATCGTAAAACGTCATACTTGAAGGACGAATAAAAAAATGTACAACGAAGTAAAAGTAATTTTAATAGAATATTTTTTTTTTTTTTTATAATACAGGGCGGCAAACGAGCAAGCGGGTCACCTGATGGTAAGCGATCACCGCTGCCCATGGACAACTGCAACACCAGGGGTATCACAAGAGTGTTGCCGGCCTTTCAAGAAGATGTAGACTCGTTTTTTGAAGGTTCCAATGTCGTATCGGTTCGGGAATACCGCCGCAGGAAGTTGGTTCCACAGTTTGGTCGTACGTGGCACGAAGTGTCTTTTAAAACGTACGGTGGTTGACAGCCAGTCATCCAGATGGTATGGATGAAACTTCAGCCTGTGACGGATGGTACGGTGGTGAAATTCTGCGGCAGGTATTACGTCGAACAATTCATCAGAGCACTCCCCATGATACATTCGGTAAAGAATGCACAAGGATGCGACATCCCTATGCAGAGCCAGAGGATCGAGACGGCTGACGAGATTCTCGTCATCGACGATTTAAACAAAATAATGAAATTTAAAATAAAATATAATGAATTAATAAAAACTTGCAAATAGAATAAGAAGAGAACAGATTACCTGTCTCCCGGCGCGTGACCCCGAGCTGGAACGCGTCGGCCAGCGTCTTGCTCGGCGTGTAGCGCGCCAGCGCCGCCGACACTGCGCATATACATGATATGATGCTAGCCACTTGTGACATGATGACGATATGGTGATGGTAAAACACTATGAAAGCCTTCTAAAACATCTGGAGTCGTTAAACTCTCAGAGTTGAATATTCAAAATACCATTTTAAATATAGATATTCTGCAATTTTCTTACTTTATAGATACAAAGACATCATGAGCTAGACTCATTAGATTTGATTAGTACTTTAGCATTAGCTAAAATAATTATAATAGTAGAAAATAGCCCTTAGTAGAAAACGGGGGGGCAAATTAGGGACACACAATATGGACAAAATACGAACATGAAATTCAACAATGATATTTAGCGTTCGAACATACAGCGGAGTTAACTAAAACTATTTTCCTACATGTAACTACGGTTTTTTTTTGCAGGGAAGTATAGACAAAGCGGTAATAACAAATGTATGAGAATGTTCGGCGGCGTTCACACGAAGGTTTCGTCGGGGACCGGCGACGCGGGCGACGCGCGCTGCCCTCGCCCGCGCACGCGCACAACGCGACGTATCACTTCACGATATACAGAATGTTATTCGAGGATTAAATTAGGATGCAAATTTTATTCTCAAATATTTTAACTGGTCTCTGGTACTTTAGTGGAACGGAACGAAATGAACTTCTTGCTTTTTGATTGGTTTTTAATGAAATACTTATATTTCTGTAGTGGATGGAAGCCAAATCACTTTCAGTCCGGATATATCGGCTGACACGATGAGCAGTATCACTTGATCTTATAATCGTGGATTATTAAGAATTTAACTTTAATAGAATAATTCTCTTCTTCTCAGCATATTTATGTCCACTGCTGAACGTATGCCTCTTGATTGGACTTCCACTCTGATCTTGATGCGGCGATTCTGGTCCAGGTCGGCCCTGCCGTCTTTTCGATGTCGTGGTTAATAAAATAATTATAATTGTCTAAAAACTTATTTAACCTAAGCTATCTAACTTAATCTAAGCTATCCATAAGTTTGTTTTCATGCTTGCTAAGCATATATCTCTCCAATTCTGCTTGTGGAATATTAAAAGAAACATCGAACCAAATGGAAGTTTAACTTAATAAGCTCTACATGGCGACCTGCCAGTTACAATATCAGGTAAGTAGACAAATCTTTTACCTATATGAGTATTGGCAGAGAGTTGGGACACGTGTGACGTCACGTCGGTGACGTCACCGGCGGGGGCGGGGGTCGCGGGGGCGCGCTCGTCCGGGGAACAGAGTGACGTCTCCGAGGGGTACTCGAACGTGCGCGTGAGCGAGTCGTCGAACTGAAGCTTCAGCTGGAATGGAGAACGTTCAAATTTAATAGATCATCGTCATCATGATAGCCATAATAATTTGGCTCGTTTTCTCTTCTTCCTTTGCCGGTAGACATCAGTATTCATTCATCACTGATAAGAGCCTCATTAGACATACATGGATTTTGTGAGTATAATGGCCAGGAATGTCTGGTTTAGCCTTCACCATTTGTACTAATTGAAAATCACCAGCTAGATTGCAAATTTCCTTTCGATGTTTTTTCTCACCGTAAAGAATGTGGAAAGAGAGACAAAGACATTTGAAAACTCTCAACTGAACTGAACTATTGGGAACAAAGGATTTCGTAACTCAAGTTACCTTGGCCTGGCGCTCCTTGTTAGGCCGCTGCGGCATGGAGGACTTCCCATTGATGAGGATGTTATCGTTGACGAAGTGCACGCCGCACGGCGAGGGCGGGCCGCAGTCCTCCTCCGAGTCGGAGTCGGGCCCCGGCGGCGCCCGGGCTTCGGGGCGGAGCACCACCACGCCTGGCTCGCCCGGCTGCAATATTCAGATAACAATTTTGAAAAAAAATTATCACATCTTACAAAAATAATCTAAAGATTTAAATTTTTAAACGATTTCGTACAAGTTATCAAATTGCTATCACCCAACCATTATGTATGTAAGATATTTAACGAAGGGATACAAATGAATAAATTCTACACCATCACTTTTAAAACATCGGTTTAACCCGCCACCCTGACGCGCACATAGACTAAGTATTTATTAGATAATATACAAACTAGATAATATAGCAAACCCCTGAATCTTTAGAACGTGATTTCACATCAACATTGAGCACTGGCCATAGCCAATATATTGAAACAACCCAGACAAACTAGCTCCATACAAGGTACGCTGTATGAAGCGTGACAAAAACCCGAACGGAAGCCGAGCCCTGGCTTCTCATGAGAAGGAATGCCGCGGAGTCAGTACTCGGAAATAGCATGTGAAACGTATCTACTTTTTAACAAGTTTCGGGTACATTGGTAAAAAAAGAACCTTATCCATTTATTGTAACGAAACGTCACTTATCTATATGGATTATGACAAACCAGGAATTAGTCATTATTAATCCATTTAATAATTACAAGTGATTATTTCGACATTATCGATAGTTTTTCGTGTACTGTAATAAATAAGGCAAGGCGTGAATGTTCTTCATGCACGATTCGTGCGTTAAACTAGTATTTAGTTTTAAGAAAATTAATAATATGCTAAAAATGACCACTGCCATAACAGTGTATCTCTAGGGAATAATTAATCTCGGATTACAATTTATCAGGTTATTATAAAAGAGAGAAGAACAAAGGTAATGAAAAGGGTACTGGATCTGAAATTGAATCAAAAAGAAGTGATGTGTGCCCGACCGATTTCGGTCATTGCGACCACTTCAAGAATTAAGGGCGAAAGAAACAAGCTAATTATTAAAAATAAAAAACACGACTGACTAGTTTTTACTCAAAAAGTACATACAAACATATAAGTTATATACATTTTTGAAATCGCCTTTTAAAGCCCTTCAATTTGATACCCCACTCGATAAGATTGATCAAATTTTATTTTTTTGGTCTGCTATTTATCGCATATATAATCCGCCATTTTGTTTTTATGGTGACGTCATATAGCCTATGTCACTCGGGGGAATGCAAGGAATCTAAAAATACCTCTCACATCAAAATCTGTTAAGCCGTTTAGGACTTATGGTGGAATAAAGAAACTTACATACATACATACATGAACCCTGAAAACATAACACTCCTTTTTTGGTCAGTCGTGTAAAAAGGAAAAAGAAGTAGAGGAAAGCTTAAGAAAATATGTTTAGGAAAAAGATAATAGAACAGTTGGCTTCGAACCGGGAAAAGTGGAGAATACTGACATGCCGACCCCACATGAAGGAAGAAGGCGGACGATGAAGTTATTATACAAGTTTTGCCTATGGGTGTTCGCGTGAATTATTCATCAAAACTTTCTTCATGAATAATTCTGTCTTGGTAAAAAGTTTTCATTGAAAATGCTTTTCCTATGACCTCAATGATATAGTGGTCAAGATGACTGACCGCCGCTTGTCGAATTCGCATCCCACCCACCCAGCGTGGTAGGTGAATTTTTGCCGCCGTGTTGCGTTCAATTCTGTTTGTATCAATCTGAAGTCATCGATTTATTTTATACGGGACACCTCCAATCGGATAGCCATTGCCCTAGTTTATTAATAAGGAATGTACCTATAAATAATGTACATGTGTATAAACAGAGACACATGTGTGTAACACGTGTGCAGGTCACGTGCCGATAACGCACCACGATAATCTGAACTACTGCTAGAGAATAGAGTTTTTGTTAGAACGCTGCGTATGACAGAGCTAAAATCTGAATCTATTCGCAGTTGAGCACTGACAGTTGAGCAGTGGGAAAAAGTGAATAACAGGCGTCGCAAAAAAAAGGACATTAATCTATTCGCTTCCAGATAGCCGACCAACGCAGAGCTAATTTAATAGGAATGCCTTATTACATTTCTTTAGCTGTTAACAATGATCAACACATTATGAAAACGTGAGATATCAAAATTATGCTAATGAACAGTCGAATTACTAAAAGCTGAGAATTCATGTCATTGGAAACCTCGAATCTCGTGGTGGAGAGAGACACTACACCCAATGAATTGAGTAACAACAAATTCTGTCAAGTCTAAGCTAATAGATATAATAAAGCTGAAGAGTTTATTTGAACGCACTGATCTCTGGAACCACCGATCCCATTGGAAAAATTCTTTCTGTGAATGATAGCTACATTCACGATGAAGGCTATTCAGGATCTAGTGATTCCTACGGGAGCCGCGGGCACAGGGAGTAGGTTAATAATCAAGTTCAGTTATATTCTTTCGTACGTGGCGCGCGGCAGCCGCCAGCCTATATTTTTACTGTGTGTGCCTATAGTCCCCCTGCTTTCCCTTTTTGCCGCCATCAATTTCCAGACACAGTATTGATCATACCGCACGTTGTTGTATATTTGGGGGCAATCGATGTATATTGCTAATTTATCAAGGTGAGCTATGCTTTGACACAAGACAAACTAAGCAATGTACGTCGATTGGCCGATCAACACCCGATGCACGGACTAGCTGCATTTATAACATTCGAAATTCAACATATTCGTCGAGTACGAATGCATTGCACGCTTACCCAAAACAATACATTGTTATTGTACGCGGTGACGGAAAAGCGAAAACCAATCGCGAATGTAATCTGTAATGAGCTGGTGATTTCGTAACACGTTATTTAACGATCATTGTCGAACGATAATGAATAGGGAATTGCGCAAAGTTCGACGCAGATGACGGCACTAGCACATGCAGTAAACAAACCACCTGTTGCCATGGCAATTTTATTTGTCATGATTTGACAGTCCTGTTATTGTCAATGTCAAAAAACTCTGTTCACTCCATATGCTAGTGGTTCCCACCGGCGCGGCGCCGCCGCCGCCGGCGTGATTAGATGACGTCTAACACTTTAATACGTCAAGGAGACATTTTATTAGTATAGTAAAATGCGTCGATTGCTGCCATGATGGATGTACCTGCATCAACTACCATGTAGGTACTTAACGCAGGTATAAATCTGTGTATACAGCTAGATCACCCAAGCCGCTAACCACTGAAACATTATACTTGTGAATACCCCACGTAGATAAGTTTACGTAAATACCCTTATTTCTTATGTTAATAAAACATCTACTTACTCTACTTAACACGAGTTGAGGATTTTATCAATTCTAAGGCCAATGAGAAGTGGTAGAGCAACGATAGATTAACGATAGAACATAAAATTTACATTGTATAAACATATAACATCTGAACTTCTAGAAGATTTTTGCCAGAAACTATGTATTTTTTCCTAGATTTAATCAAAGGATACAATCAAATAAAGTAGTCGAATTTGTGTCCTAATCTTTGGTCAGCTGCTATCTAAATCTACCTAATTATGATATCGACATCATATTTGCATAAAACATGGCTGATATTGTAGTTATTATTGTCAAAAACTAACCACCGTAGTTGACCGTAGCCAAATCTCATCGAAACGTAGCGGAGCGTACGTTGACGACATTTTAATCGAAAATGCTGGTACGACATGGATGTCATAAAATAGAATATTTATTTCGACAATATTATCTAACATTCATTTTCTAATTTCGCTAGGTATTCATTAACACTATACAAAGTTTGACATTTTTACGTATTCGGAGCAAAAAATAGCGAATCGAATTTACACTAAAAGAGACTCATTCATACTTTTTATTCATTAACAAATGTATTCAATAAATGTCATGCCTGCTTTCCAAGAATTGTTGATTTAAATGACACAACTACATCAAAATGTAGACCGCAAGACGATGCCATCACTCATGGGCGACTGACAGGACAAGGTCAAGCGATGGACCGGTCTACTCTCTACGAAGAGAAAGTATCCGAGATTTCGGAGCTAGTTACAATTCCTCGCACGAGACGCCCCTTGTTCGTGGCGTAAGCTGATGTAGATTAGATAATAGATGAGCATCGAGATCGTCGGAAATGTAAGGTTATGTGATTGGATGACGTCCTTATCGTAGTCCAGACAGACAACGAGGAGGTTATGACTTAATGACACACATAGAGAATGACCAAAGTCCAAATACAAGAAAATAAAAAAGCTTACTCGCGCATTCCATTATCGCTTCCCGACAATGAGTTTGCTATCGCAGCACTTTCGTTTGATGACTTCGCTCGCGTCATTACAATGTAAATGTTTTTATTTTTATTTTGTGGTGTTTTTGCGCTTTAAACAAATATCGTTGATGAAAATTGAATATACCTTAACCTACTTAGTAGGCATGACGTCAAAAGAAATTATGTAACTTTGTCATATGTATAAGGATTTAACCCTACTAATTGTCGTCTTAGCGAAACTAAATAGGATAATAAAGCAATGTTACAATGACAATTAGTATATGATAAAAGAGACAGTTAAAACAAGAACCGTTCATACTTCAAACTAGTAGGCCACCCATTGTCTCTTCCACGGCAGGCTGTAATCACATGCCACACAAAAAGTCACAACGCATACTGAACAGTTACGGTGATAGAGTTTATCCGAGAGCGAACAGTCAAAAAACACATTCTGGAAACAATAGTGAGGAAGGGAAGTTAGCTCATTATAGTTTTTGTTTAATTATTACGTGCGACTAATAGCTATGTGAATATGAACGTAACTCGAGTTGTTGGATCAGTTTTCTCTGAAACATAAACAGGGGAAGACCAAAATAATGGATGGACTGCGTTAAAGAAAGTATGATCTAGATACCTATACATACAGACAATACTGTTATGGGATAAAGCTATTACAATAACAAGTGTAAAGTTGAAGCGAAGCAGAGAATTAATTCAATGCATATGCTTGTAGTGCATAGAATTCATTTATCAATTTAGAGAGAGCTATTTTGCAAAGAGTAATTGTCTTGCGATTCTAAGGATTTCCTTTAATGTATGTGCCACGTTCGTGTTATAAGGTCACGGAGTCAAATCTTTGGCTGTCTCATCTCAACCTCTCGTGCCGTTACTCGCATGTTTACATTACGGATCCGACTGAATCATCATGACGGCCGACATTTCGATGGTCGACATTCCGATTGTGCTAATGATTTACGGCAACAAGGTCAGTAGCGATAATGACCTGAAAATTCTACATTGTTTAGATGTATTCGCAACTGAGATTCGCAACTTTAAGCATTCAATCGTCCTTTACAGTTGGATAGGTCTTTATTTAATTATGACTTTAGGTGTTAACGGCGAAGCCACGGGCAAAAGCTAGTATTATAATACCAAATGTATAACAATTTAAACAATTTTGTCACGGTTTCGGTGGCATGGGCGCTCGCGCACGTCATCCGGTAATTTAGGCTAATCTGCACTTTTGCAGATCACGACGTCATTATCATCCACACTCGAGATGACAGCGAAATTACGCCTTTTGGAGGACAATTATTTCGGAAGTATTTAAAATGTTTTTTTAATCTCTATTCACTTATTGTTTATTTTTTTCTTTTATTTATGAAACGATTATATAATATTAAAATTGAAGCGGTGGTGGCCGAGTGGTAGGGCGCCCGCCTGTGGATGCAAAATCCCAGGTTCGAATTCTGCCTGGGCTACATGAGTTTGTATACCAATCTGACTCATGTTAGTTTTCATCGACCACCGCTTGCTTCCGGTGAAGGAAAACATCGTGAGGAAACCTGCACTCTGGTTGATGATTATCAGCTAGTGTGTGAAATGGAGAAGGCAATGGCAAACCACTCCATTAAAATTGCCAAGAGAGTCGTTGTGTGTGTTTCATTCCATATAATGACCACGACCCTCAGTCATGAAGAAATACGACTAAAAAGAGAGGTATAATAACAGATAATAGGGGATTTTACATATTCTTATTTTATTAATGAGAAGAGCGAAAATAAACAAAATAATAACGTGTTCCGTGGGAAACACACGCAGGCGAAGCCGCGGGCAAAAGCTAGCCATAGATAATTAATTTAAAAGAGATTTCATTTGATATAATACAGTAGAATATGAAACCGAAACTGATGTACACTGCAATCAATCGTTCAGAAAAGCTAATGGAAGGACAATCAAGTGTAATAGTGTACTTGATTATGGCATTGAAGTGCGTGCGCTGGGAGTGCCACGTGCAGACGCTAATAGCCTGATGGTGACGAGGCATGTTCCGAATGAATAAATATCTAATTAAGTACCTTTAGAAAGTGGAAATGACGCAGTTGAAAAGATAATTGTAAATAAAACAAAATTCGAACTCAAGCAATGATCAGCGCAAAGAATGCATTGTTATTGTTTATAACGTTTACTGAACAAACAAGGGATTAAAACAAACACACTATTATCTGTAAAATTTGGTTGCTGACTGATTGGTATATCAACGCAGAGACGAAACTGCTAAACGTAGAAACTGGGTTTTTGCACAGGGGTTCTTTTCTTTATATATAGCGTAAGTGAGCACTAAGAAAATAATTTTGGAAATGGGTGAAAAACGAAATTCACTCGGGCAAATCCGAAGGCGACAGCTAGTTAAAATTTAAGAGCCTTAAGGCACTGACCTATTTTGAAGTGTTGTTTTAGGAATATAATTAGATCACATATGAAACGAATTAAGAGATTGTATGCCTATAATTAAATGCAATACTGAACTCTCTCTCTAAAGGTGATTTCTGCTATATTTAGAACAAAAAATCTGACAATAACCAGTGTAGATTACAAGGATTACGGAATCACAAATTCAGGGTCAGCGAGCTGGTAAATGGCAGCAGCATCAGAAGCCATTTAGCAGCCATTAAAATTTGCATAACAGTGAAGGTGCAGATGTTACGCGATGAAAGCGCTCGCCTATAGGCTTTGATCGTCACGGACGCTCCGAGTCAATGGGCGAGCTTTGCTGATTGTCTTTCAAAAAGCGTGAAGTCAAGAAGAAAAAAAGAAGTGAACTTGCATTTTACTATTAATAGGGCTAGACTACGTCATAGACTGTAGCTCTCGGGTCACAATAATAAGATTCAATAGATTAGGCTATTATGCATTACCTGATTTTGGTGAACCCATCTTGGTTCAGCCAAAAAGAAGATTTCAGAAACCGTACAACAAACAGCTAGATGAGTAAGGGCTATTTGTTCCCAGTGCTTGTAACGTATCAACGCAAGAGACGAGGCGCGGTGCGCGGGCGCAGCGCTGACACGCACGCAAACAGAGCGGAACGGATGATAACCGCATCACTGTTTTTGTGCCCATTATTTGATTTCCGTCTGCCTGGGTAAACCTCGTGATTTACCGACGTCTCCTTGCGACGGCGACAGCGTTTCCGATTCTTTATTTACAAAGTAGCAAATAATCCACCGTTTCCGAAGCGCAAGTGAAGAAGTTTACAAATGACATGGTCACGGTTGAAAAACATTTGATGTTTTCAGTTATCGAGCAATCGGACCCGAACAGTTTAATAACTTCCTTTGGTAAATAATATTTTACAGTCGTGATGTGGTTATGTCTTGATGAACGCATACTTGCAATTCTGAATCGGGAACGCAGGTATTGTTTTTGTTTAGTTGTAATTTGTGTCTCCTTCACGCGCAAGGGTACATACATTCATTGATGATGATCAATGCTTCTTTAGGATAGCAGCAATCAATAAATATCATAACATCTATTGTTTTCAGTCTCATAATGAATTTATTTATGTCATTCTACAGAGATATGTCTCGTAAAGAAACTACATTTCTTGCTACGCTGATATATATCTAGTCTAGATCGATCTATCAACCAACATATATTGCTTAACATCCAGTTGAATCAGTAGCTCCGGGTAGGAGGCGCGGTATCGCGGCTACGGGCGGCGGCGAACGCTATCTGATATTGTTATCGCTAATGGATCGACGAGTCTTGTCGATTGCAAGGACAACTGTCACCAGTTCATTATCGCCGATTCTCAAAAAAATAGGCACGACTGACTCAAGCACGTTGATGGAGGAAATTACATTGGAATTATAATCTTTGATACGGAATTCCGGTTGGTGAATAATCCAGTGGCTTTCGAAAATGATAGATAAAAAATACGTTTATTATCACTGCGCGTAGTCATAATCTTTATTTGCAATAAATAGGATTTTTTATTTAGAGTTTTGGAAAGTTTATATTTCTGACAGCAACAGATTCGATAGATGAGCGTCGTGACGAGCAACCGGTTGGGGCGCCTCTTTCTAAAATATACTTTCTTATCAGTTTCGGATCTATAGCGACTGGCGACCTGTATTCCTCTTACTAAATTACGCAGTGAAAAAAACGAAATCACAGATATGTGTTCGTAACACTTGAAAAAGTAGCAATCGTTTCTTATTAAACGACTGACCAAAAAAGGAGTGTTATGTTTTCAGAATTCATGGTTTCTTTATTACAAGTTCTGAACGGCTTGACAAATTTTGCATTCCTCCGTTAGGCTATGTCGTGTATAAAAAATAAAAAAATATAAAAAGTGTGTGTTGGTGCGGTGTGCGCAGGGGTCTCCAACTATTTGAAGCGAAGACGGGCAATATCCCTGCGCAGTGCGATTATACACGAACAATTACTTTAGAGAGAGCCGGATGTAGTGCTCAGGATAGAGCCTCGTACTTTTGAAGTACAAGGACCTCTTGTCTATTAAGCCTTAAGTTCTGGGAGTCACGGGCAGGGTGATATCATTAATACAATATGGTTGGGATAGAATATAGCATTTTATTCCATAAACACACTAGCCGCTGAAGGCGGGCACATGTTATACTAATACCAAAATCTGATAAGTCTTTGCCGCAATTAAAAGTTAAAATTAACATAAACCAAATATAGGGTACCTGGCCAGGTCCGTACACAAACGTCTGTGCGCACTTAGAACGTCGTTCCGTTCACCATTATGATCCGTTGGGTTCGAGCACTGGTGCTGGTCGCGACATCAAAGCGGCGCGGTGCTCCTGCGACGCTCCGTTGTATGCGAGATAGTAGATGCTGGCTGGACCTTCCGAGGTTTGCGCTGAGCCACTACAGGGACATCGGGTCGGAGGCGGCGATGCGGCCTTTGGAAATAAGGTTAGGATCCGTGTGTTGCACCTTGGGGTCGCCGACGACGGGGCCTGCGCCGTGGCATGCGGTCCACGGTCCGGGGAAACCGCACCCTCTGGTGATGGGGGGACACTCCAAGAAGCGTCAATTCATGTGGCCGGGCGGGCACGTGGATTTCAACAGCTCATGTTCCCGACAACTTCGTGGCGGCGAATATCCCCTGTGTCCTTGCGCGTATCGCGGATTTTAAAGCTAAAGGTTAAACTATAGTCCCATAACGGGGAGCCGAGGGCGGCGAAAGTGAAAAAACCCCAAAAATTTAATGATTTTGCTCAAGCCATCTTAGTCGTGGCGCCTACCCAGGAAGAGAAGGAATCGACTCGACTCCATTTGACATTCCATTTTGTCGCGCTCCGTTTCGCTTAATTCGAACGCACATCAAACCAACTTTTAAATATTCTTTAAAAGAACTAATGTTTAAATAAGGTATCTATTCGTTGAATATTATAATAATCTAAGTCGACGATATTAAAGGAGAATAATTAAAATTCTACAACAATCCTACCATGATTTCTTATTTTTTTATGATAAGAAAGGTTTGTTAGGACCCAAGACGGAACGTGTGTCACTAGCTGTCAATGTCAGACGTCCAACTCTGTAGATCTCAGTTGACAGTCTAATCTAATCGTGGAATGTTTTGTTATGAATGTTTAGTTTTCAATATAATTCCGTAAGTACACGAAATCGCGTCGAGTTATTGCTACCAATGGTTTCGGCGTGACTCAAAGAACGTTTTGATGTGCGGGTCTCGCTGTTTTCTTAATAAGTATTGTAAAAACAACATATGAAATTTGTGTACCGGTGTGTCACTTTCCCATTCAATTTGTCTGGAGACTAATGGATTTGAGTGCCTGCTATTGTGGTGAGTCGAGAGCCTATCATGCAGGTAATACGCCACAGGAATAGTATCCCAATATATCAACTATTTCACCTAAAATATGACATGCAAAGTTGACCAGTTAGAAGTTCAAAATAATTCTGTAGTTATCACTACAATACCCCCCTTTTCGGCAAAAAGGTTAAGTCGTACTTAGCCGAAACAGCCGGGGTAACCGGAGAAAACATTCACCTATCCTACGGCAATATATTTCTAAATATAAAACTATCAGCTATATATGAAACTAACTCATGCTATTTCATATATTAAACTAAAATGTATGTTCTAGAGTTCTAAAACTAACTCAATTTATGTTGAGTGTCAGGAATACAGCGTCTGGCCAGACCGCTGCAATTCCCCTGCATTAAAAAATCATACTTGGATTTCTAATGAGATAATCGCAAGTAGCATACTAATAATAAAGAATTATCTAAAGTAATATAGTTCTTACTTATGTATAATAAGAAAAACTCTTTAAGATTTAATTAAAATATATGTAATCTAGCATTCCTACATAATTTACTAGTTAGTAATTAAATTGTAAACCTAATAAAGTCTTTAAACTAATGGAGAGCTCTCACATAAATTGAAGTTTAAAATGTATAGCCGTTGGGCTGACATTGTATAAGGAAAAAAACTTATTTTCCTTTTTTTCTCAAAAATTAAGGAGTATTAATCCATATCCTTATGTTTACTCTGGCGCCTAGAGTGTGTAGTTACAAAAGAAATTGGTTTTCATGAAAACGCTTGACAAAAAAATTTCACATGTGAGTCATGTCATATGTGAAAAATGAGGCCTCTGATTGGTTATACCAATCCAAAATAACAAAGTTCAAGATAAGAAAGTTGCTAGCTAGGGGACACACCTTGTGAGACTTTTATTATGTCCTTGACATGATATTTTCCAACTTTACCGGTTTCTATCTCCTGAAGGTCGTAAACAACAGCCGAATGCTTCCTGACAACTTTACATCACAAAGCGCGGTGCTAGTTTAGCGGAGAAGAAATGAGCTGAACGACTGGTCATTTGAAGGTATTAACGAATTTGGAATGCCGCCTCTTTTCGGCAACATGCCATCCGTCATTATCTCCCGACCTTTAGCTAACAAAATGGTGTGCCCGGTGGCAACATTAATAATGCTATTCAAAGATAGCTACCACTAAGTAAGTCAGAAAAACATTTCAGTACTTTATGTTCTGAAGTGTTTCGACTACGCCTAAAAAATGAATTCTAAGAAAAAATTCATAAAAAATTCTAAGAAAAAAATCTGTGACGTCTGAGTCACCAGAAAATTTTAAATTCCACGACCTCAAATGGTCCTCCTTTAATATGTGAATAACGCGTTCGTCATCTTCCCTAGTCTCCGTAACATAGGTAGTCCTACCCATTGAGTTGGCTTGACGTACTAAACCGGGAGCTCCTAGTTGAGACAATGTGGGTTGTAACGCTTTAAGTGTGGAAGGGCCGGGTGGGTGGGTGTCAATTGCACCTTCCCGGGGTCGTGTATTAACAAATGAGGAAGTAGTAGTGGTAGGTGGTTTGTTTGCCTCCCCACTTACTTCGTAATATTGCTCTTCCCTTTCGCCGTCCGACATGTTGACAAGAATGTGAGGTTATATGTGTCAGGGTATGTAATAGGTTATAATAATTGATAAATTTCTAAATATATACAGGTACTCCCTGTCAATAAATATAAATTAGCTCTCAAATTGAGATTAAATAGGAATTATGGCTGAGCGCTATGCTTTTTATTCATAGCGAAGCCCAAATAAAATATTAATTATTATATTATTAATTATAATATTATTTAGTAATATTATAATAATTACTATGAATTGTATTAAATATATGCTTACAACCCTGTCGCATATAAACCTAACAAACACTAAAGTATAATAACTTTACAGTCAATGATATCACCAAAATTTCAAAACAACAAATGAGAGTTGCACCTTGGGGTCGCCGACGACGGGGCCTGCGCCGTGGCATGCGGTCCACGGTCCGGGGAAACCGCACCCTCTGGTGATGGGGGGACACTCCAAGAAGCGTCAATTCATGTGGCCGGGCGGGCACGTGGATTTCAACAGCTCATGTTCCCGACAACTTCGTGGCGGCGAATATCCCCTGTGTCCTTGCGCGTATCGCGGATTTTAAAGCTAAAGGTTAAACTATAGTCCCATAACGGGGAGCCGAGGGCGGCGAAAGTGAAAAAAAACCCCAAAAATTTAATGATTTTGCTCAAGCCATCTTAGTCGTGGCGCCTACCCAGGAAGAGAAGGAATCGACTCGACTCCATTTGACATTCCATTTTGTCGCGCTCCGTTTCGCTTAATTCGAACGCACATCAAACCAACTTTTAAATATTCTTTAAAAGAACTAATGTTTAAATAAGGTATCTATTCGTTGAATATTATAATAATCTAAGTCGACGATATTAAAGGAGAATAATTAAAATTCTACAACAATCCTACCATGATTTCTTATTTTTTTATGATAAGAAAGGTTTGTTAGGACCCAAGACGGAACGTGTGTCACTAGCTGTCAATGTCAGACGTCCAACTCTGTAGATCTCAGTTGACAGTCTAATCTAATCGTGGAATGTTTTGTTATGAATGTTTAGTTTTCAATATAATTCCGTAAGTACACGAAATCGCGTCGAGTTATTGCTACCAATGGTTTCGGCGTGACTCAAAGAACGTTTTGATGTGCGGGTCTCCCTGTTTTCTTAATAAGTATTGTAAAAACAACATATGAAATTTGTGTACCGGTGTGTCACTTTCCCATTCAATTTGTCTGGAGACTAATGGATTTGAGTGCCTGCTATTGTGGTGAGTCGAGAGCCTATCATGCAGGTAATACGCCACAGGAATAGTATCCCAATATATCAACTATTTCACCTAAAATATGACATGCAAAGTTGACCAGTTAGAAGTTCAAAATAATTCTGTAGTTATCACTACAGCTACTTGAGTTGTTTGTTAGTCGTGTTTTAATTTTTTTAATAATTTTCTTGTTTTTAATTCTAATTAAAATGATATAAAATTAGGTATTAAAGTGAATTTGATGGAAATGCTATTGAAATTTTGATCGTGGGGTGAAAAACGTCCACAAGTTTACTAACAGGAATGGAGTATAAGTCAGCGATGGTTTGAGAAAACCAGATTAAAACAGCTGTGGCAGGTGCATAAGAAGACGTCATTTTAAAGTTGTCCTCTCGCATTCTATTCTTAAGGCACGATAAAGATGACCAATCTACACTACAATTTTGATGAGTAAAAATATATCTGTTCCTAACCGGCTACTTGTTGGCATCCCGAACAAGTTTGCAGTAATGGCCGCGAACAAAACAAAAGCGACTAGGGTTCCGGCCGGTTTATCGATCGTGGCCGCAGAGGTGGGCAACAAACTGACCAAAGAGGACGTTTTCAGACCCTTCTTAAATCAAGTAAGGTGAATCTGGGCGTTCAAATAGCCTAGTTTTAGTCGGGCCATTGTAAATCTCTGGGCGTGAGATAATTGTGGAAATGTGATTTGCAGCCGACGACGACAGGTTAATCTGTTGGACCTGAGTCTCGATACACATTGAAGATATCATCTACATCCGCTGTAGTTTTCGAAATAATTGAGGCAAAGTAATTTTTCAATTAATTAGGCCAATGTTTACATATTAAATTTAATATTTCTTATTACATTCAATCTTTCAACTGACTTTGAAATTTTCTAAGCGAAATATTTTAATCTTCTAATGTTCCTAAACAGTTATCATAACGTCCTCGTTTATCTGGCTTCGCTGACTTGGGACCGTCTACGGACACTGAAACGACCTCGCCTCGCCAGCAATATGTCTATACAGCTGGGGTTAGCAAAACTTTAATCGTATTACACGCGTTATGTTTCGGAAAGTAGTGTGATGTCAGTTGGCGTCATTTTACATAAGTTCAAGTTTAATGGAAATGCTCAAGCCGTTTATGAAATAATGGATTTCATCAAGAAGAAAACAGTTGGAGCAAACGATAATATTCGTTAAGCACTTATAGTTTTACATGCGAATAATGAAAACAAAATAAAAATTAGATAAATTCAAGAGTTCTATCCACGTTGAAATTTAGGAATAAAATGTACTCCGTATACGTTAAACCAGGTTATTTATTAAATTCAGGTTAGATATCAAATCAAAGGCCGGTTCTGCG
The DNA here is from genome assembly GCA_018467065.1 of Ephestia elutella. NCBI lineage: Eukaryota > Metazoa > Arthropoda > Insecta > Lepidoptera > Pyralidae > Ephestia > Ephestia elutella. The sequence continues at coordinate 22,816,509 of CM031578.1, forward strand.
GTTGAGGCATGCAACGTCCAAAAAGTGCAATATAGGTATGATGTTGTTAAAATCATTACCCCTTTTGTGTACGCCTGAATGGAATGAAATACAGTCTGCAATTTTTAGATTTGGCATCTGATCGGTCGCCTCCCACGATGTCCAGCCGAGACTAGAAATGCATACTCGGACTTGACGTCCTTGACATTTGCAAGTGAGACGCCAGTTCAGCAAACTTCGTAGGCGAGTTAACAGTCTCGTTGCGGCCAATCGCGTTACATTGCCTAGTTTTGTCTTATGCCAACGTACAGCTCACATTCAAACTAAGCAATGAACGTAGATTGGCCGCAACGTTGGGCCAACCTAGAGGACATGCGGATTTACATAAACGAGATAACTACCAAGCAAATGTTTGCCTTGATAACGGGAGTTTGATCAACAACAATATTTATACAGAGTTAACCGTGCCTATAATGTAAATGCTATGTAAATGTTATGTAAGTTTGGTTAGTGATTAACTGATGATTCAGTAGTAGATCGATATCGTTGAGGTAGTAAGTCACGGTATCATAGTCGTTACAAATGCAAGTAAACATACGCTAAATGATTCAAAAAGGAAATACGTTGATTAGTTGAGTGAGTTGCTTTTGAAATTTCTAATTTATTTCTCAGTTTAAATTTTCAAGACAATTTGTATTATGTCGAAATGTTCAATACCTAAGTCGACTCATAATTAACGATGAGCTTATAATAGCTTCTCTCTATATCCAAATCTTGTTTTTACTTTCCGCCATCAACAATTCATCATCATTTACAAAGTGTCATTGAAAGGTGACTTTTTGTCACATTTTGCAGACATGTCTCATTTTTAACCTTGATATTGGCAAATTTCATTTTGGCAAACGATGGCGTCATAATCTCAAGAGAGAGATGGATGAAGATAGTTCCGATTCCGAACGTGTTGCAAACTGAACAAAGTAAAATTTTGAGGTGAATATTTCTCATGACAAGATTGATTGACTTCTCTTAGAATGGACTCTCTTGCTTGTCGTCATTTCACCTAACGTCTCAACTTACGACCCCCAGCTTGACTCTGGGAACCATCTTTTTCGGCTTCCATTGACGCCCCTCTTTGTCGCGGATAGAAAGTTGTTACCGTAATCGCTAATTACCGCATTTGCCGCGTTTCCGCGCTTCCAGTCGCGCGTGCGGCGTCAACGTATGACATTACAAGAATCGCGCCAGTTGCTGGAATGCATCACACGGTTGCCAATCAATTTGTTGTTAGTTGATTGGCAGAAAATTGTATTGTTGGACTTCGTTCTGTTAAATGTCTCTATAACAACTACACGATTCGTCTATCTATATATCGTTCATAAAGGGTAGGACTGAGGTTCCCTGTTCAGGTACAACAGTATGTCCAAGTGGGATTTTATTGATGTTTCTCGAGGTTGTGATTGTAGCTTCTCTTCTATATATCCTGCCTGCTCTCGGTGCCTTAACACCTCCACACGGGACGACTAGGCGAGGCGCATGCTTGTATTGAAGGCACGCATATTTATTGGTCCGGAAAGAGAAATTCTCGGGATATCAATAAATTAATAGAGAAATGAAAAGAAAAACGATTTCAATATCAGCATATTCTGACACATAATCTTTACAGACATGTCATAGAGTCGGTATAACGGGCAGCAATGCCAATTAGCAGCGCAGCACAAACTGCGTCCCGTTAGGCAGCACAAGCGGCGACGCGGGTGCGTGCACTTTACCCGCGGCGACTGTCCTCTATTCCACGCCGTGACAAGGTAATGTTCGCGCTTAACAGATATTATCTTTGATATTCATTGTATCATGTCCTGGCGCCTAAGATCGAGGAGGGCTGACCCCGAATAAAGGGAACAGGCAAGGAAGAAGAAGTAGATAATTGTATCTTGTGCTGGAAATCGTCCTTTAGAACAATTTGCACTTTTGAAAAAGCTCTGATATCATAGTGTGATATCATAGTATCATAGCTCTGATATCATAGTATCATAGCAGTGGATTTGTCGGATCTGTGTAAATTTAATGTAATTTTTGTAAATAAATGATTCTATTCTATCGATCGCGGAGCAGGAAGCATCGCTACTTGCAAATAAATTGATAACATATCAATAGCTCGGCCTTGGCTTTTAATTGTACAACTGCACGAATATAGATGCTTGCGAAGTAGAGAAAGATAAGGCCTGCGAGAAGAGGAAATTAATAATGACTTTCGTTCGACTGATTTCTATCCCAAGAAGACTTAGTAGTTTAGGTTAAGGTCACACGAATACGGTTTTCAAACAGGGCGTTATGTAAATACATGGAGGAGTCAGTAGCGGTATTTTTAGCTGGAATGATAATGAAATTGACTTTTTTAATGTACAGGCAGATGCAGAGAAACCTGAAAACCACTATTTCACCGAATCCTAATCTCAGGCGGGTCACTGTACTTTATAAGTCAAAACCGAAGTAAGCAGAAGATTGTAAATGCATTGAACCAGTACATACATGATTGATGAAGGTTTTGGCATGGTATTTTTTTTTTTAAGTTTCAGATCCTTTTCTTAGCAGTGAAGGTTTCGAAACGTTCGAAATGTTTGTAAATAAGCAACATTAAGGGACCCTTGAGAAAGAATAGAATTAAATCCTTTTGAATGCAAAAAATACAACATACTAGCATGTCCTAGTTTAACGTTCATCATAATAATAATAAATAGGGAAAATAAACAGGATGTGAGGATGAGCTGGTCTTATTGTACGCCGTTACAGTCCGCCAGTGATATTTCTCAAAATAGATCAGTGTCAGTTCTACTACTTTAATATAAATAGTATAAATTACAACAACAAATTAAGTATTTATTGAAGCGCACTGATCTTGAGGGTCTCACCCCGAACCGAAGGTGCAACGTCCGTCTCACGAAGCTACACGTGCCTATTTCAAATGCTGTTGATTGATGCATTATGTTATGCCTAATGTAGCTTGAAGTAGTAAACAGACGTGGCCACTCATAGATAGGGCTAGTATCCCATGACAATGCCCCTAAAGGCCCTTTGGCATTTGAGGAAGGCGATAATCATTACGTGGAATTAATAACTTGATTCAGTCAAAACCAAGAAATATGTTTACAATTTATAGATAGCCGTCAAAATGTACAAACCACGTTAAGAATGTCAAGAATCGAAAAATACATACACGCAGTTAAACATGTTGTTTGTATCAGCATAACGCGTGTCACTACATATACACAAGCTGAATAAGCTTACGTCGGGATGTCAACGTATGAACGTAGTTACAGTCAACGCACACCAGACTAACAAAATTCCTTGCAAAATCGTCGTTATTACCAATGAGTAGAGATCAAAGGAAAGCAATTCGACATGACTGTATAGCACAATACGTACTCTCCATGACAAAACTGGTATAACTCTTGCTACTTGTTAGTCTTTGAATTTCTTTGTCGGAGACGTGAGGGAATGCGACCGTGGCTGTCAGACGGAATGAGCAAAACAAACGAAATGTCGACGCCACTTGCAGCATGCAGCTGGCTATATGCAGTTCTCAGGCGAGGATATTTCTTTCAGAATTGAATATATCAAAACTGTTATTGTAATATAGTTTGTCTTGTCCTGCCTGTGGAGTAAAAACATTTTTATTGGATTTAATTCATGGATGGTTGCATTCGATTGGCGTCGAAATGTTTCAGTTAAAGGCACGGCCCGAAATTGTAGAGTCTGGTCTGAAACTGTTTTTTTGTCCCCAAGAATTAATTTTTAGCAGGTCTCTACAACCAGGCCTACCAATAGTGAAAGATCAGAAGAATAATTTGATATTTTAATTAAAGAAAAAACACTGAACAGTGGATCAGTCTACATTTTTTCTTCTTTAATAAAAACATAATATAATATCCTCAACGTGAAAGCGAGTTTATCTGTGCCACTTTCGCGCCCATTCGTTCGACAGATCGCCATGAAATTTGGCATGGAGTTGCCACCATACTTTCGATGGCATCGAAAGCGAGGCGAGCCGCGGGCGAGCACTAACAAACATACATGGTCGTAATAAGCGATAGTTTTTTCCTGTGCGGTCAGTGACATGACTCAACGGATTTAAGGGTTGCCAACTCGCTGAAAATCATATTATCAATAAGATTTTTTGCAGAGAATTTAGTAGATATCAGCATCCCTGAACCTAATAAGGGAGCTGGGAAGAGAAAGCTTGAACAAGGGTCTGTTCAGAAGAAAGATATCCTGGGAAAGTTACATCCGAAATATAGACATAAAAATGACAATGATCCGTGTGCAGAGCAACTACGCTCTGCTGCCAGAAAATGTGCGCAGAGCGAATCCGGACAAACGAAGCGGCGGGAAGAATTCTGTACCGGAACTTCACCGGGAAAAAACCACCGGTAAAAATAAGTACCGGGAAAAAATCTCCACGCGGCACCACGTTTGCCCGACTAAAACCTAACTAACTTAACGCAGTCTGCTACCACCGTAGCTTATGAAGGGAGCTACAGGGCCCTATATAATAACCTAACCTATAAATTAATTACAATGGAAAACCACTTACCAAGCTAAATCTTCTTTCTCTTCGGATCCAAACTTGAGTGTCTTCGGGAAGGGGGAATTCCTAATCACCCTACCTAACCCATGAGATCTCAATTCCCCAGAACACATAAATAGATTTCTTCCCGAAATCGGCTCGGCAACAGATAGATGTGAGCGAGCAGCCACGCGTCACATCCCACAGGAGAAAGTCACAATAACAGAGTTTTTCACAAACACAAATTCAATAGTTATTTAACAAACAGGAAATTCACCAATATAACTCAAACTAATTAACAATCAAAGAACGCGGGACCTCTCGCGTATTAAAAATCAAACCGATATCGCCCGGGACAATGCAATGGCGCGTCCACGACCCATCTTGCACGCGAGCAATGTGAGAACCCCGAACGCCCTCTGGCGGCAGCAATGCGAAACGCCTGCGTTTAGTTTTACCCAATATATTACAAACATCCCCCCGTCCCGGTCTGAGAAGCAGACCGCTAGCTTACTCTACGGGAAGGCGGGCGAGAGAGGTCACACCTCTCCTTAAAATCGAACCGTCGACCAACACCTCAGCCACACGCGGAGTGCCATCTCCGCCAAGAATCAAACGTAATATGCGAGCTCGTCGCCAAAGCAATGAGGGCAAATTTGCCTCTTTTAACAATACTAAATCACCCTCCCTGGGAGGCTCAGTCCTGTCTGTCCACTTCACTCTTTGCTGCAGCAAATGCAAATATTCAAGCGACCAGCGACGCCAAAAGTCCTGGCTCATTTGCTGCAACATTTGAAAACGCGACAACCGATATACGCGTTCGTCCTTCCACGGGTATTCGGGCAGGGCATTCAAAGGCCCTCCCACCAAAAAATGACCAGGGGTGAGAACTTCCAAGTCATTTGGATCTGGAGATAGCGGACAGAGAGGACGAGAGTTGAGGACCGCCTCAACTTTACAAAACACTGTGGCCAGCTCTTCAAAAGTTAGAGCCGTTTCTCCGATAATGCGGCGGAGGTGGGTCTTTGCGGATTTCACAGCCGCTTCAAAAATCCCTCCCCAATGGGGGCAACTTGGGGGACTAAACTTCCAGGTTATTCCCCTTTGGGCAGCAATTTGACTTAAACTAGTACAATTTTTATCAATAAACACAGAAACATCCTTAAGATAATTTACAGTTCCTTTATAGTTTGTGCCATTATCCGACCTAATAAGGGAAGGTAGACCTCGACGCGAAACAAAGCGATCCAACGCGGCGACGAAGGCCTCCGTAGTCAGAGCCGATACCACCTCCAAATGGACAGCCTTGGTGGCCAAACAAACAAATACACACAAATAGCCCTTCACAATACGGGCATTACGAAAGGGAGAAGCCTTGATCGAAAAGGGACCGGCAAAATCGGTTCCAACGCCGTCAAACGGTCTCGAAGGTCGGATTCGATCAGCGGGCAAATCACCCATCTGTGGTTGCATCGTGGATGCCTTCAACCTATAACATGCAATACATCGAAACAGGACACTACGGATTGCTCTTCGGGCAGACAAAATCCAAAACTCGCGTTGCAAAATAGCCAACAAAGCATTGCACCCAGCATGGGCGTTACGAATGTGTCGATCAGACACCAAAAGCTGCACCAAGGGTCCGCCCTTGGGCAACAACAGAGGATGGCGAGTCTCATATGGAAGATCCGCCTTCCGGAGCCTGCCTCCAACCCGAAGAAGCCCATCCGAGTCGATGTACGGGTTCAAACGAGCGACCGCGCCCTTCAACTTAGCGCGTCCGTCGCGCAAAATACGAAGCTCTGACTCAAACCGTCCGGTCTGCACGGCACGGACCCAATGCAACAATGCGCTCCGGCGCTCTTCTGCACCTGCAATCGGCTCCAACCGCTTTGCCTGTGGGTTTCTACAATTATGTATGAAACGCTTAATCCAACTGGTAACACCCAGAAGCTTATCCAAACTGCTATACCGAGCAAGTAGCCAATCCGGCTCCGACGTCGTCTCAGCGACTACAGCATGTACACGGAGCCCAGTCAAACTCAAAGAAGTAACATCTGTCTGACAGACAGGCCAAGAAGTTTCTGATCCCATCAGCCACTCTGGACCCCACCAGAGCGGGTGTGACACCAATTCTGGTGCCGTACAACCTCGGGAGGCACAGTCCGCTGGGTTAAGCTCTCCCGGCACATGTCTCCATGTTATATCAATTCCGATATTCTGGATTTGGGAAACCCGATTTCCCACAAAAACCTCCAAGGTATGTGGGGCCGCGCGCAACCATGCAAGCGCGACCTGGCTATCCGACCAGGCGAAGATGTCCCGTATCTCGACCGTGGCCGCCAGCTCACATGCAACGTGATGCAACAATTTAGAGAGAAGGTGAGCTCCACTCAACTCAAGCTTGGGAATAGTCAGCCTAGTCCTGATGGGGGCGACCTTGCTCTTCCCTAACAAAAGCGAGACATTGACCCGGCCATCGGCGTCAACTGTCCGCATATAGACTGACGCGGCGTAGCCTCGCTCCGACGCGTCACAAAAGCCATGCAGGCTGGCTCGATATTTCCCGGGGGCAATATTCGACGAGGCAAGGCAATCCGATTGACTTCCTTAATCGATGAAAACAACTCGAGCCAATCATCCAATGGAGAGCCAAACAGCGGCTCGTCCCACGAGACGCCCAAAGTCCAAAGTCTCTGAAGAAGACACTTCGCAGAGAATATCACTGGACTGATCCAACCGCTTGGATCAAACATACGGGCTATTACGGACAACACCGTTCTCTTAGTCCAGACTTTTGGTATTTCCAAGTCCACTTGGAATGTGAAAATATCGGTTAGCGGCTGGTACTGCATGCCCAGCACCGCTATCCTGTTGGGATCATCCACATCCTCAAACAGGTGAGGGTTCTGTTGGTGATCCTCCGGGATCCCTTCTAGAACTCTAGGCTCATTGGACAACCACTTACGTAGCTCGTAGCCACCTGTCTTCAATATTTCGATCAATTCATCCCGCAGTAGGAGGGCCTCCTCAATACTTTGGGCTCCGGTGCACACGTCATCGACATACAAGTCACGTGACAGCACGGAAGCCCCACGGGGAAAGCGGATCCGTTCCCGCTCTGCCAATTCAAGCAATGATCTGATGGCGATATAGGGACTAGATTTCAAACCATACGTGTTTGTGTTGAGTTCATACACCGTCACAGGATCCTCAGGGCGCTCACGCCAGAGTATCAACTGGAATCGCCTGTCCTCAGGATGTATGACTGTCTGGCGGAACATCATCCGGATGTCCGCGCCAAAAACCACTTGATGTCTTCTAAAGTTCAAGATGATGTCAATTATGTCCCTATGCAATTTGGGACCCGAATGCAAACACAGATTCAACGAAACCCCGTTCGAAGTGGGTGCGGACCCATCGAAGACAGTCCGCAACTTGCCCGTTGAGGCCTTCACCACCGCGTGGTGGGGCAAAAAATAATGCTCAGTTGAGCTCCAATCAACTCGAGCCGGAGACATGTGACCCAAATCCTCGTACTCGCGCATAAATTCAATATATTTATCGCGAAGTACGTGGTCACGCTGCATACGTCGCTCCATGGACAGCAGTCGTTTCTCCGCAAGCGCCCTACTTTGCCCTAGGCTAGGACGAGAGGCAACAAAGGGTAACCTAGTTACAAACCGACCGGAGGGCAACCTCTCCGTGGTCGATCGAAAAAGGGCTTCGCACTCAGCGTGTTCCGGATCCATCCTGGAACTCATAGGTGGCTCCTCCACCTCCCAAAACCTTTGCATGGTCTTGGCCAAGGACGCAGATGCGACAACCGGTGGCTCCTCCGCGGTGCCATTATCAAACACAGGGCCCATCAGGGCAAAACCAAAAATCGTAGACACTGCCATCAGTGAAGACGAACCCAGAGCCTTCTGTGTACCCAACAAAATCCAACCCAATACGTCCGAGCCCAGGAGCAAGTCCACTGGGCCGGGATGAAAGACAAAGGGTCGGCCAAATCCAGACCCGAAACCAAAGACAACACACCCGGCGGTATGTCTGTCGAGGGTGCCAACCCGCAATGGTATCCATTACCATAGCCGAAGTCGTGATCCTCATTGTGGAGGACTTCAGCGAAGAAAAGGTGACAAGTGTCTGGCCCGTCAGACACTTCACTTGTATGCCACCAACTCCAAGAAGTGGCACAGGCGAGCCTTCCACGACTAGACCTAACTGGTGTGCCACTCGAGTGGTAACCAAACTGCTTTGAGCCCTGAGTCCAACAGAGCTCTCAAATTAATGGCTTCTCCCCACGACCCCATACGCGGACCACCGCGGTAGGGAGCAGAACCGTCCGCGGCTCTGTCCCAGCAAGGGAGCAAGCTAGTTACGGGCTCCCCACTCTCTCCAAACCAGGGGGCGCCACTGACCCGGATAATATGTCGGGCGAGTGCACATCCCCATCTGAGGGGGGCATAACCCGCGGCCCGGCCATACCTATGGTACGGCGGGTGGTACTCCAGCCGTGGGTACTCGTGCAGCGGTGGAGAAAACCGCTGCGGCTGCATGTGTTGGGCATTGGTAACCCGCGCGGAGGGGGGTGTCCCCACTCTCACGTCCGATCTAGGGCCCCCGCCCATGGGGGCCCTATCCGGGGCCTGGCCAGCCATATACTGGCCATGACCTTGGGGCGCGTGGTCCCGGTCCGCCAAGACCCGCGCAGGTACGCGACCCCCCTCCCGAGGGGGGGTGCGACGAGCGAAGCCGCGTCCTCCGTCCGATGGTGGAGGGCTTCGCGCAGGAGCGCCCCCGCCCATAGGGGACCCCTGCCTCAACAACCGGGGGCCATCCCCGTTCCGGTTCATGCAGAGCATCACGTGGTGCAGCCCACGGCATGCACTGCATGGTATGGCTCTGGGACAGTCACGTGCATAGTGACCGCCCAAACAATAAAAGCAAAGTTCATGCCGCTTTGCCATGCGGCGCCTATCTTGTACTGGCAGTCTCTGCCAGTCCCTGCATTGCAGCAGGCTGTGGCCCATCCGGCCACATTGCAGGCAGTCCGCGTCCCTCGCGACTGCTGCCGTGTGTGCAACCCGCACACCAGCTCCACGCGGTGGCGGTTGCCGTCCCTGTTGGGGCTTCCCTCGCCATGAGGGTTCCAAGGGCCTACGTTCAGGCGCTCTGGATGGCGCTGAGTCCGTCATGGTATTCTCAGCAGCCCGTGCCTCAAACTCCAAAAACTTCACCAAGTCAGTGAATGTTGGTAGGGTGGTGCTATCCCGTTCCGCATTCTCGCGCTCAAATCGCGAGCGGATGTCATTGGGTAATTTGCCCAATACAATGTGCACCAGCAAAAAGGACCATTGGTCCACCGGCAGCCCCAGTGTGCGGAGCGCGTTACAGGCCACTGTAACGGGCGTGAGCAACTGCAGGCGCAACTGTGCCCTGTTGGCCACCTTGGGCAGGGCCATCAACTGTGCGGCGTGCGCATCCGCTAACAAACGTAAGTTTTGGTAGCGGGAGTTCAATAACTCCCAAGCCGTGTCGTACTGGTCGTCCTCCACCCGGAGGTGCTGGATGAGCGACCGCGCTTCACCCTCAAGAGTGGAGAGGAGGTAGGCCATCTTCTGGGCCTTCGACAAATCCTGTCGTGCTACGACCAGGGACTCAAACATATTTTTATATGCCACCCACTCCTCCATCCTACCCCCAAAGTGGGACAGCTGAAGGGTGGGGAGCCGACCAGTAACCGCTGGTCCTTCCTGTCTAACAGGTGTGCGAGGGGCTGGTCCGCCAGCCTGTCTCGCCCTTATTGCGGCCGCCGCCTCCACGATGTCATCGTGCAGACTCAGGATCTGGTCCAGGTCCGCCACGTGACCTGCGTAGACCTCCGGGGTAAGGTCGGCTTCGGTAAGCGCCGCCATGGCCGCTTCCGCGTTGTTCAATCGTGAGCGGAGCTGATCCGCTCTTTCCAGTATAGCGGCCTCCCTGTCCTTCCGGGACAGGAGTCCACCGGCCGTCACAAACCATCTCAATTCGTTGGCGAGTGTCGCCTTAGCATTGGGGACCTTCGCCATCGCGTCAAGTCACAAACAAAAAATAACAAAAGGTAAATAAAAAACAACAAAATCAAACAACTACACGAAGAACCGCGGTAGGTATGAGAATGGCACAAACCCGGAACGCACGGTACAAACCGCAAACAAATACAAAAAAGGTTACAAATATTCTTATACAAACAAACTAAGAAAAATCTAATAATTTTTACAAACAATTAATTATTTTTTACAAACGAACAAATAGAGGGTAGATAAACTACGCTCTGCTACCAGAAAATGTGCAGAGCAACTACGCTCTGCTGCCAGAAAATGTGCGCAGAGCGAATCCGGACAAACGAAGCGGCGGGAAGAATTCTGTACCGGAACTTCACCGGGAAAAAACCACCGGTAAAAATAAGTACCGGGAAAAAATCTCCACGCGGCACCACGTTTGCCCGACTAAAACCTAACTAACTTAACGCAGTCTGCTACCACCGTAGCTTATGAAGGGAGCTACAGGGCCCTATATAATAACCTAACCTATAAATTAATTACAATGGAAAACCACTTACCAAGCTAAATCTTCTTTCTCTTCGGATCCAAACTTGAGTGTCTTCGGGAAGGGGGAATTCCTAGTCACCCTACCTAACCCATGAGATCTCAATTCCCCAGAACACATAAATAGATTTCTTCCCGAAATCGGCTCGGCAACAGATAGATGTGAGCGAGCAGCCACGCGTCACATCCCACAGGAGAAAGTCACAATGACGGGCACACAAACACAAAGTTCAATAGTTATTTAACAAACAGGAAATTCACCAATACAACTCAAGATAATTAGCAATCAAAGAACGCGGGACCTCTCGCGTATTAAAAATCAAACCGATATCGCATGGGACAATGGCGACCGTCCACGAGCCATCTTGCACGCGAGCAATGTGAGAACCCCAAAACGCCTGGCGGCGATAACAGGAAACGCCTGCGTTTAGTTTTACCCAATATATTACAAACAATCCGAACAAGTTACCTACAGTTAATCTTTTTCGAGTTAAGGAAAAAGAATTAAAAGCAATCTCTAATACCAGACAGACATATAACTTGAAGTCTTTTTATCACCTCACTGTTTTAAAATTTTGTGTTTGTTAAAAATACTGGTTTATATAACTTGCCGTCTCAGCCCTATGCCCATTTGATTTACGAGTCCGTCAAAACCTGCGTCCGCGCAACTCATTTACATTCCTCAGAGTTCTCGGTCGCAGGGCGCCCGAACCGACCGCGTCGAAACTGAGAGTGTTGTTACTTGCGAGAGGTTTCACCACGTGTGTCCCTTCGACTTTCACCGGTCGTAGGAACTTCTCACGTATCACGTATATTAAGCTTATTATGATGCAGGAGTTCCGTCATAAAAATGGCACAATTTCATCGAGATTTTGATAGCGACTTTACTGGCTGTCGATTATGCTGACATAATCGAGTCACAATAGTTTTTCAATAGTAGTGCATATTGCTACTACACGACACAGTGAAATTTTAAGGGGAGTTTTATAGCCTAAAGAATCGACACCCAGGTCCTAAGTGGTATGTCAAAGTGTTTCTTCCACTTTTGGACAACATATATCATTGTGACTAGCACTATGTATAACATTTATGTATTTATTTTAAAGGTTGAACAACCTGTTGGTCGTCGTCTATGGAAAGTGGAGAACCGGGGTGATGGAATGATCCGTGAAATGGATGCAACTCGAGCGTGCAGCATCAGCGAGCGGTCAGATGTGAAATTATCTATTCGGCAAGGTGATTACGTAAAATTAGCGATCGGCAACTTTGCAGCGTCGGCACAGAATTAATATAAGTATGGCGTCGGGCATCTGATAGCTGTTTGTGGAATTTCCTTTCATATCGCATCCAAGAGATGGCAGGTGGAAAATGGTGGTATGGTAATGGGAGGACAGGAGAAGAATCTTTGATTGTGGAGGAGAGGGTACAGTCACAGACCTACATCGGAGAGAGAGGTCTATTTCTATAATCAGAAATTGGCAGAAATATCAAAGAAATGCCACATGACTCAAGTTATTATTTTCGGAATTTCCTTATCTACCTATCTTCCGGAGATAGTATGAATATGAAATTGACCACCGAAATATGCAGTTACAGGCATTCTCAGTCTAAGGAGGAGGGCTTAATCGAATTTCACTCATTTGTTGCCAGGATGTCTGATATCTGTAGCTTGGAAAGCGAATATTGAACTGTTTTCCTATGGCTAGACGATCGCAAGAAAAATGCATAATCCGGACAAAGCCGCGGAAGAGGACCGGCGCTTGCGCAATACCACGGCATAATTGGTATTTGGGTAATACGGGCAGCAACACGAGAATTTAATGATTGTACCTTCTCGGTATTCTCTAACAGTTGGGGGCATCGTTGTACTGAATGTTGCCTTTCCGCTCCCATGGGCATTTTGGGATAAAAACTACTCTAAGTGCTTTTCAGCGTATTTTTCTGCCATTATACCAAAATTCATCGAAATTCGTCCAGTAAATGCTGCAGCATCCATCCACACAAACATCCAAACTTTCGCACTTATAAAATTAATGAGAATCAGAATATTTAAGATCGTCGCATTCCAATGCTGTTTGACTGGATGTAATACAAATTAGAAATGCTGATGGGTAAAAGTTGCGTGTTCTAACTACAGCCGCGTCACTGTCGGCGCCCGCGCAGTCACAGGGCACGGTCGCGGTTCGCCGGCGCAGAGGCACGCGATCTCAGCATTGTATTGTACAGTTACATGTAGTTACGTTGCATAACCTCTATGCGGCGGTAATAGCGACTTATTTACCTTGAATTTGGGTAAGCCTAAGGTACTTGGGTTGCTTGATGAGTTGTTGACTGTACATCCGAAATGTATCTCGCTATTTCCCTCAAATTATGTGTTGTTTCTTTGTGTCGGAGATTCTCGCTCGGTCTTAGACATTGATCATAAATGATCTAGGATATATGTAAGGTGATAGTGAAATTTAATCAAGAAGAAGAAATAAAAAAACTGTGTTATTGAAAAGTTTTTAGCACGATGGGTAATGAAAATCGAGAAAAAAATTGAAATCTAATAAAAGCTAACTTAATCCAAGAAGGTTAAATCAAAAAATAGATGAACGTTCCTCATACATAGAGAATAAGAAGTCATCGCGATATTGTGAATTAGTTAGTAGGTACATTATGTCTCGATGTTGTGAACTTATATTTTTAAAATAAAGTGGGCTAAAAATCGAAAGTAGAATAACAAATCTTAACTCGATTCCAAACATATTGAGAAGACATTTATCATTGAAATGTTTATAATTTGTCATCAGCAGTAATCGCAAGAATGCGATGGCGGAAGGTCACGTTCTCGCGATAGCACTCGATTATGTTACGTACGAGGAGATATCGTCGGGAAAGTAAACATACAAAAAGCACGCCACGAGCGATAGAGAGCTCAATACTTATGCTGATGATTCGATAATAGCTTATACCGCTTAACGTTTTTAGGTACAGAATTAATATAAGTACTACGTACAGAAAGGAAGCTCCCTGCCCCTCCCGCAATATGGCGTACCCCGTACTTGTCCCCCGTTGGTTTACGGATTGGGACGCTGCGCTATGACTATGAAAACGCACAAATTGACGTGTTTACCGATGTACAGTTTCATAGTAGGTGTATATGACGTTCTATGGAGTGCCCTCCTTGTGGTACAGGGTACTGTGAAAGCTCACCTTAATCCTGTTCCTCCGGCTGGCGCGCAGGATGAGGCCGTCGTTCTCGATGTAGTCGGGCACCTCCTTGCGGTCCGAGAAGTTGAAGACGACGGAGGTGGCGGCGGGCGGGGCGCGCGCGCGCCGCGCCGGCGGGCTGCCCGCGCTGCCGCCCTGCGACGTCGCCAACCTCGCCCACGGCGCCGCGGCCGCGTCCTCCTTCTTCTCCGGTGTCTGCTCTATGCTGCCGTTCCACGAGCGCTCTATATCCGCACCTCCCAGCCGCGACACCACTTTCGGCTTCAGATTAGAATGGCCGTTCATCAACGGCTTCGTCATCTCCGGCTCTGTGATTCTTGTTTCTGACACTTCCGGGGTCGCTTCCCGAGAGGAATGTCGGGGAGATTCCGCTACAGGTGTCGGGGCGCGCTCCTCGGGCGGCGAGCGGACGATGGGCTCCACGAGGGCCGAGGGCGGAGGCTCGCGGCGCTCCGTCCTCGCCGGTAACGAGTTCTCTGTCTCCACTGGCGGAGGAGTCGCTATCCGCGGAGGTATTTCCGCGACTTTCTCTCCGATTTCAGCCGATATCAGCGGCGGCGTCGGGGTCGAAGTGGCGCGGCCGCGGCTCGGCGCCGGCATCGGGCGGATCACTCCCACGCGGCGAGCGCGGCCCACTAGAACAGGGTTGGCTGCAGCCAGCGGCGGAAGATGAGAACCCCCCCGGGGCGCCTCGAATGAAAATCGCATTGAAGACCCAGCTTTGGCAATGCCTTCCAGCGCCGCCCGCGACACCGGCCTCGCCTCCGCCGATACGACTGCCCCTTCTGTCTCATCAATAGCCGATACATCTGCGGCCACGGGGCTCGGCGAGCGGCAGTCGTTCAGCTCTCTAGGTTCAGGGGTTGACGTGCGAGGCCCTTCCAATCCACGTAAAATGGCTGAAACACGCGCGGCCGGGGCGGGCCTTCGAGTTGGAGCGCTTTCAAACTTTCTGAGGGTCGAGCGGACGACATCTGGCGGTGGTCGTTCGGTTTCTCGTAAAAGAGGAGTTGGTCGTCGAGGAGGACGAGCGGAGCGGGCCACTGGGGGCCGAGGAGCGGGCGGCGGAGGTGCCACAGGAGGGGATGAAATAGGGGGCGGCGAAGGAACGACAGGAAAGCAGATGGGGGGCGAAGAGGGAACGACGGGGAGATGATCTTGGGAGCGACGGGGGAACTACCGGAGATGAGCTGGGGTGCGGCGGTGGAGACGGAGATGGCGGCTGTGGTTCCTCACGAGCTTCGAGACGGCTTAGAGCGTCTACTGATCGAGCTCGCTTTACGGATTCGCGGCGTATGGAGAAGCCTCCAGTGGCGGGGGCATGGCTACTGAGGCGGGGCGAGGGGGCGCGCGGCGGGCGGGCGGGGCGCGGGCGGGGGCCGCTCGTCCAGGAGGTGCTCGAGGGAAGCCGCGCGGCGAAGGACTGAAGGTCTCCGACGCGGGGCATCACGCAGTGCAAGACTGAGGTATCGTGACTTGAGCCGCTTGACTATCCCCGGGCCGTAGCGCAGCTCCTCGTCGTCGGGGTCGCCGGGCTGCGGCGGCGGCGGCTGCGCGGGCGGCGGCGCCGCTCGACTCCGCGCCGCGCGCCGCTGGAGCAGCTCGCGCTTCCATTGCGGGAGGGCACCGTTCGACATGCCTGCGTCACAAATATTTATTATAATAGCAGTTTGAATTAAATTTGTCCTTACAAACTATATTTTTTCCTTATGGCACAATGCCATATTTAGCATTAGTTGATCAAATCAAAACAACAATATGTATTTTTTACCCCGACACAAAATGAGTGGTGACATTACTATTATTTTTGCTAAAGTTAAACATATTGTGTGTCTGTCTGTGGTATAAGAGATGCGAAACAGATGAAGAGTAATCAAGATTTTTTTGGGGAAATTTTGTACATTTTAGAGAATAACTTTGGTTTGTCAATATTTCTATTATAATGCCATCATCACTGATCTACAAAGTGCATAATGTTAGCAAAGATTACAGTAATAACATTGACATCAACAAGTACTCACCGAAGTCGTGCGCGGACTCGAGCATGGTCTCCACCATCATCTTGGCGGCGCCGAGCAAAGCAACTGACGTGGAAAGCAAAAAAAAATAATTAAGCTTTTGAAGCCCACATTAAACTATTTTTTTTGTTTGATACAAAAATGCAACAAAGCAAAAAGAAATGATTAACAGAACTATTTGGGTCAAATTTACATAAAAAATATCCATGAAGATATGGGTATATACCTACATATATATTTCTTTAAATATTTGACTAGCTATGCCCTGTGGCTTCGCTATGATAGCATTCTAGGAATACAGCCTAACACATGAATCTAAAATCAGATAACACAAACATAGATTGCATTGCATGCAAATGCAGATTTTTACAATGAATATTTTACATTACAAACTAAATTCAGGGAGCAATATAACAAAATCAGTTTTTCTAACATGTCTTCTTGTCTAGCAAATGAATGCCATTTATTTATTTATTCATTGCTATTTGGGGACGCCAGCACAAGCACCAGACAGGTGACCAGTCTTTTAATACTGGGACCATTTCACCCTCGTTCCCCAAGACCCGTTTAGGGTTTTGAGTTAACTGGTAACTTATATTGGTGAGGACCCACTTAATCTACCTGTTACATTGCAGAATTTTAATAATTGTAATGTCACTCAGAGTATTTTCAGATAGGACATCTGAGCCCATAACTTCTTTCCTGGCTGCAGTGTATGCGGGACATTCTGTTACATGATGAAAGCTAGGTTCCTCTTCTTACAGGCAGCTGGGACAAATGGGATCATCCATTTGGCTTATCACTGTCAAATAAATGCCATAATATTGCATCTTGTCTTATTTATGTACTTCTTAGTAAGTACTCTATATTTATTAGACAATATCAACACATTGTTTCTCTTATCAGTTGGCAAATTTTATCATGAATTTGTCATTGATTCAAAAGGAATCCTTCTGATAATTACTGATTAAAGGTCTACAATGTAAGGCCAAGTGTATTATGACGAGGAACACAGAATTTGAAAATAAGACATGAAAGTTGTTGTTGCAGCTTGGCATGAGCCATATAGAACACTGAAGCTCCTTACTTACAAGAATTTTCTATTATGTATTGCTGTATACATAGGTATGTGTACAATAGTTTTAGTGAGCATCTGAGCAATAAATACCTGTATATAAAATTGGATGCTGACTGATTGGTATATTAACATAGAGATGAAACTGCTGAATGTAGAAACTTAAATGAAATGAAAAATTCTAAATTCTCTGTTTAAAAGCATGACAACACCAAAATAAATCAGGCACAATGTGATTGTTACTTAGCAAGTTGTGATCTAAAGTAGTTAATTACTAATGGTCTGAGTGGGATAATTAAATAGCTACCACATCATAAGCAAATGAGCAAACAAGACACAATTTACTCTAACTGGATTAACTAGCAAACATGTTTTAATGAGAATTCTGGTGATTGACACTGAAGGTTTCTTTGTGTTGGTTTTATTGACTTTTAAGGTCTAAATTGATAGAAATCAGATTTTGTACTGTGCAGCCACGAGTTATTGTGTTATTAGGTTAAAGTTTGCTATGATCATTTTTTGTTTTTTGAGTGTAAACCACATTACATTGAAAATATAATTTATGTCGTTGACTAGTATAATTATTTTGCAATTTTATTATTGAACATATGATATGACACTACACACAAATACTGCAAAAAAAAAAACTGAACAACACATGTTTCAAAATTCTACAACAGCTACATGCAATAGGATGTATGGGGTATCTATCTGTCTGTTGATAACAAGCTACGCTCGGCTAGCCCTGGCGGCCGGCGGCTCTTGACCCCAGCGCCTCATGCTGGATCTCAATAACTGTACTTTATAGCACAGGTCGAGCTCATACACAAACATTATAATATTCCCGCTTCAAACCCCATTGCATACACTACCGTAAACGCAACTTTCTTAGCGTAACTCAACCGTACCTCTTTTAGATATCCATCGACGAAAGGATCACCTCGCACCAGCTAATCAGCCGGTTCACACTGTCCTGCAATTAGCAAAAGCCACAATATCCAAAACGCTTGCACTTGTTTGTTTATTAGCCACACTATACACTAAATTGTTCAAATACATGAACTGTTCACAAACACCAAAATAATCGCTTTTTTCAACCCCGTTCACTGACAGGCAACTAATAATTTCTTCTGTAATTAGCGCATGTAACACTCTAATACTAATAATATTCACAGCTAATTGAAAGAAAAATAATATAAACGTTTTAACGTAGTAATTAAATTATAATAGATTAATTATTTATATAAATACACAAACACGAAACATCGACGAAACTACAATGGATGACAGAAATTGACAGACTGATTAAAAAGAATGAATGAATGAACTGTACCTACGCTACGCTACGCGGAGCGGAGTCGCGTACGACACGGCACGGATCTGTTTGAACGAACGAACGAACGAAGTGAGATGAGAAACTCCTACCAATAACCAATGGAACATGGAAGTAATAAGTACGTGTACTTATTATTTATTATACTTCCATTCTCCTACCTCCTATGATTTTTTAAGGGTTCCGCCGCCGCCCATTTTAAGGCAACTGTTATGTATTCTTCTGTGCTGAAGGCAAAAACGGAACCCCTAAAAGATCACTTTGTTGTCCGTCTGTCCGCCGCCGCGCGCCGGTCCGTCTGTCCGGTTAATTCCTATTCTTGTCGTTCCTAGGAACGCTAGGTACCAAGTTGAAATTCATACACGACTCGGATACGTACGACTCGCATATTCATAGTTTCTTTCTTCGTAAGTTTGTCTCATGAAAGCAATAAAGGTAGAGACAAACTTAGCCCATGTACGCAACGTACGCTATGCGACGTGTGAGAGTTGGTGTGCACACTTGTCCCACGTACACTACGCATATTGACGTCAGACTCGTTGTTCGTCTCCATTTTTACACTACTGACCAAAAAGGAGTGTTATATTTTCAGGGTTCATGTATGTATGTTTGTATGTATGAGGTATTTTTAGATTCCTTGCATTCCTCCAAGTGACATAGGCTATGATAAAATTTAAGATAAGTGGGGTATCAAAATGAAGGGCTTTAAAAGGCGACTTCAAAAATGTATAAGTTGTAACTTGTATAAGTTGTCAGTGGTGTTTTTATTTTTTAATAATTTTAATAATTAGCTTGTATTTGTACATACACATCCTAACGCAACACACATCAATTCACGACTGATGCGAGTGATTGTGCAGAGCAACTACGCTCTGCTGCCAGAAAATGTGGCAGAGAGAATCCGGACAAACGAAGCGGCGGGAAGAATTCTGTACCGGAACTTTACCGGGAAAAAATCTACCGGTAAAATTAAGTACCGGGAAAAAATCTCCACGCGACACCACGCTTGTCCGACTAGAATCTAACTTAAGCTATACGCAGTCTGCTACCACCGTAGCTTATGAAGGGAGCTACAGGGCCCTATATGATAACCTAACCTATAAATTAAATACAATTGAACACTTACCAAATTAAATCTTCTTTCTCTTCGGATCCAAACTTGAGTGTCTTCGGGAAGGGGGAATTCCTAATCACCCTACCTAACCCTTGAGATCTCAATTCCCCAGGACAACTAAATAGATTTCTTCCCGTAGTTTCACTCGGGAACAGTCAGATGTGAACAGCCAGCCACGTTTCACCTCTCACAAGAAAAAGTCACAATAACAGAGTTTTTCACAAACACAAATTCAATAGTTATTTAACAAACAGGAGATTCACAATTATCACTCAAACTAAACAACAAGCAAAAGACGCGAGACCGCTCCGCGTATTAAAATCAAACCGATATCGCCCTGGACAATGCAATGGCGGACCACACGCGACGCCATCCACGCTAGCAGTGTGAGAACCCCGAAACGCCTGGCGGCGATAACAGGAAACGCCTGCGTTTAGTTTTACCCAATATATTACAAACATCCCCCCGTCCCGGTCTGAGAAGCAGACCGCTAGCTTACTCTACGGGAAGGCGGGCGAGAGAGGTCACACCTCTCCTTAAAATCGAACCGTCGACCAACACCTCAGCCACACGCGGAGTGCCATCTCCGCCAAGAATCAAACGTAATATGCGAGCTCGTCGCCAAAGCAATGAGGGCAAATTTGCCTCTTTTAACAATACTAAATCACCCTCCCTGGGAGGCTCAGTCCTGTCTGTCCACTTCACTCTTTGCTGCAGCAAATGCAAATATTCAAGCGACCAGCGACGCCAAAAGTCCTGGCTCATTTGCTGCAACATTTGAAAACGCGACAACCGATATACGCGTTCATCCTTCCACGGGTATTCGGGCAGGGCATTCAACGGCCCTCCCACCAAAAAATGACCAGGGGTGAGAGCTTCCAAGTCATTTGGATCTGGAGATAGCGGACAGAGAGGACGAGAGTTGAGGACCGCCTCAACTTTACAAAACACTGTGGCCAGCTCTTCAAAAGTTAGAGCCGTTTCTCCGATAATGCGGCGGAGGTGGGTCTTTGCGGATTTCACAGCCGCTTCAAAAATCCCTCCCCAATGGGGGCAACTTGGGGGACTAAATTTCCAGGTTATTCCCCTTTGGGCAGCAATTTGACTTAAACTAGTACAATTTTTATCAATAAACACGGAAACATCCTTAAGATAATTTACAGTTCCTTTATAGTTTGTGCCATTATCAGACCTAATAAGGGAAGGTAGACCTCGACGCGAAACAAAGCGATCCAACGCGGCGACGAAGGCCTCCGTAGTCAGAGCCGATACCACCTCCAAATGGACAGCCTTGGTGGCCAAACAAACAAATACACACAAATAGCCCTTCACAATACGGGCATTACGAAAGGGAGAAGCCTTGATCGAAAAGGGACCGGCAAAATCGGTTCCAACGCCGTCAAACGGCCTCGAAGGTCGAATTCGATCAACGGGCAAATCACCCATCTGTGGTTGCATCGTGGATGCCTTCAACCTATAACATGCAATACATCGAAACAGAACACTACGGATTGCTCTTCGGGCAGACAATATCCAAAATTCGCGTTGCAAAATAGCCAACAAAGCATTGCACCCAGCATGGGCGTTACGAATGTGTCGATCAGACACCAAAAGCTGCACCAAGGGTCCGCCCTTGGGCAACAACAGAGGATGGCGAGTCTCATATGGAAGATCCGCCTTCCGGAGCCTGCCTCCAACCCGAAGAAGCCCATCCGAGTCGATGTACGGGTTCAAACGAGCGACCGCGCCCTTCAATTTAGCGCGTCCGTCGCGCAAAATCTGAAGCTCTGACTCAAACCGTCCGGTCTGCACGACACGGACCCAATGCAACAATGCGCTCCGGCGCTCTTCTGCACCTGCAATCGGCTCCAACCGCTTTGCCTGTGGGTTTCTACAATTATGTATGAAACGCTTAATCCAACTGGTGACACCCAGAAGCTTATCCAAGCTGCTATACCGAGCAAGTAGCCAATCCGGCTCCGACGTCGTCTCAGCGACTACAGCATGTACACGGAGCCCAGTCAAACTCAAAGAAGTAACATCTGTCTGACAGACAGGCCAAGAAGTTTCTGATCCCATCAGCCACTCTGGGCCCCACCAGAGCGGGTGTGACACCAATTCTGGTGCCGTACAACCTCGGGAAGCACAGTCCGCTGGGTTAAGCTCTCCCGGCACATGTCTCCATGTTATATCAATTCCGATATTCTGGATTTGGGAAACCCTGTTTCCAACAAAAACCTCCAAGGTATGTGGGGCCGCGCGCAACCATGCAAGCGCGACCTGGCTATCCGACCAGGCGAAGATGTCTCGTATCTCGACCGTGGCCGCCAGCTCACTGGCAACGTGATGCAACAATTTAGAGAGAAGGTGAGCTCCACTCAACTCAAGCTTGGGAATAGTCAGCCTAGACCTGATGGGGGCGACCTTGCTCTTCCCTAACAAAAGCGAGACATTGACCCGGCCATCGGCGTCAACTGTCCGCATATAGACTGACGCGGCGTAGCCTCGCTCCGACGCGTCACAAAAGCCATGCAGGCTGGCTCGATATTTCCCGGGTGGCAATATTCGACGAGGCAAGGCAATCCGATTGACTTCCTTAATCGATGAAAACAACTCGAGCCAATCATCCAATGGAGAGCCAAACAGCGGCTCGTCCCACGAGACGCCCAAAGTCCAAAGTCTCTGAAGAAGACACTTCGCAGAGAATATCACTGGACTGATCCAACCGCTTGGATCAAACATACGGGCTATTACGGACAACACCGTTCTCTTAGTCCAGACCTTTGGTATTTCCAAGTCCACTTGGAATGTAAAAATATCGGTTAGCGGCTGGTACTGCATGCCCAGCACCGCTATCCTGTTGGGATCATCCACATCCTCAAACAGGTGAGGGTTCTGTTGGTGATCCTCCGGGATCCCTTCTAGAACTTTAGGCTCATTAGACAACCACTTACGTAGCTCGTAGCCACCTGTCTTCAATATTTCAATCAATTCATCCCGCAGTAGGAGGGCCTCCTCAATACTTTGGGCTCCGGTGCACACGTCATCAACATACAAGTCACGTGACAGCACGGAAGCCCCACGGGGAAAGCGGATCCGTTCCCGCTCTGCCAATTCAAGCAATGATCTGATGGCGATATAGGGACTAGATTTCAAACCATACGTGTTTGTGTTGAGTTCATACACCGTCACAGGATCCTCAGGGCGCTCACGCCAGAGTATCAACTGGAATCGCCTGTCCTCAGGATGTATGACTGTCTGGCGGAACATCATCCGGATGTCCGCACCAAAAACCACTTGATGTCTTCTAAAGTTCAAGATGATGTCAATTATGTCCCTATGCAATTTGGGACCCGAATGCAAACACAGATTCAACGAAACCCCGTTCGAAGTGGGTGCGGACCCATCGAAGACGGTCCTCAATTTGCCTGTTGAGGCCTTCACCACCGCGTGGTGGGGCAAAAAATAATGCTCAGTTGAGCTCCAATCAACTCGAGCCGGAGACATGTGACCCAAATCCTCGTACTCGCGCATAAATTCAATATATTTATCGCGAAGTACGTGGTCACGCTGCATGCGTCGCTCCATGGACAGCAGTCGTTTCTCCGCAAGCGCCCTACTTTGCCCTAGGCTAGGACGAGAGGCAACAAAGGGTAACCTAGTTACAAACCGACCGGAGGGCAACCTCTCCGTGGTCGATCGAAAAAAGGCTTCGCACTCAGCGTGTTCCGGATCCATCCTGGAACTCATAGGTGGCTCCTCGACCTCCCAAAACCTTTGCATGGTCTTGGCCAAGGACGCAGATGCGACAACCGGTGGCTCCTCCACGGTGCCATTATCAAACACAGGGCCCATCAGGGCGAAACCAAAGATAGTAGACACTGCCATCAGTGAAGACGAACCCAGAGCTTTCTGGGTACCCAACAAAATCCAACCCAATACGTCCGAGCCCAGGAGCAAGTCCACTGGGCCGGGATGAAAGACAAAGGGGTCGGCCAAATCCAGACCCGAAACCAAAGACAACACACCCGGCGGTATGTCTGTCGAGGGGTGCCAACCCGCAATGGTATCCATTACCATAGCCGAAGTCGTGATCCTCATTGTGGAGGACTTCAGCGAAGAAAAGGTGACAAGTGTCTGGCCCGTCAGACACTTCACTTGTATGCCACCAACTCCAAGAAGTGGCACAGGCGAGTCTTCCACGACTAAACCTAACTGGCGTGCCACTCGAGTGGTAACCAAACTGCTTTGAGCCCCTGAGTCCAACAGAGCTCTCAAATTAATGGCTTCCCCCTACGACCCCATACGCGGACCACCGCGGTAGGGAGCAGAACCGTCCGCGGCTCTGTCCCAGCAAGGGAGCAAGCTAGTTACGGGCTCCCCACTCTCTCCAAACCAGGGGCGCGCCACTGACCCGGATAATATGGCGGGCGAGTGCACATCCCCATCTGAGGGGGGCATAACCCGCGGCCCGGCCATACATATGGTACGGCGGGTGGTACTCCAGCCGTGGGTACTCGTGCAGCGGCGGAGAAAACCGCTGCGGCTGCATGTGTTGGGTATTGGTAACCCGCGTGGAGGGGGGTGTCCCCACTCTCACGTCCGATCTAGGGCCCCCGCCCATGGGGGCCCTATCCGGGGCCTGGCCAGCTACATACTGGCCATGACCTTGGGGCGCGTGGTCCCGGTCCGCCAAGACCCGCGCAGGTACGCGACCCCCTCCCGAGGGGGGTGCGACGAGCGAAGCCGCGTCCTCCGTCCGATGGTGGAGGGCTTCGCGCAGGAGCGCCCCCGCCCATAGGGGACCCCTGCCTCAACAACCGGGGGCCATCCCCGTTCCGGTTCATGCAGAGCATCACGTGGTGCAGCCCACGGCATGCACTGCATGGTATGGCACTGGGACAGTCACGTGCATAGTGACCGCCCAAACAATAAAAGCAAAGTTCATGCCGCTTTGCCATGCGGCGCCTATCTTGTACTGGCAGTCTCTGCCAGTCCCTGCATTGTAGCAGGCTGTGGCCCATCCGGCCACATTGCAGGCAGTCCGCGTCCCTCGCGACTGCTGCCGTGTGCGCAACCCGCACACCAGCTCCACGCGGTGGCGGTTGCCGTCCCTGTTGGGGCTTCCCTCGCCATGAGGGTTCCAAGGGCCTACGTTCAGGCGCTCTGGATGGCGCTGAGTCCGTCATGGTATTCTCAGCAGCCCGTGCCTCAAACTCCAAAAACTTCACCAAGTCAGTGAATGTTGGTAGGGTGGTGCTATCCCGTTCCGCATTCTCGCGCTCAAATCGCGAGCGGATGTCATTGGGTAATTTGCCCAATACAATGTGCACCAGCAAAAAGGACCATTGGTCCACCGGCAGCCCCAGTGTGCGGAGCGCGTTACAGGCCACTGTAACGGGCGTGAGCAACTGCAGGCGCAACTGTGCCCTGTTGGCCACCTTGGGCAGGGCCATCAACTGTGCGGCGTGCGCATCCGCTAACAAACGTAAGTTTTGGTAGCGGGAGTTCAATAACTCCCAAGCCGTATCGTACTGGTCGTCCTCCACCCGGAGGTGCTGGATGAGCGACCGCGCTTCATCCTCAAGAGTGGAGAGGAGGTAGGCCATCTTCTGGGCCTTCGACAAATCCTGTCGTGCTACGACCAGGGACTCAAACATATTTTTATATGCTACCCACTCCTCCATCCTACCCCCAAAGTGGGACAGCTGAAGGGTGGGGAGCCGACCAGTAACCGCTGGTCCTTCCTGTCTAACAGGTGTGCGAGGGCTGGTCCGCCAGCCTGTCTCGCCCTTATTGCGGTCACCGCCTCCGCGATATCATCGTGCAGACTCAGGATCTGGTCCATGTCCGCCATGTGACCTGCGTAGGCCTCCGGGGTAAGATCGGCTTCGGTAAGCGCCGCCATGGCCGCTTCCGCGCTAATCAATCGTGAGTGGAGGTGATCCGCTCTTAGCAGTATGGCGCCCTCCCTGTCCTTCCGGGACAGGAGTCCTCCGGCCGTCACAAACCATCTCAATTCGTTGGCGAGTGTCGCCCTAGCATTGGAGGCCTTCGCCATCGCGTCAAGTCACAAACAAAAAATAACAAAAGGTAAATAAAAAACAACAAAATCAAGCAACTACACGAAGAACCGCGGTAGGTATGAGAATGGCACAAACCCGGAACGCACGGTACAAACCGCAAACAAATACAAAAAAGGTTACAAATATTCTTATACAAACAAACTAAGAAAAATCTAATAATTTTTACAAACAATTAATTATTTTTTACAAACGAACAAATAGAGGGTAGATAAACTACGCTCTGCTACCAGAAAATGTGCAGAGCAACTACGCTCTGCTGCCAGAAAATGTGGCAGAGAGAATCCGGACAAACGAAGCGGCGGGAAGAATTCTGTACCGGAACTTTACCGGGAAAAAATCTACCGGTAAAATTAAGTACCGGGAAAAAATCTCCACGCGACACCACGCTTGTCCGACTAGAATCTAACTTAAGCTATACGCAGTCTGCTACCACCGTAGCTTATGAAGGGAGCTACAGGGCCCTATATGATAACCTAACCTATAAATTAAATACAATTGAACACTTACCAAATTAAATCTTCTTTCTCTTCGGATCCAAACTTGAGTGTCTTCGGGAAGGGGGAATTCCTAATCACCCTACCTAACCCTTGAGATCTCAATTCCCCAGGACAACTAAATAGATTTCTTCCCGTAGTTTCACTCGGGAACAGTCAGATGTGAACAGCCAGCCACGTTTCACCTCTCACAAGAAAAAGTCACAATAACAGAGTTTTTCACAAACACAAATTCAATAGTTATTTAACAAACAGGAGATTCACAATTATCACTCAAACTAAACAACAAGCAAAAGACGCGAGACCGCTCCGCGTATTAAAATCAAACCGATATCGCCCTGGACAATGCAATGGCGGACCACACGCGACGCCATCCACGCTAGCAGTGTGAGAACCCCGAAACGCCTGGCGGCGATAACAGGAAACGCCTGCGTTTAGTTTTACCCAATATATTACAAACAGTGATTATATACACTTTGGACGCGCTGCGAACATAAGTTCCTAGAAATACACTGGGTCTACACGTGAGATGGCGTATGATTATCCCCTCCAACTTCCAACGCCGATCTGGGGCCCTATTTTTGAAAATATGACATACCGCCGAAAACGAATAGACTATTGTGTCGCACTCGTCCTACTATGTCACTAAAAATATAAAAGCCGTATTTTTGAAATCACTCGTCTAGGCAATGTTGCCAGTGATATGAAAATAATGCGAGAAATAATTTCTGGTCCATTCTATGCAACGAAAACCGAATCGGTAACGAATCGTAAAAAAAATTTTTAGTCAAAGAGAACGTAAGCGTTAAACGGAACGCAAAAATTAAAATTCTAATAATAATTCCATCTATATCCGTATCCGTTGTCTATGTCATTCATGATTTTGACGTAAAAAACGTTCGACTACCAAATCATACGAAAACGAGTGATCTAGACCACTCGTTGCGAATTATTCGACAATTCGACATATACAATTAAAAAATACGGAATAATGGATAACGAATGAAAAATCATTCGGCTCACGCTTTTTTGGTTAGTCACCTTTCAAAATATGGATCGACAGATCTTACGTTGCGTGGGACGCGTGTGATAAGTATGTTTCTGATTCAACTGTTTCCATACAAAATCAAGAGTCCAGATTTCATAATGCGTAGCGTGCGTTGCGTACGTGGGCCTAGTGTGTCTCTACCTTAATTTGAGATGCTTTGCATGTACGGAAACGTCAGTGCGCGAGTTTGACTCGTACTTGGCCGGTAAGGGAGTGAATGAATTTCGATTTACCGCCATCTATTCCATGGTTGAAGCGTTACAATATTACAGTACAAATTGAAGATAATTGGTGTAAAAATTCACCACTAGATGTCACTAAACCATAACATTTTCTTTTACAACTATTCGCCAATGGATGGCACTAGCATCAACATAAATCAACTATTTATGATACACCAAAAATATTTTTGGTGATTAGCCTGTTTGTGTCCCACTGCCAGGCAAAGGTCTCCCCTTTCTAGGGTATTTTCGCGAAAAATCGCAACATTTACGGTAAAATCTCTATTTCTAGTCGCGTTGACGTATAATTTTGATTATTTTACTGCTGAAAGAGACCATATTTGATATAAATTTAAATTTTAAGCGTTCCTGAAAAAAAAAATGACTGTCTGACGGACATACGGACAATATAGTAATCTAATAAGGTTTCCGTTTTTGCCTTTAGAGGTATGGAACCCTAATGATGTAAGTAGTAAGTTTGCTGAGCGCTAGTTCTAATTACATGTGCATTTATTATAATAAGCTCCACTTTCAAATAAGTTGCGTTGCGATGCAACACGAACTTTAATTGCTGTTTAAATAATATATAGAGTTATGAAATTAGCTGTGCAATCAGTAGGTAATTGGATCTCAATATACCTACAAAAAGTGTTTTTATGACCACCATTTTATTTCTAAAGTTAATATAGTTAAATTAAATACTAGCTAGCTATGTATCATCGATAACTGACATTTAACGACCTAACATACCTATGCTACCGGTTTGCGATCTTGCCCTTACGATGTAATTTTATCGCTTCGGTAATAAATTTATGCAAAGTCAATTTTATTAAAGAGTAAGTTAATATTTATGTAAAAATATATACAAAATATTTTGATTTATATCGACTTTAAAAATAAAATACACCAAATAATATTTAATAAATAACCATAGTTACAGAATTAATATAAGTACTACCCATAGTAAAGAAAACATATTTCTGTGAGTAGAGCCTAATAGAATTAGAATTTTTTTTTCAGAAAATTATATAGAAAATACATGCGCAGTTATTTTAGTCCGGTACCGGTACCGTATAATCCTCAGATTAAGAACGACGTATAGGTAATCTCTTTCGAAATCTCCATATTCACACATCAATTTCGTGAATGAATTTTAAATTTATTAAGGGATGTCTCTGCCATACAGTCAACCGTTAAGGTGAGTTCAGACTACGCTATAATATAATAGCATATAGTATATAGCTCATAGCACAACAATATCGCGCACCATACATTGTTATGGACACGTTCACACTGTACTGTGCGATATAGTATTGGCTTACTATAAGCTATAAATTGGTGCGATGCGCTCAATGCGCTGTGCTATATCGCTGTGCCCTCCCCCGCCCGTCCCGCAGGCGACACGAGCCCGCGCAAGCGACACGTCTGGACATGATACTGTGCCGACGCGCCGTCATGAAGCTTGCTATATGCTTGCGATAACATCGCGTAATGTGAACGCCAACGCCATGCTATATAGTATAGCATTGCGTCATTCTTTGCTATACTATAGAGCACAATATTATAGCGTAGTCTGAACTCAGCTTTACAGCAATAGCAGTCAATTTATAATGTTTTTGGGAAGGTATATTTGCTGGTGACTGTACAAACCCGCCGAAACAAAGAGCAATTATCTGACAGGGGCGATGATGCGTCCCGGCGCCGGACCACCGGACCACCGGACCGGACCGCGCAGACCGCAGGAAACACCAGTGTTTCGATGTGTTTCGGCACAGACAGACATATAATAATAGTAAGCAGACTGAACATGTCATTTGAAATTGCATGGCAAAAACACACACTAAGATTATTATTCACACAACGACAGAATACAGGGTCGGATCTAAGATAATTAATTATATTCGGTACAGTGTAGCAAAACCAAAAATTTTGTGACGCTGAATCTTAAGCCGTGCGCGGTATGCGGACGGATCTGCATCAGCTTTTTACGATGGGAAATTCTATCCCTTTTGGGAAAAAATACTAGTCATTAAATCAATAAAATTTATTTTAAATTATTAAAAATCACGTGCAATGAAACATTGCAATGATGTTAATGGTTGCTGGCGTCCATTCACTGTCCTGGTACTCGTAGTACGTAAGAGAAATACTCCCCATAACAGTTCTCTTTCTTGAGGTATTATTTTCTGGCATATTTTCCTTGTCCTGAAATAAAATTCACTGTCAGTATTTTTAGAAAATGTGCATTTTAATCTTCAAGAAAGAATTCCTGAGATTTTTATAGAATAGGTACTAAATTCGTATATTGGCCTTGATTCGGCCCAGCCATAGTAAACAAAACTGGATCTGTCAAATGATCTATGCTATTTACGAAATTATTAAATTACTTGTAGTATTTCTTATGAAATGGTTATAATTAATACACTACTTTATAAAATAAATAATGATATTGCTGATAAATAGCATTCAAAAGTCTAATAATGGTTATTGTTTCAAAAATAACACGAAATTGTATATTATCATTGGGCACGTTTGTGTGTTTCGGTTACTTTTATGTTAGCGCGCTTCTTAGATGCGCTTCGCGTCGCAGATTTATGGGTCTGTCTGGGAGTGTATAAGAGTTTGATCGTGAAATGTATTTATATGTTTGTAAATATGTATATAAATTTAATGATGTTAATTTAAATTATTTGTTTAAAATAATTAATTTTGTGGGAGAAGGAATTACTGCAAAAGGCAATAGGCCGAGAGTGCTGGAAAAAGGGTAGGGAGGTCTTTGCCCTGCAGTGGGACAATACAGGCTCCTAATAATAAATAAATATAAATTACCGCCAGAAATGGAGAAATATCGATATACAAAAATAAATACCTAATAATAATAATTTAAGTTAGCGATACTTTATATTCTGAATACGAAAAATTATATTTAACTAGCTTTCGCCCGCGGCTTCGCCCGCGTGAAATTCCCACGGGAACAGTGCTTTTTCCCGGGATTAAAGGTACCCTATGTCCTTCTCCGCACTTCCAGCTATGTGTATGCAAAATTTCAGGAAGTTTGGTTCAGTAGATAGAGCGTGAAGAGGTAACAAACAAACAAACAAATAAACAAACCAACAAACAAACAAACAAACAAACTCACTTTCGCATTTATAATATTAGTTAGGATTAAACAGAGATTATAATCATCATCTTTATGTTTAATGAGCGAGCGAAGCGAGCGAGGTCCACTATTTCATTGCATAATATAACATAATATCTCCGTTACAGCTTGGCCAAAAATTCATTGTTATATTGTGTGTTGTGTGTGTTCCTCTAGAGGTCATATTTCGCAACCGATTCCCGTGAAATTTCGGGAGCAGGTTCGATAAATGTATGAAAAAATTCGAAGTTGGCACAAGGGACCCAAGTTCCTTTTGATTTTATAGCTCTTACGTTTGATCTGCAATCTCTATAAGCTCGCGAGGTCAAATACAGCTTACAGAGCCACTAGTAACTATTTTTTGTTGCTTCGTCATCTCGAACGGTAACGGATAGCGTGGCTTGGGTAATGCTGACGATGTCCACATCGGGTATGCGCGGGAATCGAGAGATACCTACGAGTAGCTGAGCGCCTCGCATTGTTAAAGGCGCAGTCCGTTTAAAAAAAATAGCGGTACTCTAGGTGTTAAGAGCAAACCTATCTTTAATTTAAATACAAGCAGGTGCCTGCTATTGACCTTTGCGTATTCGTTGCGTTTGTTCAAAAAATGATTATTTTTATTTTTTTTACACCGTGCATTTGAGTTTTATTACTTCAAAAACGATACTAAATCTATTAGGTATAATAAGGTGTAATCTATTAGATTAGGCATCGTATAAAATGAAAAGCCTGTCTAAGTGCATTTTCAATGTACAAGAAGGTCGTGTAGAGCACGAGATATGTGAATTTTTCTATTTGTATTGCTCAGATAGAATACAGTGCGCCCGATCTTTTGCACGTGAGTGAGGGCGCCACCTACGTTTCAAATAAGATAATAGTTTTGACATTAGTTCCGTTTTCTACCACGTGCAAAAAGATCCTTGTCGCACTGTAGATCATGGAAGTAAAAAGTATTTGTAAGTTGTAAGTACCTACTTATTACTTCCATGGAATAGATATGTGAACTACAGAAATATTTTTTTTAATGTGAACTTAGATTTCTTTTGAAGAAGATTGGCAGCCGTGGTACCCAAAATGAAATATAAGAAATATAAGATGTAGGGTGTTGATTTTTTTGTATTATAAACTCTATAATTAGTCACTTATTTTTCATACATTTAAGTTTTTCTACAACTTATGAGAATAAATAAAAATTAACTTTTGTTTTCAAGCAAATTATGCAAACAAAACGCTTAACTGACAAGCCATAATTAAACGCAATGGGCCCTCACACTTAAGGGCCGTCACACACTAATATGCCATGCAAATACCAAAAATCTTTAATCGAGTTAATAAGTAACAATAACCATATATGTTGAAACTAATCGTTGCACTCTATAAAATCACAAAAAATAGTCACTTCTTATAGATATCAAGATAATATCAGTATATCTTGGCCTACATCTATTTTATGTATTATCTATTTTGGGAATGATTGGCGTAATCAATTTACACGATCGGTATAACTATTCGTGTGATCTTACCCTTATACAACTGTCAACGTCAACGTCACTTTAGAACAAAACAAATCTGTTTGACTGTGATATACACTGACAGATATGTCAAAAAAGTAACGTTGACGTTTTAAACGTTTTGTTTAAACTTAATTTGTATCGTTTTGTTATAGTTTTAATCTTTGGCCCATATTAAATTCAAAAGAATTTATCTTTTTACTCATAAGTTGTAGAGATATAATATGATTACTTTTTTTTTTCTTATCTAAGACAAATAAATTAGTTATATTTTCATTGTCCTACACTTCGTTTTAAGAGGGTACCACCAGTCCATATATCTTTAACCACTAACATAGATCAGCGCGGACATCCTTGTTGCTCAATGCCTTTTGAGGGTGCCCAGATATTTTTACCATGGAAGTCCCATGACGGTAACTCTGCTTCGATCAACAACAATCATGGTCCGTGAGGTAATGGAGGATGGAGTCGAGTCGCGTTGGATATCAAAGGAAGAGATAAAAAATTATCAATGATAACAAAACAAAAACGAATAGATATCAAATTATTATTTTAAAAACCTGTCAATGGCTGTTTGTTGTTCTTACGATTTAATTTAAAACCCAATCAAAAATATCGTTCAGCGTAATCGAAACATAATTTTCAACTTTGTCGTTTGCTTCGTGAAATACGTTATAATAATATCCGCCCCGCCCCGGGGCGAACGCCCGATATGAAACACATCCATCAGGATTGAATATCATTATCTTTACCCGAAAATTATTTAATATGCGAATATAGACGCATCACACGATTTTATTTTGGTAAGAAAAAATAGGTTTTACTTTACCTATTTTAACTTTTTTTGAATTCCCTTCCATGCTGGTCTGGGAGTGAAGAAAAATTTGAGAATGTGCCAGCCAGCTGCTTCTCTTCCCGCGCAAGTTGTAAAAGTTAATAATAATAACGACGTGTGACGACCCCATCGCCCGCTGGATCCCCAGTGCAATCAGTCAACGCAGGGGCAGCTTGTGGCGAGCTGTTGGTGAGTGGCGTCACCACGGACCTGATCTCCAGGGGGGGCACACCATAGAGCAACACGGACGTCCTTGTTGCTCGAAGGGGCACACACACACACTTTATAAACTGTAAAAATAAATTGATTCTGACGAATACTTTTTTCATAAAAAAAGATTAGCATCTAATTACCAGTAACCCTGTATAAATAGTTTTCTATAAATACCAATCAATCAAAAAATCGGGGTATATAAATATAAGTATTCCTACTTTGGATGTGGGTTTGTGAGTATGTTTGTTACTCAATTACGCAAAAACTAGTGATTGAACTTTGGTGAAATTTGGGACACGCGTAGAAAAATACTTAGGTAGTTGTTATCCCGAAATTGTCACCTTGCCCCTATATGGCAAGGTAACAATTTCGGGAAGGCAGAAGATAAATAAAATCGATGGCAGAAGATAGAAATAAATGGAAAATACTCCACCGACAAGAACGTAATTCTTAAATTAATTTAATAATTGATTAACATGAAAATATGTCCTTAGCGATGTCAATCTTCTGCACAAATACGTTGGAACTCGATGTAATTGAGAAAATCGTTTAATCTCTTAATCAAGATTGTGACATCGCTTTAATTAGAACAGCAGCTGATACCACTCATAATTAAAAAAGATTAATTATTGTATTAGATATAAAATGATAGATAGAATGTTACAGCTGCGTCTCTTCAAGCAAGCAGGTTTACCTTATACCTCTGTTTACCTTATAAATGACGAAGAAGTGATACTGTATAGTATATGTACTTCATGTTTTTTCATTCCTTTATAATTCAAATTTTTCCAACGCTTACAGGCGTGAGATCTACATGGCGTGAGATAGCCATGTAAATAAAGTACAGCAGATGCCATTTACCTAACCTATTCTTTAGATCTCTGTGAAGTATAAATAAAGAGGTAGGTAATGCTGTGCTCATAAAATACACACTCGCCTAAAACATAACTATTACGTGAATTCAAAACGTTTGCGCGACCTTTATGGATATTGCTTCTCGAAATACGATGAGAAATACGAAGGCGTCCCGGGTAAGTTAATGTGGTGGCTTCACACTCTCGAAATATGAGGCTTGTGACATGTCATCGATCATTGGTGACATTAGCATGACGGACGAAAACAATAAACCTTGGATTATTTATAAAACTACTAGTTGCGGTTCGCGGCTCCACTCCTGTAGGAATTTGTGTAGATATGTGTTATTATAGGGCATTTTTTCGTTACAACATCCAAATCTGAATTGGCAAATAGAAACTCTGATCTAGTTTGAATCGAACTAGATCAAACTACTCGTAGAATCGATCCAACTTCCCTATAATTATTATAGGTAAGTTGAATCGAATGAATTTTGAATATGTGATAGGCGAATCTATCGTCATTGACACTCAAGTTGCTTCTATACTTTAATTCGTAATCCCGTGGCTGACAGACTGATATGACAATGCCTCACTCCGAGAGTGTAAACCCGGATCCAGCGTTGCGAAGTCTACGAGTATTCACCCCTTTATGTGGGTTTTACAGTTTGTTTGGGAAGATTCATAATTTACCGAGGAATGTTGCAGTAAACGTTTGATGGGGAAGCGAGGAATGTGGGAAATCAGGGTAATGACATTGTGCGTGTATTTGTTATGTTACGACGGAACAAAACATATAAAATTACAAATACCTATGTACGCATGACAACCTATGTTATAGCATCGGAAAACAAGTATTTGCGTGTATAAGTTAGTTGTGCCCTGCGGCTTCGTT
Source organism: Ephestia elutella (assembly GCA_018467065.1). Classification (NCBI taxonomy): domain Eukaryota; kingdom Metazoa; phylum Arthropoda; class Insecta; order Lepidoptera; family Pyralidae; genus Ephestia; species Ephestia elutella. The sequence continues at coordinate 22,851,694 of CM031578.1, forward strand.
CCTCATCAATGTGGCTGTGGATGTTTCGCAGCAATAGCAGATGCATTTTATTTTGTAAATAATTTAGTTTCTCTCTCTCTCTCTCAGCCGAAAGACGTCCACTGCTGGACAAAGGCCTCCCCAAATTTAGTTTACTTTCATATTTTTATTATACTTGTTCCTATTGTGAAAATTCCATAAAAACAGAATTTTTCTAGTTTGGGAATTACTGTACACGTACCTAACGTTTCTATATACATCGTTTCAATCAGTAAATAAGTGAAGCCACCTACTCACAGTCGTGTCTGCGGCTACGTCACAAGGCCACCTGCCATTCGAGATACAGGTTTATTCCTAGTTCGATGTTGGGCTGCTGAGCTGGCTTCTACAAAAATGTATTATTTATAAAAACTTTGTTTTGAAACATGTCAATAAATTCCTTTTGTTTTTGGCTATCATACACATAAATAATTTTTCAATTCGGACCAATATTTCCAAAGATTAGCGACCATGCCTCTACGTCGTCGTACCACCTGGTAGAGCGTCTCCGTTTGCTACAATACGAGCTTTTTTTTTTTTTTTTTTTTATAACACAGGGCGGCAAACGAGCAAGCGGGTCACCTGATGGTAAGCGATCACCGCTGCCCATGGACTACTGCAACACCAGGGGTATCACAAGAGTGTTGCCGGCCTTTCAAGAAGATGTAGACTCGTTTTTTGAAGGTTCCAATGTCGTATCGGTTCGGGAATACCGCCGCAGGAAGTTGGTTCCACAGTTTGGTCGTACGTGGCACGAAGTGTCTTTTAAAACGTACGGTGGTTGACAGCCAGTCATCCAGATGGTATGGATGAAACTTCAGCCTGTGACGGATGGTACGGTGGTGAAATTCTGCGGCAGGTATTACGTCGAACAATTCATCAGAGCACTCCCCATGATACATTCGGTAAAGAATGCACAAGGATGCGACATCCCTACGTAGAGCCAGAGGATCGAGACGGCTGACGAGATTCACGTCATCGACGATGCGAATCGCACGACGTTGAACGCGGTCTAAAGGGAGAAGTTGGTATTGAGGTGCCCCAGCCCACAGATGGGAACAGTATTCCATATGCGGCCTAACTTGTGCCTTGTATAGCTGAAGGCGATGCGCCGATGTGAAATACTGCCTTGCTCTGCCTAGGACACCCAGTTTTTTGGAGGCCAACTTAGCCTTTTCCTTAAGATGACCGCGAAATTGAACGTCGCACGAAATCTCGACGCCTAGAATTTCGATCTTCGGCCGCGTATCTAGTGAAGCGCCCTGGAACGAAGGAGATACGACGAAGGGGCTTTTTTTCGCGGTGAACGCACAAACTTGTGTTTTTTTGGGGTTAAATTGGACCAAGTTGCAGTGACCCCAATTTGAAACCTGGTGTAATGAAGTTTCAACCTCAGACACAAGTTTTGTTCGACACTCGGAGACGCGCGCCCGAGAAATGTTAGCTTGACCGGTATAAGAGGTGTCCACCGTGCTATCATCCGCATAACAATGAATGCTGCTGGATTGAAGCATATCATTGATATGCAAAAGAAAGAGCGTCGGGGACAGAACACAGCCTTGAGGGACACCAGCATTCACGGGCTTGTATTCGGAGCATGAACCGTCAACAACGACTTTAATGCTGCGCCCTGTGAGGAAACTAGTAACCCATTGGCATAATTTCTCGGGCAACCCGTAGGAAGGAAGCTTCGATAGAAGGGCTTTGTGCCAGACCCGATCGAAGGCTTTCGCCATGTCCAAACTGGCCGTCAGGGCTTCCCCCTTACTCTCAACCGCTTTCGCCCATTTATGGGTCAGGAATACCAAAAGATCGCCAGCAGACCGTCCATGACGAAATCCGTACTGGCGATCGCTTATAAGCTGGTGCTCCTCGAGGTACAACAGGAGCTGGCGGTTTATAATGGACTCCATTATTTTGGAGAGCAAGGAGGTAATGGCAATGGGCCTGTAATTGCCAGGGTCAGAGCGATCACCTTTTTTGGGTATTGGGTGGACTAAAGCAATCTTCCATGCAGACGGGACGACGCCTAAAGAGTAGGAGTGTCGAAAAAGACGCGTCAAGACCGGAGCCAACTCAGGAGCGCAAGTTTTGAGCACAACGGCAGGGATTCCATCGGGTCCATTAGACTTGTGGACTTCGAGGGAGAGAAGTGATTTGCGAACAGTTTTTTGAGTAAACCGGATGTCCGGCATAGTACTCGCGCAACGTGGTATAGTCGGAGGAGGCTTCCCACCGTCGTCCAAAGTAGAGTTAGATGCAAAAAAGGTGCCCAGGAGATCGGCTTTCACTCTTGCATCATGGACCAACGTGTCATTTGCCGTGCGCAATGGTGGAAAGGATGGCTGACAAAAATTGCCCTGGACAGCTTTGGCAAGAGACCAAAATGAGCGTGTACCCGAGGGTAGTTTGGCCAGCTTCTCACCAATTCGTCCGATGTGTTTCGCCTTTGCCGTAGCCACAGTTTTTTTTAAAGATCTAGAGGCAAAGTTATACTCCCTTTTAAGGACTTTCGCATCAGGATCCTTAGCTGCCATCGCGTTGGACCAGGACTGAAAACTTGCTTGCTTTTGGCAAAACGCTTCTTTGCAAGAGCGGTCAAACCAAGGCTGAGACTTGCCACCAACGGGCACAACAGAACTTGGGACGAAAAGTTCCATGCCATCAGCAACAGAGTCGGCAACGGCAGAAGCATCCCGAAGCGAGAAGCAAACTTCGCCCCAGGGGTAGGATGAAAAGAAGGTCCGCATCCCATCCCAATCTGCTGACTTGAAGTGCCAGACACGGCGACAGCCGGCGGAACGGGGCCGTAATTTGCACGTGGATGGCACCATGCTCCGGATTAGGCAATGGTCAGATGAGCCAATAGGGGCACCAACAGATACTACATAGCCATCCGGATGGGAAGTCAGCAGGAGATCAAGCCGTGAGGGCGTATGGCCTTCCACATCAGGTATGCGTGTGGGGGCTGAAACCATCTGAGACAGACTATAGGCCGCGGCAAAGGCGTGAACAGATCTACCCGCATGATCGGTTTTTCCCGATTGGAGCCATTCTATATGGTGGGCGTTAAAGTCCCCAAGAATTATTATTTCCGCGGATGGAATCTGTCGCAGCACATAGTCCGTTGCAGTGCCAATATGCTCCATGAGTCGGTCAGTTTCGGCATCACCACTGTGGGACCTGTAGAGGCAAGCGTAGACGCGAGGGTGGTCGTCGCAATCTACACGAAGCCATAGAGTGGACAAGTCTTTGCCTTCAAGATTGCATAGACGGCGAACACAGACATCGTCCCTGACAAATACGCATACGCCAGCGTGTGGCACGAATTTGTGCTCGATTTTGTAGCCGGGATAATGTAGGTATGACGTATCCGCTGGAGACGATATCTGGGTTTCCGTCAAAAAGAATAAGGCAGGCTTTTCTGCCTCCAGATGGTAGTGGACAGAGTTGAGGTTTGAGTGAATACCCCTGATATTGCACAGATGGACATGGTGTGCATGGGGTGGTGCCGTAGCCTTATCTTGAGCAATGACGAGCGGGATTTTGCCCTCCCCAGAGTACGTAGGGCAGCCCAAGCAAGAATGCTCAGGGAGGGATTCTCCTGTACGTAACGTACCGGTACCCTCCTGGGGTACTCTACTATGAAATTCCGCTGCCATGTTGAGGGGGTGGGGGGAAGGGGTGGGGTGGGGTGGGTTAGAAGTTTTTTATGATTTTTTTCTATGTCAATGAGCAAACATAAACCGAGCTTTGCCCGCAACTTCGTTTGCACGGATATTAGTAATGTTACAATCTCAGATTGTATGCAACGTATTATGTTGAAACCAGCGATTTTAAAAGTTAAACTTTCAGCAATAAAACCAGCTACGCCACTCGTACGTAGCGGCTCCGTACGCTACGACACTCGTAACTATATATATCGTGCTTATATTCTTGGTGCCATAAAGAGTTACTTACTTACTACTCAGTGCGTTTATTTTTTAATTATTAAATAACATTATTATTACTCTCCTTCAGTCGTATTCCTCATTACTGAGGGTCGTGGTCATTATATGGAATGAAACACACACAACGACTATTTTGGCAATGTGAATAGAGTGATTTGCCATTGCCTTGATATGCCATAGCTGATAATCATCAACCAGACTACAGGTTTCTTTACGATGTTCTCCTTCACCGAAAGCAAATGGTTGGTATTCAAACTCTGTTAACTTCATTTATATAGCACGGGCGGAATTCGAACCTGGGACCTTTGCAGCAACCTACCACTCGGCCACTAAGCTATTGTGTATTAATTCATCTAATTAGTCGCATTTCTGCGACTCAAAAATTACCACTACGTTTTATATAACGTCCATTAGATGACCACATTTACTTCCTTTATATAGCCATCCACCACAACGCAGAATTTGAATCTCTAATTACTTAACTATAACCGAAAACGAAGTCATAGCGCGATTCACTTTCTAGTTTACGCCATCTAGTGGAAGGGAATTTATTATTCCTTCGCGCTGCGTTTATATTTTGAACATGACACTTGATAGAACAAAACCATAAAGTTAGAAGTTTTTTATGATTTTTTTCTATGTCAATGAGCAAACATAAACCGAGCTTTGCCCGCAACTTCGTTTGCACGGATATTAGTAATGTTACAATCTCAGATTGTATGCAACGTATTATGTTGAAACCAGCGATTTTAAAAGTTAAACTTTCAGCAATAAAACCCGACAGAATGTATCTAACTTTATGAATCAAATAAACTGTAAAAACCGTTTTCAAAAAAATTTAAAAAAATATTTAATTTTGGCTTCTGAAATCCCTATAAAGACCCCTCATATATTTTTCTTATGTACTGGCCATGGAAGTAATAAGAAGTACTTACTACTTCCATGGTACTGGCATAGACCAGATACAGTTTTATTATAGGAATGAAGAAGATAATGTGTATCCTTTATTAGTTTCCGGAGTTGGATGTGCTTGACTGAATTAATACGAACGCGGACTCCGAGCTAAAAAGATGGAAACAAAACAGAACTAATAAAATGCTATAAAGCAGTCCAAATTTACATTTCTCGTAAACTAAGACATAAAACTTGGGATTGAAATACATATTGATATATTCCCGAGTGGCCGTTATATTTTGCTCAATCAACAAAAAGGAACTCAAAGTAATTTGGGACTGAGATATAACATTCAACGGGGTGTCGAGTTATGACGTGGCGTCAAATGGGAAAACAAAGTCTTATTAATTTCCTGGCTCCGCCCTGGGGGTGGCTTCCGTGGGAATTTCGGGATAAAAGTACCTACTCTTCGTTTTATTTTTCATTCTACCCATGTATCAAATGTCATCGAAATTCGTCTAAACCTACTCGCACGAAATCGCCGCCTGCCGTCCCGCCGCGCGCCGCCGTCTCGCGTCGTTGTAAGCAATACGTACATTTAATTTGTAATTTGGTGTTGGAAGATGCCGTGAGAACCGAGACAGGTGGGGGTACTCGTCTGATAGTCTTTATGACTGTGGAGACGCTCATCTTTTTACCTGCCTCAACTGCCCTTCCTTCTGTATCTTGGCGGACCTGAATGAGGCCAACGATAGGGCGGTGGAAGTGGCCAATTACCGGTAAAAAAATAATTTCTACTATTTCGACTCAAAATGATGATGATCAAATGATGATGATTTGTAAATCCGATTACATCCGGGTTCTATGTCAAACACGACATATTTCAATTATAGTTGTATCATATTCGCCTTGATTGTTCTTATTATTCAAATACTATCGTTTCCTCACCTCTACATAAAATAAACTGTATTCAACTGGGGACTCGTAACATTTCTGAAGATGATCATCATGGACGAAGGCTTTCAATTCTAGCCTTAAAGCTCCAGTTACACTGGAGCTTTCTGTATGTTTTTCTTGTGAATCAGAGATTGAATGAAAAAAATAAGTGGAATTTTTTAAATGATTTCCTAAAGTTACTTATATTGTTTTGCTTTGTACATAGCAATATAACATTGTTAACGAGTGGGTGAAAGTAATTTACTAGGTACCGTGACTGGGTTTGGCGCCCGAGCGTAGCGAGGGCGCCAATAGTTCGAGGGACTTAAAAAAGTCTTTCACCCGAGGTAAACACTGTGCTTTTCATTACGAATACAAGGAATGTAAAAATAAAAACATGAATAAGCTAAAGAAATGATGAGTGAATTATACGGAAGCATAAACAAAACTCTAAACTTGAAAAAAAAATGATCGGATTACGGCTTTAGCTTCCAGCATATTTTTTTTTTATGTGGCCGACTAACTATTTAGCTATTAGATTCTTTTCATTTGGTTCCATCATTGAAAAAATGATAAAAAAAATCTATATTCTTATCTACTCTGAATAAAACTCGTAGATTTATGTTTACAAACCCCTTTTATAATACATGGATCATATTTCTACACTTTATACATGGAAACACAATAGATCACATAAACATTATGTAAAGCTACGCGCACTATACAACCATCACAACCCATCGCTGGTGGAGTCTACCACAGACTACTCAAGACTTAAGGGCTTCATACTGCATCTTGGCAGCTTGTTCTTCTTTCAAATCTTCAGTCAGCTAACACGGCCGTTCCTGACAGCTGAACGTCCTCGTCAGCTTGATCTCCATTAGGTGAAATTAGGTCCTTCTGAGTATGAGAGAAGATCAATATTAATCATCATCCATAGGCAAGGATCCAATAGTCCAATATTTATCATTCCATTGTCAAATTGGTCATTTCAGATCAAAAAGAAAACATTAAGAAACGTTATGACTGTAAATTGTTAAGCATCGACTTTTAACATTTGCAACTAAACTTATTTTATTTCAAAGGAAAAGCTCTAAATACTAATTCAGTTGTCAATTGGGACAAGACCAGAATATTGATCACACAACATACAAGGAACATAAAATCACATTAACATTCGGGAAAGAAAATTGCATTAGCATTCTGGAAAGTAAATCGTATTAGCATTCTGAAAAGTAAACAGCATTAACATTCCAGAAAGAAAATCTCATTAGCATGCTGAAAAGTAAATAACATTAACATCCCAGAAATAAAATCATTAGCATGCTGAAAAGGAAATATTTTTAACATTCCACAAACAAAATAGTATTAGCATGCTGAAAAGGAAATAGCATTAACATTCTAGATCGAAAATCATATTAGCATGCTAAAAAGTAATTATCATTAACATTCCGAAAATAAAATCATTAGCATGCTAAAAAGGAAATAGCATGAACACTCCACAAACAAAATCGTATTAGTATGATGGAAAGTAAATAGCATTAACAATCTAGATAGAAAAACGTATTAGCATGCTGAAAAGGATAGATCATTAACATTCTAGATGAAAATCATATTAGCATACTGAAAAGTATAAAGCATTAACATTTCAGAAATAAAATCATATTAGCATGCTGAAAATTTTTAACTGTGGAGCGAGCTCAGCGAGCATTAATAAAGGTTGCTTACTTTAAAAACACTAGGTTTCCTACAGATGAACTTTATAAACTAACCGGATATCTGACTGTCAGAAAACTATACCTGTTACATATAATACTAACAAAACATAAATCTTTACCCTATGACTCATATTCACAAAATAAAAGACGGAAAGATATAGTGGCTAATGTCCCGATCACTAAAACGGTATTTGCTAGCATACAATACGGAAAGCGCTCGTGCCAATTATATAATAGAATAAATAAACAAATACAAATATACCCTACATCATTTTATGAATGTAAAGAAAAAATGAAAGAATGGCTTAAACCTCTCAGTTATGAGGAAACTGAAAATATTATAGAATGGGTTAGTGACGGAAAGAAAAAAATTGAAAATAAGGTCAAGGAAGTATGTATAAAACTGACAGACGGACAGACATATACTTATATAATAACAATAAATACTAGAATTAATTTATATTAGTGTAAGATTGTACCTAAAGAATTGTTTTGCATGATGGAAGAGCGGTGTCCCCTGGCACAGGCATTTATATGCTTAAAAGGGGACTCCAATCGATTGAATAATTTTTGTAAGCATGTGTTTTTGAAATAAAGATTTATTATTATTATTATTATTAAAAGTAAATAACATTAACAGCCTAGAAATAAAATCTTTAGCATGCTGAAAGGAAATGGCATTAACATTCCACAAACAAAATCGTATAGCATGCTGAAAAGTAAACAGTGTTAACATTTCAGAAATAAAATCGTATTAGCATGCTGAAAAGGAAATACAACATCAGCATTGACGGAGATACGGATATCAACTGTCAACGACAATGTTGTATGACATTAACACAGACAGTTAATAAATAGCTGTAACATTAGCATTGACATTTTTATATGTCAACGGCAATGTTATGACATTAATAGAGGCAGTTAATAAATAGCTGAAAGGAAATAACATTAGCATTGACAATCCAATATGTCAACGGCAATGTTATGACAGACATTAATACAAGCGTTGAATAGCTGAAAGGAAATAACATAAGCATTGACGGAGATACGGATATCAACCGTCAACGACAAAGTTTGGCATTAAAACAGGCAGTTATTAAATAGCTGAAAGAAAATAACATTAGCATTGACAATTTTATATGTCAACGACAATGTTATGACAACATTAGAACAGAAAATCAAATAGTGCCACGATGTCAGGGCAGCGGCCACAAGGTCGAGGCCAATGACCACATTGTCGGGGTCAACAAATGCCACATTGTCGGGGCAATGGCTACGATATCGGAGCCAATGGGTGCCACAGTGTCGGGGCAATGACCGCAGTGTCGGGGTCAACGGCCACATTGTCGGGGCCAACAGCTGCTTCCGCCCTTGTGTCTTCAGCAGCTGTGGGTGCCACATTGTCGGGGCAATGACCACATTGTCGGGGTCAACGGCCACACTGTCGGGGCCTAGAGCCACCTCCGCCCATGTGTCTTCAGCAGCTCTCTCAGGTCAGCCGGCCAACAGATCGATCTTACACAGGTACCTCAATATAGGGACCAATAAATGCTTGAGACTTTTCGTCTTCAGCAAATATGAATGCCACATTGTCGGGGCAACGACCACATTGTCGGGGTCAACGGCTACAGTGTCGGAGCCACGGCTACATTGTCGGAGCCAACAGGTGCCACAAGGTCGGGGCAATGACCACATTGTCGGGGTCAACGGCCACATTGTCGGGGCCACGGCCACATTGTCGGGGCCAATAGCTGCTTCTGCACCATGTGTTCAGCAGCTGCCTCTGGTCAGTTCATCTCATAGGAGCCAGCCCACCAATCGATCTTGTACCGATGATGTTATGCCGCGCGCATGACCTTGTAGGGGCCACGCCTTCCAGTGTACATCTTCTCAATGCTTAGGGAACCTTTACTGACCAAAACAAAACTGTCAACAGAAAAAGTACACAGTTAAGGTTAACAATACGTCATTATTGTCGACACAACAACGACAAATAGCTCGGGCGCTCTTTCTCTTCTTAAAAATCAGCGATACCTCTATCAGGAGGTACATTATCCAAATCTTTATCTAAATCTTAAAATGAAAACAGTTTCCTCATTGATCGACAATAACTCAAATCATTCATTTATTTTCATTGAGACATTGTGAAAGTGCTAAGCGACTGATTAGTTAAATTGCATTTCATAGAGAAATGATTCACACATTTTCTGATTTACTTTAATTTACAAGAAGTTTAGGATAGGAGCCTTTCTCGGATCATCCCCGGCGTACAAATACGCCTTGCATTGCAACGTACTCATAAAAGTAGCTTACCATCCCCAAAAACTGGAGAACTTACCGATATTCGTTAGTTTTGTAATTTCATGGAAGCCCCACGGCTTTCATGTTCTTACCACTCGGCCTTACTGACCTCTATCAGACCAAATATTGCTCAGTCAGTTACCAAAATCTAAAACTAGTCTAGCGATTAGTTGTAATCGCCGCATCAAGCTATACATTGTATAGCGCTAAGACGAACAAACAGGATTGCTGATAGTTGGTGCACTTTTGTTCTAATTAAACCGACAAAACCTCAGTTACACATTTCGATTGTAATTTTGCATTGCTAGATAACTATCGACAACATTACATACATATGTACTACTAAACGTTACGTGGTAAATTTATTTCAATTACTAACACGCATCATGGCTATCAAATAATCACTGCCTTTAAGGTCTAAAACCCCAAAACTAAATCGCAGAACATAATTACATTAAACTTCATAAAATGATTTTTTAAATCATTATTCATATGTGTGTGAGAAACTATATCGAGACTTAAAATTGAACACAGTCATCTATTGACGACTTTAATCCAAAATTAATCCGCCAAAACAACAAAATTAAGTTTCACATCTGTCCGTGTCATGATCAATCGTTGATCACCCAATCTTTTAATCATATCTTAGTCTTATCATCACAATGTAAGAAATCTACCTCTGCACACTAAACAAATCACATTTAAACCTTCGTTTGAAATGTAATAATGTTTCGATCTTACTTGAATCAAAGAAGATAGTACACCAACAATCCTGTTCGTACCGTCACCGTACAAATCACGAAGTTCTTATCAATGACTTCGTCCATAGTCCTGGAGGCCAATTCTCGCGTTTGCGATATTTTATCGAATTTGATAATATATCAAACTTCTTTTATCGAACAAAATTATCACAAAAACCTCCAAAATGGTATTCTCGAACCTATTCGACATAAAACTCGATATTATATCGAAAACTAGGGCTTCTCTAATTAAAAACACGTTCCTTTTTCTCGATTATACTTAACTACAATCGAGAAATTTATGTTTTACTTGTTTCATTAAATATTTTATGTAAAACCATTGTTTTAATAGTGAATTTATGTAAAAATAGTTATAATACTTTATTTTATGTAACTTAATAAGCTCCGATGCAAATTTATAAAATGCAAAGAAAATTAAATATTTTAGAGTTGATGGAGAGAACGGAACGCGAGGATACTTGTCATTGTTTGTTTGTTGTGTGTGTGAGGTTATGTGATATTTGTTATCGGAGTATCAATTATATTCTTATGTATGATATTGTTTCTTTACGAAATTGAATTGAGAAACAAATAAGGTATGGTACTCGAGGCAGAAAAAAGCAAAGTATGTATCTATCCAAACCTCTATATTAGGCTTCAATAAAATAATTTTATGTAAATAAACAACGATTTCCAATAAAATTGAAAACAAAATCGTCAGCATTCATATTTTACTAAACCATAGCTGAATAAAAATACAAAGCGTCTTGTAAAGTACGAATATTATGTTATTCAATAGCTTCGAAGCAACAAATATCACACACGATATGGTTTTCGGCCACGCTCGACCACTCGATGCGTATCGAGGGCTGACGCTGGATAAATGTCACATTTGAAATCACGAGAATACGCAATTTCGATATTTATCGATATCCGCCATGTTTTTTCGATAAATGTCGAAATTGATATTATATCGCAGACCCGAGAATTGCCTTCCTGTACCGACACACCACGGACGCTGATAGTAGTGGCGTGTAGCTTCCAATGCAACGCAAGGTTGTGATGGTGAATTTAAAATCAAACGCATTTTACGGGTCTCGTCATGTGGTAATATCCAACCAGAACTATTGCAAAACTTATTTGTATGCAACTATGCATACTACGCACAAATTGATTTTCATAATAATTGAATTGTCAATCTCAACTCACTATCCAACATTTATATTTTTTTTTATTTCAAAACAAATAACATGAAAAGTGCGCTATAAAATTCAAACTAATAAAATCCATGGAAAAAATAAGAACATCGTACAGCGTAAACCCGATTCTAAAAAAAAAAATCGCGATGGTCTCGAAAATTCAAATATTTAAGAAAAACAAAACACGTTCCATGTTCCAAGGAAAAATTGATCCGTGATTTGGCGCGGTTTTAATATGAATGATTTGAATCGCACTTCTGATCTTATCTACTCTGAATAAAACTCGTAGATTTATGTTTACAAACCCCTTTTATAATACATGGATCATATTTCTACACTTTATACATGGAAACACAATAGATCACATAAACATTATGTAAAGCTACGCGCACTATACAACCATCACAACCCATCGCTGGTGGAGTCTACCACAGACTACTCAAGACTTAAGGGCTTCATACTGCATCTTGGCAGCTTGTTCTTCTTTCAAATCTTCAGTCAGCTAACAATATTATAAAAAATTATAAAAAATATATTCTTTAACTTCATGTTATTTCAATTTTACATAATATGTTGAATGGCTGTATAGGAAGTTGGAATATGGTTCAGTAGAATAACGTGAAAATAGAACTAGTTTTTTTTTAATAATTTGACAGCTGTCAGTTGAAAACGATTCTCCCAAGGGCTGAAAAGTATTACTTTCCCCACGCTCCTCAGGCAACTTTAGACTTACTTTCAGAGTATGAGTAATGAAAAGTTATTTATTATGCAAACTCATAAAAATTGGTTCACCTCGTCTTGAGAAATAAATGGTGTATCTACCCTGGCTTTGTTTTAATTAACCTCTGATAATTAATATTTCGATTGTTACATCGACATGCTCGTACGGTTTTAAAGTGAACATTTTGTATCGAAAGCCTTAATCAATGCCTACGTTTTCTAGGCCTATCAAAACTTGCCCAGATGGAGAGCAGTGGGACTCTCAACTGCAATATTGGCACCCCACGGATACATTATTATGATATAGATTGGAAGCGTGACGACATATTTTCAGCGACTTCAGCCGGCAATGAGTGATGAGATGGCGGCTTCAATAAGCCCGCAGGATCAATCTTCTTGTCGAATGTACCAGGGGGCTATTTTTTGAAACGTGTTGTAATCGAATGATTTTTAGTCGATTTAGTATATTATGTTTTGTACTATTTATGTGACTTGCTGATCCGTTGACGTTGTCCTGTCTTAGCTAGAAGTCTTTAAGTTTTTTGAAAATTTTCGATTTTATGCACAGTTTTCTTAATTTTTTTCTTACCGTAAGAACCTTAATAAATAATTTTTTTATTAGACAGTTCACCACATAGTACATTCAGAGTTCTGTGCAGTCAATAGTGACAACTAGCCCATTTCCCACATAAGTAAAGGCGCGGCGCGGTACGGGTCGCTTTCTTATCCGTCCCGCGCACGTAAATGCATCGCTGGCATCGCTGCGGTACGGCTATGTTTGCTTGCTGGGACCTTGTGTACGGAACTTCTTGTGTATTCAGTTGTTTTATACATTACCTAGTAGGTAGTAAGGATAACGCGTTAACGGAAGTTCAATTTAATAAAGTAAGATATATTTTATTTATAAGTGCAAAATGAATACAATAGAAGATTTAAGTTCCAAAAGTTGCTCGATCTTGGTCAGTTGAGTTGAGAGTAGTGCACGCACCACCTCAAACGCTGCGTTAGGAGGCGTGTCAAAGCAGTTAATTTTTTTATTAGTATATCCTTTGCAAATAAATATATTATTTGACTTAATCGAGATATTATGGACTAACATCAGTCTAGGTTTTTAAATTAAAATCGTTCTTATAAAGAGACGTGCTAGCTCAACAAAAACCTCGCCCATCCGCAAAAGGCGAGCGCAGGTGTGTTTAAAGCGGGATCAAACAAAACCCTCGCTTTTTCGCTTACGTATCCGGCGCCCGTCTCGGGAGCCAAATTGTACGGTCACCTGTCCCGTACACCAACCTGCCCTATTTCGACGCTATATTCTCTATGTAATAGTCCACGTTGGGTAAATGTATATGCAGTTGACTGTACCTGAATTTCGGCCGGTTTGAACCAGAAATAGAATATTATATCAGCATTACCGAAATAGATGTCACAAACAGCTTTTACGGGATCTGTACAATTTGAATATTTATTTTTAGTTCGATATTGTTGCTCTGTAAAAGACGAAATTGATTTGATAAATTCTCAAAGGTATAAAACAAATAAAACCGTTAAACGTAGCTTTTCAAAATATATAACTAAATAGAAATATAATGATATCTCACATTGTAGGTGCGACGGGCGGACGGGAATGTAAATAAATAATAACTTCACTAATTAATTAGGTCCTATTCAAACAATCATAGAGACAATCGTTCTCGTAGCAAATATAGGGTTACTAATGGAAACATTTATTATTTAAAGAACCTTCAAAGGGTTGATGTTCATTCTGGAATTAAATAGTGCTTAGACTACGTAGAAAATAAATATATTACAGAGCAGTAAGGAGTTCGTAAAGGCTCAATTCCTTCCAACATTCTCTCCTACTTCCTGCTAATATTACTAGTGACTCTGTAAACTGTAGATTTTCAAAAATTTCCAAAAAAAATGAACCGACTTCTATTATATAACTTAAAATCATGAAATAACATATAGGCAGATTGAACAAAAAGAAAGAAAAATGTACCTATTGGCATGCCACCTACTGAACGAGGTGAAGTCGGTGCCAAGTGCAGGAGTAAGGAAGGATATTATGTAATTATTTAGTTAGGCATTTTATTTATACTATATGATTCTAATGTTAATTTAGATTATTTATTTTTTTAATTTGGCACCGACTTCAGAAGAGAACACACAGACATACCGAAGCATCCTTGGCCAAGCTGAAACGGAGCGACAGTTTCGATGTGAGTTTGTGAGTACCTATGTTTGGTACTCAATCTTACTAGACGTATTTTGATAAAATTTAGTGAAGCGCAGCTCGTCTGGATTAAATGTAAATAGTTACAATGGAATTTAAAGAAACAAAGTCCATATAAATGTATACAAGAATGGAATACATACATAAGTATCATTGAGCAACACGGACTCCTTCCGCGCGCGGAAGTCCTTGTTGCTCGAAGATATGTATATAACTCCGAAATAATTTCAATCCTTTAGGCAGTCGAGTAAAAGCACTTTTACTGGCGGTTTGGACATGAACCTTTTCAGCGTGTTGTGGGTAAAAAAATGATAAATTATGCATTGCAAAGGCCCAACTCAGAACTACAAGCGGCCCGAGTCTCACATGTTACAAAACATTGACATAGTCTAATGAAGAGGGAAAATAATTCAGATTTAATAAATTAGGGTTATGCTTTTGTCGGTGTCATGTGGTGGAATGAAACACATACGACTTTCTTAGCAATGTGAATGGAATGGAAATGGATGTTCACACCCTATAAATCATCAACTAGAGTGCAGGTTGCTTCAGAATGTTTTGCTTCACTGGATGTAAGTAATAGTCTATGAACTGATATAAAAAAATAACAAGTTTTTTTTTTACAAAAAAAAATCATTTTTTATGCAAGCTTATCGTAACCTTTAAGTTCTTGGGGTAATTAAATGAATGACAAAAATTTAACTTCCCGAGTTCCAATGGCAATCCTCCGGCTCCATCTTCAGACCTAGATCATAATAAGGAACAAAGTATAGAAAGTGCCCATGATGACAAAACAAACGAGCCCAAACTCGACTGTCCTAGTATTTTCCTTTAGTTTTCCAGTTTCTACATCTCGGCTCCATCATGAGATCAGCTCAATGGTGCCACAATATTGCATTGTTATCAGACTTACATAAGTACGCCCTACCCCTTACCTTTCATCCTGTTAAAAAGCACTGTTCCCGTGAGAAATTCACGCAGGCGAAGCCGCGGACAAAAGCTCAACTAGCTTTCAATCAATAAATAAATCTTTACGGTATCTAGCAAGGTCTATGTCCGTGTAGGAAAATGTTTAAAAAAGTAATGTTCCGCAAAAGTTTCGGAGCTTTGCGGATTGAATTAGCTTCCATTCTGACCACAGCCGCTGATTACCGCCGGCCGCGAGCTTTCAAAGTTCATTTGCAAGTAACTCGATAAAGCTCGCTATGAAATATTGTTATGGACGGACGTGAGTACTTGCTGTCATATTAGGCGAATTTGAGTGACAATGAATTAGTATATTGAGGAGATTTCGTATAATCACAAAAAAATTAATAGTATACAACTATATAATAGTATAACTAGATGGCCAACCCCATCCTGACGACCTCCGTGGCCTAACGTTCATCACGCCGGACTGCCACACCGAAGGTCCCGATGTTTATCTAAATATGTATTTGTTATAAAATATAGTATCGTTGAGTTGGTATCCCATAACACAAGTCTCGAACTTATTTTGGGGCTAATTTAATCCGTGTGATTTGTCCGTATATATTTACATATTTATTCCTTTACTGTACTTCTTTTCGCTGCTTTTCTTTTTTACCCGAAGGTTTGCTTCTTCTATTTTTGTGCTTTTTGTCGTACTAAATTAAATTTTTGTAAGTGGTGTACAAACAATTAGATTTATTCTTGGGTGTTGAACATTTTTGAACGGTATACTCCACTTTGGGTCCACAACGATCTATTAATTCGTTTAGATGATTGTGTGAAGGAGGCTCTTTCGAATATCTTAAATTGCCCCCTCAATAAGAGATGTTGGACCCAAGCAACTTTACCTATACGACATGGTGGTCCTGGGATAAGAAAATTCCTAGTGTAGCACTGCCAGCCTTCCTTTCCTCAGTTTATAGTACGTAATACCTCATTGGTAAAATTCTTGGCTCGTCATTTTGTGACTTAGAGGTTGCGTGCTTAGCTGAGGCGAGAAACGCATGGTCCAGTGCAGTCGGTCCCGATTTTGTATTACCCCTGAATCTGGCCTCGCAGCGGCAATGGGATGAGCCGCTTTGCATGCATGTCAGAAGTTTTCTCCTGGAAACTGCTAATTGCACAGCGGAGCGTACTCGTCTTTTGGCGAGCTGTGAGCCAGAGTCAGGTTATTGGTTGAATGCTATTCTTTCGACTAGCGTAGGTACACTTACTGGATAGGACTGGCTTTAGTTTGGCAGTGAGCCTACGTTTGGGGGCCCGAACCAACGAGCCTCATCGCTGCCGTTGCGGTGAAGATGTCAACTCCCTTGGTCATCACGGCCTGGCCTGTCGTCGCAGTGCAGGTTGCATTTCTCGCCATGCTGCACTAAATGACTTCATCCACCGCGCCCTTACTAGTGTCGGTGTGCCAGTAATGCTAAAGCTAGCTGGCATTTCAAGAGACGATGGTAAGAGGCCCGACGGCATGACGCTCATTCCGTGGAGAAACGGGCGGTCGCTCGTATGTGATGCCACCTGCGTGGATACGGTAGCACCTTCCCATTTACAAGCGACCGCCGGTAGAACTGGTGTGGCTGCAATGACGGCGGAGGCTAATAAGAGGCGTAAAGGCTCTCCCAGAGCCGCATATATTTGCGCCTTTTGCCGTGGAGACCCTGGGACCTTGGGGTGCGGATGCCAAAAATCTGTATAAAGAAATATCCGCACGCCTTGTCGATGTCTCTGGGGATACTAGAGCTTGCGAATACTTTGGCCAACGATTAAGTTTGGCCATTCAAAAAGGTAACGTCGCCAGACGTCAACGATTTAGGCTCAATTTTTTATTATTTTTATTTTTTAGTAGGTACATAGTTTTAATATTAGATTTTAGTTTTCTTATTTAATTTAGTGTGTAAATGTATATTATATGTAAATTGTAATTTGTTATTGAATAAAAAGCTATGTTTTTGAATGTCAAACACGCAAACTTTTTCTATGTTTATGTATAGAAAAGTTAGATAAACCTTGAATCAGGTTTAACTCTTACATCCCACCTTTCGGCGACCCAGACTGTACACAAAAGTAAATTGTTTGGGTCATCGCGCAGGTAACGAAGCGAAGTTGTTAATGAGGCTCGCGGCTTACAAGTAAAGCAAAGTTTTAACGAGCTTATCAAGTGTCACCTGGGGTGAGCGTTGTTTTACACCACTGGTCTCGTAATTCTAATAGAAAAAAAATCATTAAAAAAAAATATTTTAACTTTATGGTAACTATACTAGGTTCGAGGCATACGAGGTGTGTGAGAGAATACTGGTTACAAGTAAAACTATGTATTTGCATAAGTAGGACATACTTAAATACTCTTTAAATATATA
Source organism: Ephestia elutella (assembly GCA_018467065.1). Classification (NCBI taxonomy): domain Eukaryota; kingdom Metazoa; phylum Arthropoda; class Insecta; order Lepidoptera; family Pyralidae; genus Ephestia; species Ephestia elutella. The sequence continues at coordinate 22,869,729 of CM031578.1, forward strand.
TATATTTCTGTGATAAGTACTGATTTTCGTAACGCGTTATAGCGAAACGATAAGTACATTGTATTTACACGTATTAAGTTGTAAGCCATGTGTCATTCAATAATAAAATGTAATAAATCTATTGTAAGAAAGCTTTTGAAGTCGCCGTATGAAAGAAAACCACATTACCTAGACTATCAACAATGTTTGAACAATGAATCTGTTGTAGCGCGCTACGCCGTAGCATCGTCGTAGCCCCGTAGCTCGAGTCGTAGCTTATGTACACGTGGCTAGAATGGAGCTAAATGCACGGCGCATGTGCTACGATTGGCTACGAGTACGGTGGTTGTCATTATTTTGATGTTTTTGTTGAAAAAGTAGATATTTAGTTTTTCGTTTTATTTTATTTAAATACATTATCATCTAACATCATTATCGTATAAGATGAAATGTCGCACCGTACTGTCGAAATTTAAAAAATTGTTTCAATCCGTAAATGCGTTTAGTGGGACGCCTCATTCCAACTTAGACGAGGTCTATCAACAACGCAATATGGTGCTAACATAGAAGTAAAGTGTAAAAGGTGTACACATAATACTTACTTCCAGCTTTATAACCGCGACGTTATGTGAGAACGCCTAAAGTTTTGGATGTTTGTTATTAGCTCACGCGAAATTTAGACGTAGGTATTTTAATGGAATTCACTATACAAGAGAAAATAGACTACTACCAGTATCTACTAGAATGCAGCAAGCTTTAGTATAGTAATAATCTATTCATATCTCTGTGACTATGTAACGAGTTCCGGATATTGTCATGCCGAGAAACGGAAACTAGTGAATCACATTCGCCGGGGACAAACGGGGATAGATAGTGATCAGGGAATCTTGCGATTGAACTGATGCTAGCTGCGCCCCGGGGCTCATCCGTCGCGGGAATTTTGGGATAAAATCAAAATTGGGTTTCATTTAATCCGTGTATACCGTTTTTCATAGAATCTACCCAGTCGTCATCTTTAAACGAACATTCAGTTTAAACAAAAGCTACATCGGTAATATTAAACTCACTGGTTCGTGGCTGGCACGCTGTAATGAATATTTGATCGAACAGAGAGATAATAATCGGCAGTCTGGGGAACTTTTCTCATTCAAACAAGATAAAGGTGTACAAACTTGACGTTTTATTGAATCTATTGCAGGCTCCATCTAAAGACATCGTATTGTTCACTTCAGGAGGGTGGGAACTTATTTGTATTATTGCACTGGCGATGAAGCGACCTTTGATATAGTTGATCGAAGGTCCCGACTGTAACCCGGTCTCCTAGAATATCCTAGATGATACGCAGAGTGAATGCGGACTGGACTGATCGCACAGATGCTACAAATGACAAACTTATCGGCTACGAGACAGTCGTAGATATTGCTACGAGGTATATAACTGCTACGGCTCTCGTTTACGCATACAATAGTGTTCACGTCTCGTATGCGTAGGTCAATGTCAGTGAATAAATGAATATGAAATTGTCATCGTTACTGGAAGCACACATTGATCACGTATACCTCAACAACTCTTCATTCTGGTATTTACTCTGTCTGTAAATTTATTTTATCTGTGCGGTGCGTGCATTGTGATAGCCTAGGAGATCTGCGGGCCTCCGAGCATCGGCAATAACTCGATTCCACAGAATCTTCGCCGGAGTAGGGGAATCCGCTAATTAAACATACTTCAAACGTTTCTGACGAAAAGCACAGCTAATATTTTTTGCCAACATGTTGTACATTTCTGCAAATGATATTCCAGAAATGTCCGCTCGTTTTTTTAAGACAAATAAGACGGATATAACTCGCAATGGTATTTGTGATCCTACGGTTAACCGTTTAAAAAAATACATTGAATATTTTTCTTCCAATCGTAGCAATAGAGTCGACGCCATTTGTAACAATGTAAGTCAAATAGAAGTGTCGCAGACACTTTACACTCTGCAGCTCCTTAGCTCACTCCAATTACGAAGCTCACTCACACTCATTTGATTGAATTTTAATGTACCAAGTGTTACCACATTAAAATTCAATCAAATTGTATCATTTTTTAGCGAGCGTACTGGCGACATTCATAGTCTCAAGGAAGGACGGTAAAGTTTTTTTCTATTATTCCGACAGACGGATGTTTGTTATACAATCATGTAAAAGCTACATTTGTTACACTGATAGAAAAAATCCTAAAATATCACATTTGTATATCAAAAGAGTGAAAGAGTCCAGACGGAGTAAGTAAAAAATAAATAATATACTTAATTATTTTATGTACTAAATGGGCATTAAATTATGTAAAAGTATTGAGAATATTCAAACCACCCCTAGGTGCAAACAACAACCACGATTCAGCCAACTGCAGACCTGATTTCAATACCAAATATTTGTAGGAACTTAACTTACTTTAAAGTTAGTGTTCGGGATGCGGCGGGCGAAGAAGGCGCTACTTACTTCATTCCTTATGAATACATTTGTTACATTTCAAATGAGATGTTACATTAGAGTTGCATCACTTTCTATTTAAGACCTCTTGTCTGTATCATTATGTTGAATAAAACGACTTTCTGGAAAATGTCAAAGAAATAGACATGCCTTCATTTTTTCACAAATCAGCTGATAAATTATCAACTAGTGCACAGGTTTCCTCATGATTTTTTAAATAGAACGGTTATATGTCACAAAAATTGGAATAACTATGCACTAACGCCAATATGATAGAGAGACACTGGATCGACAGTAACTATAAGCAAAAAGCTTCTCCTTAAAATTATACCGATTCAAGAAAAAAATAAATTAACATTATTGAAAGAAGAATACTTTAAAGAAGAATTAAAGAAGAAGGTACCAACTATGACAATAGGCAGAATAAATACAAGAAATAGATCTAAGTTAAATAATAAGCTTATACTGCCCAAATATACTAATTTATACGGAAAAAGAACACTACAATATATAATACCTGATCTAATAAACCATTTGCCGGATCATTTAAAAGCACAACTTACAACGAAAAATATTAAATACAAACTAAAAAAATTTTTCGTACAAAATATCCCAGATTAAAAAATTCCATATTTTACCAACACAACTTTTACAGCAAGTTAAAAAAAAAAACAAAATAAAAATTTACTTACCTACTGAACTTTTAGCTGTTATAATAAATTCCTACACATGTGTCACTAACTAAACACTTAACCGTACAAACAAAAGTATCACCCCGTATCTGAGACGCGCACGAGTTTAATCTGAACCGGTTCTAGCGTCGTCGTTGGCGCCTGACCGAGGCAAGGTAGGTATCTTAATACTTGCTTTGAATGCATCGGGCGGGTTGTCGCGGTTCACTATTTAGCGCGTTCCGATTGCGGCCCTACGATCCATTTGTTTGTAATATATTGGGTAAAACTAAACGCAGGCGTTTCGCATTGCTGCCGCCAGAGGGCGTTCGGGGTTTTCACACTGCTAGCGTGGATGGCGTCGCGTGTCCGCCATTGCATTGTCCAGGGCGATATCGGTTTGATTTTAATACGCGGAGCGGTCTCGCGTCTTTTGCTTGTTGTTTAGTTTGAGTGATAATTGTGAATTTCCTGTTTGTCAAATAACTATTGAATTTGTGTTTGTGAAAAACTCTGTTATTGTGACTTTTTCTTGTGAGAGGTGAAACGTGGCTGGCTGTTCACATCTGGCTGTTCCCGAGGGAAACTACGGGAAGAAATCTATTTAGTTGTTATGGGGAATTGAGATCTCAAGGGTTAGGTAGGGTGATTAGGAATTCCCCCTTCCCGAAGACCCTCAAGTTTGGATCCGAAGAGAAAGAAGATTTAATTTGGTAAGTTTTCAATTGTAATTAATTTATAGGTTAGGTTATTATAGGGCCCTGTAGCTCCCTTCATAAGCTACGGTGGTAGCAGACTGCGTTAAGTTAATTAGGTTTTAGTCGGGCAAACGTGGTGCCGCGTGGAGATTTTTTCCCGGTACTTATTTTTACCGGAGGTTTTTTCCCGGTGAAGTTCCGGTACAGAATTCTTCCCGCCGCTTCGTTTGTCCGGATTCTCTCTGCCACATTTTCTGGCAGCAGAGCGTAGTTGCTCTGCACATTTTCTGGTAGCAGAGCGTAGTTTATCTACCCTCTATTTGTTCGTTTGTAAAAAAAAAATAATTAATTGTTTGTAAAAATTATTAGATTTTTCTTAGTTTGTTTGTATAAGAATATTTGTAACCTTTTTTGTATTTGTTTGCGGTTTGTACCGTGCGTTCCGGGTTTGTGCCATTCTCATACCTACCGCGGTTCTTCGTGTAGTTGCTTGATTTTGTTGTTTTTTATTTACCTTTTGTTATTTTTTGTTTGTGACTTGACGCGATGGCGAAGGCCTCCAATGCTAGGGCGACACTCGCCAACGAATTGAGATGGTTTGTGACGGCCGGAGGACTCCTGTCCCGGAAGGACAGGGAGGGCGCCATACTGCTAAGAGCGGATCACCTCCACTCACGATTGATTAGCGCGGAAGCGGCCATGGCGGCGCTTACCGAAGCCGATCTTACCCCGGAGGCCTACGCAGGTCACATGGCGGACATGGACCAGATCCTGAGTCTGCACGATGATATCGCGGAGGCGGTGACCGCAATAAGGGCGAGACAGGCTGGCGGACCAGCCCCTCGCACACCTGTTAGACAGGAAGGACCAGCGGTTACTGGTCGGCTCCCCACCCTTCAGCTGTCCCACTTTGGGGGTAGGATGGAGGAGTGGGTAGCATATAAAAATATGTTTGAGTCCCTGGTCGTAGCACGACAGGATTTGTCGAAGGCCCAGAAGATGGCCTACCTCCTCTCCACTCTTGAGGATGAAGCGCGGTCGCTCATCCAGCACCTCCGGGTGGAGGACGACCAGTACGATACGGCTTGGGAGTTATTGAACTCCCGCTACCAAAACTTACGTTTGTTAGCGGATGCGCACGCCGCACAGTTGATGGCCCTGCCCAAGGTGGCCAACAGGGCACAGTTGCGCCTGCAGTTGCTCACGCCCGTTACAGTGGCCTGTAACGCGCTCCGCACACTGGGGCTGCCGGTGGACCAATGGTCCTTTTTGCTGAGTGCACATTGTATTGGGCAAATTACCCAATGACATCCGCTCGCGATTTGAGCGCGAGAATGCGGAACGGGATAGCACCACCCTACCAACATTCACTGACTTGGTGAAGTTTTTGGAGTTTGAGGCACGGGCTGCTGAGAATACCATGACGGACTCAGCGCCATCCAGAGCGCCTGAACGTAGGCCCTTGGAACCCTCATGGCGAGGGAAGCCCCAACAGGGACGGCAACCGTCACCGCGTGGAGCTGGTGTGCGGGTTGCGCACACGGCAGCAGTCGCGAGGGACGCGGACTGCCTGCAATGTGGCCGGATGGGCCACAGCCTGCTACAATGCAGGGACTGGCAGAGACTGCCAGTACAAGATAGGCGCCGCATGGCAAAGCGGCATGAACTTTGCTTTTATTGTTTGGGCGGTCACTATGCACGTGACTGTCCCAGTGCCATACCATGCAGTGCATGCCGTGGGCGGCACCACGCGATGCTTTGCATGAACCGCAACGGGGATGGCACCCGGATGTTGAGGCAGGGGTCCCCTATGGGCGGGGGCGCTCCTGCGCGAAGCCCTCCACCACCGGACGGAGGACGCGGCTTCGCTCGTCGCACCCCCCCTCGGGAGGGGGGTCGCGTACTTGCGCGGGTCTTGGCGGACCGGGACCACGCGCCCCAAGGTCATGGCCAGTATGTAGCTGGCCAGGCCCCGGATAGGGCCCCCATGGGCGGGGGCCCTAGATCGGACGTGAGAGTGGGGACACCCCCTCCACGCGGGTTACCAATACCCAACACATGCAGCCGCAGCGGTTTTCTCCGCCGCTGCACGAGTACCCACGGCTGGAGTACCACCCGCCGTACCATATGTATGGCCGGGCCGCGGGTTATGCCCCCTCAGATGGGGATGTGCACTCGCCCGCCATATTATCCGGGTCAGTGGCGCGCCCTGGTTTGGAGAGAGTGGGGAGCCCGTAACTAGCTTGCTCCCTTGCTGGGACAGAGCCGCGGACGGTTCTGCTCCCTACCGCGGTGGTCCGCGTATGGGGTCGTAGGGGAAGCCATTAATTTGAGAGCTCTGTTGGACTCAGGGGCTCAAAGCAGTTTGGTTACCACTCGAGTGGCACACCAGTTAGGTTTAGTCGTGGAAGACTCGCCTGTGCCACTTCTTGGAGTTGGTGGCATACAAGTGAAGTGTCTGACGGGCCAGACACTTGTCACCTTTTCTTCGCTGAAGTCCTCCACAATGAGGATCACGACTTCGGCTATGGTAATGGATACCATTGCGGGTTGGCACCCCTCGACAGACATACCGCCGGGTGTGTTGTCTTTGGTTTCGGGTCTGGATTTGGCCGACCCCTTTGTCTTTCATCCCGGCCCAGTGGACTTGCTCCTGGGCTCGGACGTATTGGGTTGGATTTTGTTGGGTACACAGAAGGCTCTGGGTTCGTCTTCACTGATGGCAGTGTCTACGATTTTTGGTTTTGCCCTGATGGGCCCTGTGTTTGATAATGGCACCGCGGAGGAGCCACCGGTTGTCGCATCTGCGTCCTTGGCCAAGACCATGCAAAGGTTTTGGGAGGTGGAGGAGCCACCTATGAGTTCCAGGATGGATCCGGAACACGCTGAGTGCGAAGCCCTTTTTCGATCAACCACGGAGAGGTTGCCCTCCGGTCGGTTTGTAACTAGGTTACCCTTTGTTGCCTCTCGTCCTAGCCTAGGGCAAAGTAGGGCGCTTGCGGAGAAACGACTGCTGTCCATGGAGCGACGTATGCAGCGTGACCACGTACTTCGCGATAAATATATTGAATTTATGCGCGAGTACGAGGATTTGGGTCACATGTCTCCGGCTCGAGTTGATTGGAGCTCAACTGAGCATTATTTTTTGCCCCACCACGCGGTGGTGAAGGCCTCAACGGGCAAGTTGCGGACTGTCTTTGATGGGTCCGCACCCACTTCGAACGGAGTTTCGTTGAATCTATGTTTGCATTCAGGTCCCAAATTGCATAGGGACATAATTGACATCATCTTGAACTTTAGAAGACATCAAGTGGTTTTTGGCGCGGACATCCGGATGATGTTCCGCCAGACAGTCATACATCCTGAGGACAGGCGATTCCAGTTGATACTCTGGCGTGAGCGCCCTGAGGATCCTGTGACGGTGTATGAACTCAATACAAACACCTATGGTTTGAAATCTAGTCCCTATATCGCCATCAGATCATTGCTTGAATTGGCAGAGCGGGAACGGATCCGCTTTCCCCGTGGGGCTTCCGTGCTGTCACGTGACTTGTATGTTGATGACGTGTGCACCGGAGCCCAAAGTATTGAGGAGGCCCTCCTACTGCGGGATGAATTGATTGAAATATTGAAGACAGGTGGCTACGAGCTACGTAAGTGGTTGTCTAATGAGCCTAAAGTTCTAGAAGGGATCCCGGAGGATCACCAACAGAACCCTCACCTGTTTGAGGATGTGGATGATCCCAACAGGATAGCGGTGCTGGGCATGCAGTACCAGCCGCTAACCGATATTTTTACATTCCAAGTGGACTTGGAAATACCAAAGGTCTGGACTAAGAGAACGGTGTTGTCCGTAATAGCTCGTATGTTTGATCCAAGCGGTTGGATCAGTCCAGTGATATTCTCTGCGAAGTGTCTTCTTCAGAGACTTTGGACTTTGGGCGTCTCGTGGGACGAGCCGCTGTTTGGCTCTCCATTGGATGATTGGCTCGAGTTGTTTTCATCGATTAAGGAAGTCAATCGGATTGCCTTGCCTCGTCGAATATTGCCCCCGGGAAATATCGAGCCAGCCTGCATGGCTTTTGTGACGCGTCGGAGCGAGGCTACGCCGCGTCAGTCTATATGCGGACAGTTGACGCCGATGGCCGGGTCAATGTCTCGCTTTTGTTAGGGAAGAGCAAGGTCGCCCCCATCAGGACTAGGCTGACTATTCCCAAGCTTGAGTTGAGTGGAGCTCACCTTCTCTCTAAATTGTTGCATCACGTTGCCAGTGAGCTGGCGGCCACGGTCGAGATACGGGACATCTTCGCCTGGTCGGATAGCCAGGTCGCGCTTGCATGGTTGCGCGCGGCCCCACATACCTTGGAGGTTTTTGTTGGAAACAGGGTTTCCCAAATTCAAAATATTGGAATTGATATAACATGGAGACATGTGCCGGGAGAGCTTAACCCAGCGGACTGTGCTTCCCGAGGTTGTACGGCACCAGAATTGGTGTCACACCCGCTCTGGTGGGGTCCAGAGTGGCTGATGGGATCAGAAACATCTTGGCCTGTCTGTCAGACAGATGTTACTTCTTTTGAGTTTGACTGGGCTCCGTGTACATGCTGTAGTCGCTGAGACGACGTCGGAGCCGGATTGGCTACTTGCTCGGTATAGCAGCTTGGATAAGCTTCTGGGTGTTACCAGTTGGATTAAGCGTTTCATACATAATTGTAGAAACCCACAGGCAAAGCGGTTGGAGCCGATTGCAGGTGCAGAAGAGCGCCGGAGCGCATTGTTGCATTGGGTCCGTGTCGTGCAGACCGGACGGTTTGAGTCAGAGCTTCGTATCTTGCGCGACTCACGCGCTAAGTTGAAGGGCGCGGTCGCTCGTTTGAACCCGTACATCGACTCGGATGGGCTTCTTCGGGTTGGAGGCAGGCTCCGGAAGGCGGATCTTCCATATGAGACTCGCCATCCTCTGTTGTTGCCCAAGGGCGGACCCTTGGTGCAGCTTTTGGTGTCTGATCGACACATTCGTAACGCCCATGCTGGGTGCAATGCTTTGTTGGCTATCTTGCAACGCGAGTTTTGGATTTTGTCAGCCCGAAAGAGCAATCCGTAGTGTTCTGTTTCGATGTATTGCATGTTATAGGTTGAAGGCATCCACGATGCAACCACAGATGGGTGATTTGCCCGCTGATCGAATCCGACCTTCGAGACCGTTTGACGGCGTTGGAACCGATTTTGCCGGTCCCTTTTCGATCAAGGCTTCTCCCTTTCGTAATGCCCGTATTGTGAAGGGCTATTTGTGTGTATTTGTTTGTTTGGCCACCAAGGCTGTCCATTTGGAGGTGGTATCGGCTCTGACTACGGAGGCCTTCGTCGCCGCGTTGGATCGCTTTGTTTCGCGTCGAGGTCTACCTTCCCTTATTAGGTCTGACAATGGCACAAACTATAAAGGAACTGTAAATTATCTTAAGGATGTTTCTGTGTTTATTGATAAAAATTGTACTAGTTTAAGTCAAATTGCTGCCCAAAGGGGAATAACCTGGAAGTTTAGTCCCCCAAGTTGCCCCCATTGGGGAGGGATTTTTGAAGCGGCTGTGAAATCCGCAAAGACCCACCTCCGCCGCATTATCGGAGAAACGGCTCTAACTTTTGAAGAGCTGGCCACAGTGTTTTGTAAAGTTGAGGCGGTCCTCAACTCTCGTCCTCTCTGTCCGCTATCTCCAGATCCAAATGACTTGGAAGCTCTCACCCCTGGTCATTTTTTGGTGGGAGAGGCCGTTGAATGCCCTGCCCGAATACCCGTGTGGAAGGATGAACGCGTATATCCCGGTTGTCGCGTTTTCAAATGTTGCAGCAAATGAGCCAGGACTTTTGGCGTCGCTGGTCGCTTGAATATTTGCATTTGCTGCAGCAAAGAGTGAAGTGGACAGACAGGACTGAGCCTCCCAGGGAGGGTGATTTAGTATTGTTAAAAGAGGCAAATTTGCCCTCATTGCTTTGGCGACGAGCTCGCATATTACGTTTGATTCTTGGCGGAGATGGCACTCCGCGTGTGGCTGAGGTGTTGGTCGACGGTTCGATTTTAAGGAGAGGTGTGACCTCTCTCGCCCGCCTTCCCGTAGAGTAAGCTAGCGGTCTGCTTCTCAGACCGGGACGGGGGGATGTTTGTAATATATTGGGTAAAACTAAACGCAGGCGTTTCGCATTGCTGCCGCCAGAGGGCGTTCGGGGTTTTCACACTGCTAGCGTGGATGGCGTCGCGTGTCCGCCATTGCATTGTCCAGGGCGATATCGGTTTGATTTTAATACGCGGAGCGGTCTCGCGTCTTTTGCTTGTTGTTTAGTTTGAGTGATAATTGTGAATTTCCTGTTTGTCAAATAACTATTGAATTTGTGTTTGTGAAAAACTCTGTTATTGTGACTTTTTCTTGTGAGAGGTGAAACGTGGCTGGCTGTTCACATCTGGCTGTTCCCGAGTGAAACTACGGGAAGAAATCTATTTAGTTGTTATGGGGAATTGAGATCTCAAGGGTTAGGTAGGGTGATTAGGAATTCCCCCTTCCCGAAGACCCTCAAGTTTGGATCCGAAGAGAAAGAAGATTTAATTTGGTAAGTTTTCAATTGTAATTAATTTATAGGTTAGGTTATTATAGGGCCCTGTAGCTCCCTTCATAAGCTACGGTGGTAGCAGACTGCGTTAAGTTAATTAGGTTTTAGTCGGGCAAACGTGGTGCCGCGTGGAGATTTTTTCCCGGTACTTATTTTTACCGGAGGTTTTTTCCCGGTGAAGTTCCGGTACAGAATTCTTCCCGCCGCTTCGTTTGTCCGGATTCTCTCTGCCACATTTTCTGGCAGCAGAGCGTAGTTGCTCTGCACACCATTTGTATTTAATTTTTATTAGATTATTTATGTTTTTGATGACAACTTCCGAGGCCCGGAAAATCTCGAAAGAGATTATGTGGCATCGTACATAAAAGAAAATTGTTATATTTTTATATTGTATTAAATAAATAAATAAAAAATAAAAAAAAAGTTTTAACATTCTTTCACTTCGTATCTGACACAGTATGGGCCTAAAACTTATTATTACTTTACAAACCACCAATATATAACACTCATCTTCCTAAACCCCATAAAAAACTCATAAAAGTATGCAGTCACTTATAAATGAGTTTTGTTAGTTAATTGGAGAGAGACTGTGCAGTCATTAAATTGGGTGATTAAAGTTCCGGCGCTAGTGTCTCCGGCCTTAGCTGATAAATAGCGGCCATGATCTATGCTATAGGGCGGCATTCCACTGCTGTGCAAGATATTATCTACGACGATAGTGCCACGAGGCGAGGGTTAGCTGATATGATCTATACTGTCGACATTCCATTCCACTGCGTAAAATACTAGGTGCATAAAATATTATGCAGTGTGAGGTAGCTTGAGTGCACTGGAAATTTTACAAAAACCCAAAAAATTTTATAAAATGTCTTTTAAAATTAACGACTATCTGCACTCTTCGCGAAAAGTATATGAAAATATCATCGCGATGATATTTTCATTATTTTTGTAAAATAGCCTACCTTTTTTACCAACTATGTAGTTAGTGACCTGAATATGTCAGCCATTTCTTTTATTACGCATGGGAAATGTAGCCAAATATACACCTACCTACATAAAGGGAAGACACGTGTACTAAGCTTATCCGTGCACGGTGATGGAGTGAATCCCTTATCCTTAATTAAGACGTTAGGCGAAATAACTTACACTTGGTAATATGATGCACTGTCGCTTTTATCGAAAAAATATAAAAGGTACCTATCGTTATTGTTTGTTTCCCTGTACCTCTCCAGTAGACTCAAAATACAGTAATCTAAAAAAACAAAGCTCTGCACTGTATACTACAGAGTTGAAATTTATTTTACTCGTGGCTTCAGCAGTTCTGTGGACAAGTAAGTATTATTATGATAAGCATGACTTGATGGTGGCTTTTAACAACGAAACTCTTCAATGAGTTTCAACGCATTAGAAGCCTTTTACTTGTATTCGCCTGTCAATAATTTTCTTTTAAATAAATAAACTTAATATAAATCCCAAATAAAAAAAAAATTGTGTTTCTAACCAATAACATTAATGGTACCATTGAAAAACAAAAGATTATGTTTCTAACTAATAACATTTAGGTTCCATTGAAAAACAAATGAAAAGCCCATTACCAAAGTACTGTAAAGTCAGCCGTTTTATTATCTGGAGCGATATTGAAAAACCGGCTGAAGGAGACCCATCAAGTGGCTGTAGAGATGAACTGGCATTGTGGGGGACATTTTACATTTCTCAAGTTTTGTTTTGTATATTCTCTATCTCGATCATTCTTAATATTAATAAACTTTTATTCATAAAATATCACAATAGGTATTTATTTTTAAATGTTCCTCAAATAAAAAGGATAAAAGGCAATAAAAGGTCAAATAAAAATCTTTTTTTCTTAATACATAATATGAGTCAGTACCCACTCGCACCCTAAAATTCGTCCCCTGGAATAAAAGTTGAAGATTCGGCCCCTATAAAGGTACCCATATTACGCAGAATGAGTGGATCCCACACAAAAGATATTTTAACAAGTTAAGTGCACAGAATAGAAGTTATTCAAAGTTCAGTTAATGGATCTGAATAAGTAATATTTAACAGCTGTAATAGCTATGATCTGCATTAGAACCTTTTCCATAATTCAAAGTGTAAGAATTTCTAGTCCTAAACACTCCATCCACTCTTATTCTAAGCTCCTTGGCGCCGAAATGCCGTTTACATAAGAGAAGCCCACTCCACTCCCACGCATTGTCACTATCATTTATTTCTCTCAGCGTGCAATAAGGAAAACCTCCACGAATAAATATACTGTTATAACAGAGCCAGTGCTACATCATAACTTATTTAAATTAATTTTATTGTGACTTGCTACAGACAGAGATTCATGGAAGAGTAACGGGATCTTCATGACGCTGAGGATCCGCTGACGTGGTTTCGAGATAGTTTGATAGCCTGTTACTTATCATATGCAAAGCTACTACACATCTCTAAAGGATCAGCCTCTTTTAGAGGAATAGGATAAAGAAATGGAAAAGTTGAGGAAGGTGACTGTGAAACTAATGGGTTATGATAAAGTTTATTTCAAGTTTGAATTAGAAATTTTCTTCTTCTGATTGAACACGCAACGAAATACGTCTTGGGGCCAAACAACCTAAAGGGAAATTATTATTTTATTACTTTGACGATAAATGAAACTATAAACCCTAAGGGCAGCATCTGGCGAGATTATTAAGCAACAATTCCATACATTTCGTTCTTGTCAACAGGCAATATTCAATGTACAGAAAAATCCCAGACTATTATTAAACGTTCAATTATATCCACGGCCTTGCCGATGTCGCCAGAAAGAGGTGCTATTATTGAAATGTGCGTATTTTCATTCGATATCGAGTGATTTTTAATCGACGTAGCTGCACCCCGGGGTACTGCTCTGATGAGAAATTAGGGATATGTGTTAATTCAGGTTTTTATTCTACCTATGTAATAAATATTATCAAAATCTGTCACCAAACGTCCATTCCTACTTTCGCATTATACAGTCTCCGGTTCCTATAGTATTTCATATTTAATATTACAAATGCGAAAGTATAAATGTTTGATTATTGATTTCAATGAAATTTATTGTATAGGTAACCTGGAGTACGTTAGGAATGGTAGCGAGAGGAATGAAAATCACCTTTTTCCAGTTTGTTGACGAGTCATACATTTCAAAAACAGCAGTCAAAAACCGCGGCGTAAAGTTATATCTCCAGAATATTTATTCCGGATTTTGTTACCGTATTACCACAGTATTACGTAATGTGACACGGGGCTGCGCGAATCGACTTTCCTCTCTTGGGAACAAAGAAATAAAGATGAGACGATTTCGGCGTTTCATAAGATTTTATTTGGTAGTGTCATTTCTCTCCACGTCTAAGCTGCCGAACACTGGGGCAGTGTTGATGAAATTTTAATAACATGCTAAAGGTATTCTAATCCTTCAACGACCGAGAGTTCGCATTCGGTACTGCGCTTTGTAAATGAATTTAGTCGACCTCCGTGGAGTAATCGGTATCACTCTTGAGTCATACAACATACTTGCCAAGTCTCAATAGGTACGGAATTCACGTAATCGTCACCTACAATGAAATTCTATACAACATATGGTTAATTAGTTTTTGTTTAGTACCTACTTGAAAAACTATTGCGAGGTCCGAATCCGTGGCAAACTACTATAAAGTTTTTTTTACAACTATTTACAAATAAAATTAGTACTACTAATAAAATTTGCCACGAACTCGGTATTTGTACCTATAACAAACTCAACTATACTTTCAAACAACAAATCTTTTGATGCGACTGGCAAATGAATTATGATAGCCGTGTGCACCTGCGACTTTCAGACGGTAAAATATGAAGCGGCCGTGCATGTGCAATGTGCAGTGACGTTCCCGAGGGGGAAGTTTCGTGTAGGTATAGCTTTAACTGAAAGATATTTTATACAAGTGCCTACTCGGATTTGGAGGTTTTTGTAGTGAAAACTTCTTTAGGCGGCTATTTATCAACATGGCTGGTCATATTACAAGGTTTATTTACATCTTCTGTCGTTGCGAAAACTCTTCGCATGATTCAATTTATGAGTTTTATTGTTTGCCCAATTAATTGTGTTGATGTGGCTTGAAGTTCACGAGTATTATTATGAAATATAAAGACTTATTGTTACCTATGTGATTCATTTTTGTTTGTTTGTAACTAGCTGTGCTTTGTGAATTTTTCAAAAAGTTCATCTGTTTCGAGCCTTACAAAATATCCTTATTAAAACAATGCATGGTCAGTTTCATCACCAAACAGTTTTAATCAAGCAAGATAAACCGCGATGTAAGGACCATGGTTATCTTGTGACCCATACACATTCTCGGTTAACTTTGATAGAGTTGATAGTTTAAAGCGTTTGTTTAGTTTGCACCCGCGCCTCATATTATTGAGGACCTCCTTTAATGAAGGGTCGACACGAGGCGATCACTTAATTGCTATCTCGGATGCAAATTTGTGCAAATTGCACGTCAACTTGAGAAATAGCTGCAATCTGCAGTGACGCACCACTAAATTAATAGAATTGCTTATTGAATCAAGTTATAGAATAACTTTTAGTGTCTATGCGACGTACTTAATTTTGAAGATCTTACAATAATCGTGAAAGTTGAAAAAAAATTTTTTCATGAAACTAGCGATACGAAGGACTGATGTGGGTCATTGCGTTTTTTTCTAATTTATTTATTAACGAGTAAATGATTGTGTTTAGACATTAAATTTTCGCAAGTCAATTTTAGAAATTAAATTAACATTCCCAAGCGAGTCCTCCGACCAGACAAACAAACAATCCTCCACAGCGGGACGCTAAGCCGTTACCAAATAAGTAATTACACACACGATTTGTATTTTAATCAACTTTAGGTGAAGTGAGTCAACAAATCAAACATACGGTTCGTTATGATTGTTGTTTTAGGATTTCTCAACGTTTATTATTGCAGAGTCAATGCGATAGACTCTTGCATTAATTTATGACAGCGTTTCGAAAGCGGTTGTGAAGTTACCTTAGTAAAATAACTTTAGAATTTAATATTCCCATCTCGTTATAAAAGTCGATATTGGAAGCATCCCAATGAACGGAA
This sequence comes from Ephestia elutella, assembly GCA_018467065.1. Lineage (NCBI taxonomy): Eukaryota > Metazoa > Arthropoda > Insecta > Lepidoptera > Pyralidae > Ephestia > Ephestia elutella. The sequence continues at coordinate 22,885,268 of CM031578.1, forward strand.
TTCCATCGTCATTCCATCCATAATAAGACTAAAAACTTAAAAACATTCAAATGTTTGACCACAAACATGCATCAAACTTTCGATAGAAAAATAAAGATTTTGCTGTGCTACGAATTCTCGTAGAATGTGCTACGATCTGGCTACGACACCTCGTAGACCGTACTGGCACTACACACACGCTACGTAGGACTGTAGCCGTGCTACGAACCGTAGAACACAACACTCTACTACGGGTGTCTATTAAAATACAGATTTTTATCACATCGATTATCATGTCCCAGAAAACTATTCCACGTTTTTCAATATATTTTTTTCTTAAAACATCGAAAAACTTATTATCGCAGTTTCATAATATCGAACAACATTTCCTAAAAAAAACGTTATAAAATTTCTACTATTCCAAGAAAAACGATATATCAAACTAACATTTCACACATGTATTAAATATCGATGTAACCATTTATAATAACATGTTTCAATATGTAACGATGCGCATCATAACTTTTAATCGCAATAACGTTTCATCGAACGCTACATTCGCTTGTTGTTGCTTAAAACATGCAAAAAGGTATAACAAGATTAAGGCATACAGCAAGCATGCATGCAGCAAGCACAACAAGCATCAGCAAGCATGAAACAAGCATGCAGCAAGCATGCAGCAGGCATACAGCAAGCATGCAGCAGGCATGCAGCAAGCATGCAGCCAGCATTCAGCAAGCATGCAACAGGCATGCAGCAAGCATTCAGCAAGCATGCAGCAAACATGCAAGCAGGCATGCAGCAAGCATGCAGCAAGCATGCAGCAAGCATGCAGCAAGCATGCAGCAAGCATGCAGCAAGCATGCAGCAAGCATGCAGCAAGCATGCAGCAAGCATGCAGCAAGCATGCAGCAAGCATGCAGCAAGCATGCAGCAGGCATGCAGCAAGCATGCAAGCAGGCATGCAGCAAGCATGCAAGCATGCAGCAAGCAAGTATTTCTGGGTGGCTCCACCAGAAGACTCGCTCCGTCGGCCCTTCGATTCATTCGGGCACTTAACCTCGCTCCGCTCGAGAGGTCGCCGGCTCGCTTCGCTCGCCACCTCCCCCCCTCGCTTCGCTTCGGCCTCGTGCCCTCATTTTCTCAGGACCTCCTTCGCGAGCCTTCTGGTTCCGCGCGAAGGAATAACACTCTAGTATATGACAAAGTTGAGCCACGTGGAGTCGGGGTGCTCTGAGTCGGATTTGTGATCCATTTATAATTAATGGACTAGCTATAAATTTACTGTTGATCAATGCAATACTACCAGATTAATCTATCTATATAGGGTAACACAATAATATAATATTTGATGTTTCAAATATATTGCAAACTGAAACTTACGTGGAAATAAAATTATGGGTAACAAAACTTTGATGTTTCATTATTTCGATGAAATACATAAAATATGAAAAGAAATAACGATAGAGTGTGTTTGTACGTAATGAATAATCGTGTAAATGAAATTTCGATGTAAACAGATTTAAGGATTTGTTACATATTGTATTAAAATATCTGCGAATGGTTTTATGGGACATGAAAATCGTTGAAGTAAATTGCGATAAAGTGATGGGTTCCCCTCTACTACAGTACTACACTACAATGACGCGCGGAGGCGTAGCCAAATTTTCCATATAAACTCCGGCAAAGCTGTATGCGGTGGTAATAGCGGCCAATTATTGAATTTGTGCAAGTTGATGTGCTGTTGGTTGTAATAACTAAAGTGTCGTAGGGTTGTTATGGTATTATGAATTATCGTAGCAGCATGTTTTTAGCAAAATAACGCCTCTATGGGTACCTCTTCTATATTTTTTTAAAATCCCGTCGTTTCTATATACATTTATATACAAACTGTCGCCAATTTCAGTAAATCCACTCATCCAATTGGATCACATTGCGAGGCAGGATTGCTTTCAGTACAAATTCCGTTGAGAAATTACTTCGAGAGCTTTACTTGTTGTTCCGAGTTAATTTATGTCGTTATGTTTGCGCGATCCGTGATAACGGCGTATTGTGACTTGGCTCGGCTCTTTCCTTGTTTTAAAATATATAGACCGAGCGAGCGAAGCGAATGAAAATTTGGATTTATGTTACAACAACCTGTGGAGAATTCAATGTACAATTTTTAATCAATCAATCAATCAATCAATATTACCTACAAATATGTTTACCTCCAAATATGATTTTTACCCCATCTTCCATGAATCCAAAATAACTTTCGATTAAATATTTCAGATTCAGATCAATCAAGGAACACGTGTGCTAAGTGTTATAAGGATCCGTTCAGAAATGCGACATTTAGCCCGAAACGAATAGACACATAACACAAAACAGAAAAAAATCTGTTGTGTGAAAAAACTTTACAGCATTTGCTTTATTTAATCTCTGACAATGTATTTGCGGCCATTCATATAAGACGCCATAAACTGTGCACAAAATATTTCTCAAAAAGAAGAAAGAAAAATGGTTATTTCCCTAACGAGGCTGCAAAGAGGAATGATGGTGAATTAAACGAAACGCGTCGGCCTCCACCACACCACCAGTCACCGACGGGAGCTCGTTAAAACGTCACGGAAATTCGCTGTCATCATTTAACTGGTGATATTCCGCATTTTAAAGCATGGGCTATATAGCGCCTGAATAAACAATTTCTCAGCTTGTTTTTTCCACCCAGTTTGCCAGTCGTTTCTCTCCCTTAGCCACATATATGAGTCAAATTGGTACATAAACTCGTAAGGCACAAATATGATTTAAATTTGGTATCTTACCACAGGTGGACGTTACAACAACTTGACTATCACCGCTTGATTTATATTGTAATGTTATTCCAAATTCTCTACTCGGGACAGTAGACACAGAACTAATAATAATAAGGGTGGCTCGTGACCGGAGGCGGACTTGTTGATCAGTTTCCGAAGTTCGTTACAGCTAATAGCTAAGTCAGTTTACGAAGTGTGCTAATGGCTAAGAATGATCGCACGTGGCTGCTTAGAGGACGAACGGCAAGAGCGGCGCGGGGCGATCAGCGCTTTTATTGCCTATTTTTTCAGCTTTTTCCTCGTGGCCAAACTGATTTGCCAAACTGGTTTGGCAACGAGAAATTAAATTTCTTAGTGGTCAATCTGTGAATTATTGCACGTGTTTTAAACTTTCCACACGTCGCTTTTTTCTTTCTTCAGAGTCAGAAAGTCATAAAATGATAAGTGGCTTAATCCAAAGTATATTGACGCATTCATCAAATATAAAAAGATCGAAGATAAAGCACACATCACGTTCATACCACCAGCTGAGTAATCTATACTTATGTAAGAGTACACAAATGATAAGATGGAATGTATCCAATACACAGATTCCATTGCATCGTTTTCACAGACAAATTGGATAATTCAGAATTGTGGAGCCGTCACAGCATAATGGGCCATCACATCACTCCACGGCGATTGCATCCGGTAAAACATGTTTCAACATGTTACGCGTCCAATTACTGAGAATCAATCAACCACGTCACAGCTCATATCGTCGTTCGGGCACAGAATATATAAATCATAGACATAGAAAAAAAAATCATTCTTTAATAGACTGATAAGCTTGGTTGTCAAATGAAGCCGAAAAACGTTTTCCAAATTTAATGACAGTGTATGAAAGTGATGTGACCTTACAACTAAGCATCGACATTTTGTATCGATACTACATAAATAAAAACCTTTTTTTTTATCGAGGTGAAAATACCTTCGCATACCGTTTCACTTCTCAATAGTTGAGCAGTGAAGCGGCATGTGGGACTTGGACCCACTAAAAACACCCCGGTGCCTCTACATGCCAATACTGAAGAGGCATAGGTAGTGCCAGTAGTACCTTTGTTGCCAAAGGGGTTTGGGTAATTTTGTATGGACCAGTGGCGTCATTTTTATTTTTCGCGGCCAGGGATAATTTTATTACTATTTGATAGCACCCTCATTAAGAAACATATCGTAGTGGTAATCATTGTTCTAAGTAATATCGGAGCTGAGGTATGATTTTTTAAAATATTTATTTTTTTGCCTGAAGTTCACAAGAATAATACACATAAAACGTTACACTATGGTGCTAATCTTACCTAACAGCTGTAGAAAAATGCATAAATAGGAGAAGAAATAAGAAAACCTTACTTTAATCTAGGGCGGATCCAGCATTCGCGTCAGGGGTCAAATGGTCGAATGCGTGGTCGATACTCAAAATAAACCCGAGAACATTTGCAGCCTTATGTTCCAAAGAGGGCTATGACCTGGAGTTCGATGCTCCCCCAACCATCCCCCCCCTCGCATTAGCCCTTGTGTTTAACTATATCAATATAAACCTATTGGATACATTTTTCTACATCTTGGCTATTGATATACAATGATCTAGCAATACATCAAGTAAGATATCTCCCCGCGCATTAGTCGTCGAGCCCGCGTGACCATTCGCGCTGTGGCTAGCGGCTAAGTTCACAAGTTCTTCGCGTGAGCACGTCGTACTGCTCATCTGGTTGGTCACGAAGGTATTCGTAATTATCATAATAAGCGGAAACTTCTACAGGTGGATCAGCAAGAACTTCTACAGGTTGATCTGCAGTGGCTTGCACGTTAATTTCTCGGTCATAACGCTGAGATGGCCTGCATATTTGGTCTTCTGCATTAAACTGTAATAAGTGGACACTAGTGTTAAACACCACCAAAACAGAAGCCTTTCCACCTTTCCAACCAAATGACGAAATACAAACCCACATTCGAGTTTGCTGGATATAAACTTCAGCCATTCAACAACTTCAACAATGATTCAACTGCATTATAACCCAGCACCAAAATACCTTTGGCCGCAGCCACACTTACGCCCGAAACACATAAACAAACTGTGTAAAAAGCTCCTAATGAGGAAGAATATCTTGCAAAAACTGGCTGTAGACACTCAACTAAATCACATCTGATTGAGAACAAACACTGCTCACTGAAGCTACAAATATCCACAGAAACCCCAACCTGCTGGTACATTAAGTTTGCCAACCCGCCACCACACCGTCGGAAATCACAGTCCCCACCATACCAAACAGTAAACGAACTCCTCAATACTGAGCTGAACACAGCTAAGTAGGAGTAAAATGCTTGAAAAAAAAACCATGGAGGTTAACTTAAATTCCATTAATCCCATTTTGACTTGCGCAGTGAAAACAGTTCGAGGACCAGCGGCATATCCTGTATGGGCAGAGACCCCCTCCATGTCGTCTAAAGAGCCAAAATAGCTTCCTTAGACAGTTTGACGTCTGAGACCAGGAGGCAAAGAACACTAGTCTGGAGCTATGGAAACAAAAAATATACTTTTTCCCACCCCAATATCCTCCCTGCTGAAAAGCTCTCACCTGGTGGCGATCTCCCCTGGGCAGTTTGGAAGTTCTTAAACAGACTCCGGGCTGGTGTTAGGACCTGACATGAAAACCGCAAAAATCATAACCCGTGAAACTGTGGTGCGATTCTGTCAATGGACCACCTTCTGGCATGTCCCAACTCTGCCCCACTTCCTGCACTATGGAGGACCTTAACGGGGCCAACGACAATGCAATTACTGTGGCCACAGAGGGTGTCGACAGTATTTTGCCAGTTTCCTCGGTCTTAGGCTACCCTCTCCTCTTCGGGCCAGGTCAACCCGATTGTCTTGAGCTCCGCTGCAATTAAGCGTCGCCAGGTCTGCTTGGAACGGCCAACTTTGCGCTTGCGCTGGGAGTTCCACTCCAGAGCTTGCTTCGGGATATGTGAGGGATCCCTTCTTAGTGTTTGACCAATCCATGACCACTTGAGGCTCCTTAATTTGGAGGTCTGTTGGCATTTCCCGGCGTTGTTCCCACAGCTGTTCATTGTATTTGATGCAGGCAGCGGTTCACAAAGACGCTGGATCGGCGGCGTGATCTTTTTAGTGACTTTTCAAGTTTTACATCGATTAAACAGGATTGTTGATTGACTGACTGACGTTTGACCGAAACATTTTGAGTTTCACTCTGAGGGACTTTACTTTTTGGAACGCCACACGGGCCGGAGCTGTGCAAAGGCTGCCCGAGCTTTATATATCCTAGCAGCAACATCATTTTTCGCTCCGCCAGACTTCGAGACTACACTTCCGAGATAGGAGAACATCTTGCATCTTTGCGTTGATTTTAAGCCCAACTTTTGCGGCCACTCGCTGTAGGTTGTCCAGTTTACCTTACATGTCGACGTGTTTGTGACTGAGCAGACACAGGTCATCAACGTAGTCTAGGTCATCCAGTTGATCGGACAACCCCCACTCTATACTTCGTCGCTTGCAGTCGTTCACTATGAGCATTATGCCGAGTATAATTCGGAGTGAATTTATTTGGTCCACGAAAGAGCGGTTGGAGCGGAATCTCAACTGGTCTCATTTAATTCAATTTAGTGATTTCTTGCATTCGGATTTAGGGAGGAGCATGCCCCCCATAAATTCCAGTTGCATGTATACATATTTCTTTCTATACTAAAAATAAACCTTGGGGACAGTGCCGGGCTAACAACACGCACTCGACCATGTGAACCTCCCCTGACGCGAAAGCTGGATCCGCCCTTGAAGGTCTCTATACGTCTCATTTTGGGCACAGATCTCTGTATGAATCATGGCTATAACGTAAAAAGTGTAACGAATTGAAGAATTGTAGATTCATAACAAACAAAACAGTGTGCCGTTACAGGACACCCGGCAGGTGTAAATACATCTGAATATCGTTCGAAACTAGACTTGTTTCATTCTAATCGTGCCGCATGTTTAAAACCAGCATAAACAAAGCCGTTTTTTACTTTTTATTAGCATTATTGTTAAAATCGAATTGAGTTGTTAGTCAAAAATATGAAAACTAAAATGCCTAATATCTCAGCTCCGATATAGTTTAGCTATATGTACTCCATAATAAAGTTTGATCCCCTTGATATGTTCTTTCAAAATAACCAAGTTTGGTGAGTGGCCGCGAAAATTGAAAATGACGCCAACTTTACCCAAACCCCTTTCTCAATTTTAGTCAATGGGAAACAGATACCCTATAGGTTTTGATTCCTGTCTGAAAAACAAATTATGCGAAAAATCGCAACATTTACGGTAATATCTAATCACGTTGACGTATAATTTTGATTATTTTTCTACACAATGAGGTTTGTAATAAAAATAAAGATAGGATTTAATCAAAATTAAATATTTATTTTTACATCTATATGTACGTACATATGGTCTATACATATAATAAACTGTAACCAGTCTGTGACTATTCATGAGAGATATGGAAAAAAAATAGAAAACCATTCCTTTTTTCCATTCGTCTTGATGATATTAATACTCTTATTAACAATAATAATTAATGGGCGGACGAAGTCGTGGGCACAGTAATAAGTCATGACAGTCATCAGTAATGGTAATTGCATAATATAGTCTCAACGGACTGCTCTTTTAAATTTGCAATGTTTTCGAAGAGCAAAAGTCAAAATCAAAGTCATCCAAGACAAGCCAAATAGTCGAAATAAAAGTCATCCAAGAGAAGCCAAATGAAGCGCAAGAGTACTATCTGCCTTTTCTCGAAGCGCTTCGTAATTTTTTTGAACCCTCATAACTAGGGTTTGGAATAAACCAGATAAACAAAATTCTCAGCATATAATTGTAGTAAATCACCCCCACCCTTTAAATTAGGGCATAAAAGTTAGTTACAAACTTAGTTGGTATAGCGGATTTTCTTAATCGTATCTTGCCACCAGCAATGTAAAAGTCGTTGTTGTCGAAGTGTCGACTACATATACGAGATCCTTCATTTGGTCGCATTATTCAAGTTGCATTTTTAATTATTTTAAGCCAAGTGTGGCGTCGTTTCCGATCAGTGGTGATTCTGAAATCGAAGAGAAGTATGTATTTAGCTAAGAAAAATATTGTTTGCAAAATGTACTAGACGATAATTGAACCTTTTCTAAGTTTCGAACTAAAATCCATTTGTTCTTACCAGTCCTATCATGTAAACAATCTTCACAGTACTTTTTTTGAATTTTGTTGAAAATAAATAAAATATTAGTTCAAACCTAAACATTCTAAAGTAAAACATTTATAAACCATGAAAGTAATTTCCTAAAAAGTCTATTTTAATTTATATTGTTGTAAAATCATAAAAAGACATGGTAAGATTGCTTACATGATAGGACTGGTAAGAATAAATGGAGTTTAGTTTTCAGTTATATATTGAACCGAAAATGTTGTTTTGAATTTTTATCGATAATTATACCTCCGGTACTGATCCTACCCTAGCAATTGCCTCGAAAAATGCTAATATTTCGATACTCAATATTTTCTTAAATAGTTCTTTTTAATATGCGATGATACATTTTCTTACAAGAAAACAATACAATACACGAAAAATACATCACTGAGACGACCATATCGATGTATATCAACAGAACAAGCTCACTGAAATTCAACTATTGTAAACAACATTTACCTGTTAAAAGAGTATTGATTGGCATTTCTATTAGAAGATGAATCACAATTCAGAATACTACACTACACCATTTTCACTCGATGAAACTGTAAAAAGCTTATCTATAATAATAAGGGAATAAATTAACTTATAAGGTTTGTTTACAATACAATATCAGTTCCACATTAAGCTTCGATTGTCAAAGTCTACTGAAAATTGGATTCACAGAAGATATTACCTGTCCTTCACCAACATAGGTAAAAACCATATCTGTCATCCCGCTTCCTCAGCTGTCAGTGCCTCTAAATAAAATAAAAAAATTTTTTTGCTAGCTCTATGATATAAATACAGAAAGATCTTGTGGAACAAAATTCAAACGAAATCAAAACCTACCGCGTGGCACGCATACGACTGGCACGAGGATTCATTATTAGATTGGCGATTGGCCACATTAGCCACATTGGCCGCATTACCCATAAGAATTTTCGAAATTGACAGTCTAAATCGAAACTTATAATCGCATCGAAAATTATTAATCGCTTATATGACGGTTAGAGTTGAAACTCGCCGATATAATTGAAATAATAATTGTATCTTTTATAATTGAAACACTCCTCGAGGGGTGAAGCCGCCGATCGTGCCTAAACTTGTGGTCCCCTGGCTCAATATTTCAATATGCACTGGCTTAAAATGCTTTATGCTCGCTTTCCAGTTCAGCCATCGATGAAACTATAAGGGTTCCTTGGTCAATTCAGAACCCTAAAAATGAAGACACATAGATATATGATGGTGATCAATATGCGATGCAAATCGGCCCGGATTTCATATGGGATATGCTAATAATGCGACCCATGGATATTCTCGTATGTCATGAATATGGGACGGCTCTCTGGCACATATAATATCTGTGATATATCTAGAGAGACGGAAAATTTACTTATATTGACTTTAATAGAAAAATGACATATTGTAGTTTCTATGCATATTCATTAATTATTCTCCATTGCATTACATATGTATGCTAAATACTACTTACATGCTTGCTAGTGCGAATGGAGTGGTTTTAGGAAGTTACGTAATTTACATGGCAAACAGTAATTCAAAAACATATCAACCTATCCAAATTCAATGCAAATAGGCCGCTACTACCGCCGTATAGAGTTCGCCGCTGGCAATCTGTTGTGCAACCGACTGTACTTACGACTGTAGTCTCTAATTTAATAAGTTTCGAGCGGCTGTAATCTCCGGCCGCAAGGTCGGATACTACCCACCAGGGTCCAAACGGCCGCCTTCAAAAGCATTCCCTTTAATGAGCAGCCAACAGACTACTGGAACGTTCAAAATTTAATTATGGCGAATAAAAGAGACTTTTTCTAAACACCCTTTAATCGTAATTATTCAAGATTATCCGGCTAGCCTCCAGCCATTACAATTCAAATCTCCGTAAGATGAATAGGCTCAGACACACAAGTGAGGATAGGTTTGCCCACTCTCTTATGTTTGAGAGCCTCTTTAAAGAAGATGACGGCAGACATCGTACTGAATAGGCCCATGAAGTAAACGATAGGGAAAATATATTAACTTAGTGGCAGCGCACAGGGCTACGCTCCCGTGGGAAATTTGGGATAAAACCCTATGTGTTCCCAATTATTCTAGTAGTATTACGTATATACTTACTTTATACCCGTGTACCCCATATATTTTTCATCGAACTGTGTCCAATAGATTTTGCGTGATTGCGGATTAAGTGGGATATGCACAGTTACCTACTGCGACAAAGCTTTTATTGTATGAGTATGACTATAACCTGCTGTATATATGATACAGGAATATAATAAAAACCGTCACTCCAAATGAAGGAAGAACAAACAAATCCACTTTCACTTGTATTAAATTTTGCTAAAAAAAATAAGATATCTGACGCGGGTGGTAACATTGTTTTACCTACTTTAAGAATAGCGACATATAAACAAACAAAATAATAAAAGTTTTAATAGCGAAGTAATACTTGGACATTCAATTTACCTTCGTAACAATAACATTTCTTCAACTTGCTTCGATTCGATCGGAACAGCGGTGACCACAGCATACATAAAGGTATTAGAAAGGCATTTGTTATTTTCCGAAGATGTGTGAAAATCAGACGTTTCGAGATGTTTATGTCCATTCAAGTTTACGTAGTTTAAATTCAAAACTGTATCAAATTAATAAATTTTCGTTAATAAATATTCGTTAATAAGTAGTAATATGTATGTTTGTGTTTTTGTGTCATGTTTCAATTTAAATATGTTGTGTCAACCGATTAAGATTAAGACAACATATTTAAATTTAAATCAAACTCGAATGACTCGTTACAAATTACAAAGACCTTGACATTTAGATATTTCAAGACATTGATTTTTGTATGGTCAGTTGCGTTGGCTCAAATCGAAGTGGCGTACGAAGATACAACATCACTTCTAGTACCTGTGATGTTCTGTGGCGGGAAGAGTGCCGCAAGTTCCATTAGGAACTACTGGCAAGGGGTGCTAGTGCGGGAAACCTCCTAGAGTGCCCGGTCCCTTGTAGGCTTTAGCTTTTTTCACTTTATCCCTCGGGATCCGGTGACAGCGGCGGGCTGACAAGGGACTCGGGACGGTGCACCCTGGGCGGCAGTTAACAACTCTCCGCTTGTCGGAGTCTTGTTGAGTGTTGGCCAGTATCCTGCAAAAAACGCGTGGGAAATCAAGGCCTATTTTTGGGCTTTTGTATGTCTGATCGTCATTCCCTCCTGTCTCAGACAGTGAGTGGATATGATAGGTTGCGCTCGTGCAACAGTTCCACTATTGTGGGTTCTCGGGCATCTTGTTACCTCGAATTGACGGGGCCGAGGGCACTGTACCAAAGGTACATCGCCGGGAGGAAGAAAACCTCATCAAAAATAACCCTAATCTTAAGGTCTGGCGTGCCGATGAGATGAATGGCGGGTGGGGAGACCCGTCCCAAGCGCCCGGGGGGAGGATATCAGGGACCTTACCCTGACAAAAAGGATCTTCTATGTAATGGCAAGTCTACAAAACTCATTACCCCAGGAGGGTACCATCTGCTATGCAGCTGGAGAATCCCTCTCTGCGCTTTCGAGCGCAGGCAGCCCCAACGTATCTGGGGGGGGCAAGATCTGCCATAGGGATGTAAGTCCCTTTACTTTGTCGCAAGACGCTGGCTCTATTTCAGAAGCAGAGTCCATGATGAGTGTCGAGTCCCAATCAGGGACTAGAAGAGAACGGCGTCCAAAACGGATACGTCAAGAGGTGAATGACGTTGAATCCGGATCGGAATCTGCTTCCAGCAACTGTAAGATGCCGGCGCCAAAGAAGACGAACGTGAAACGTATACGTGGCCAAACAACTGGAATTGAAAAGGCGAAAGAGAGCCTAGCGGCTAATAGGCGTGCGGAATTTGTTAAGAATTCCGTTGATCCCAGTATCGATGTTTTAGAGAAATGTGCGGATGATAATCGTGCAGCCCGATTGTCAGAACATAACGCAGAAGGATCTACGGATTCGCTCACTCGTCAGGTACATGATGGGATAGCTCTTATTACGGCGGTTTCAAATAAATCTAGCAATCTAAAGGGGACGTTCCAAAAGAAATTGAACAAGGCTACATCTCTCATCACTGAGGCTGTCCAGTTACTCCAGAGTCGCACCACATCGGAGGAAACTCAAATACTTCAGGTAGAAAATCGCCGCCTTCAGGCTGATATTACTGCCTTACGAATGGAAGTGGAGAACTTAAAAGCAATGCTAGTTACACCGCAATCAAGGTCTAGCGATGCTATGCTTCTTACAACTGATTCACTTCAGAAGTATTTTGATAACTTTTCTCGGCAGATGATAATACAGGTGGGGACATTAGTAAATGCGCGGTTTGAGGGGCTTAACTCCCGACTTTTGCCAGAGGAGCGATTACGCCCCCCTTTGGCTTCAGATAAGAGGCAGCAAACACGGCCTTGGAATGAAGTAGCGGCTGGGCCAGCTCCAAAATCGCTAGGTAGTGAAGTTGTTGTCAGTCAAAATATTACATGCTCTGATGAGAAAACACTTAAAGGGAAAGGAAAGGGAAAAGGGAAAGGAAAAGGCCGCCAAGCTAGTCTCGGTCCTCCGACTGAACTTTCGACGACAACTGCAGAATTAGGAAGGCATTGTGACTTGACTCAAGGATCATCTCAAGGAAGGGGTGAGTGGACTGAAGTTATATCTCGCAATAAAAGACGCAGACTGCGCAAGAAAGCGTCCAAAGCTGCGAGTCAGGCAAAAAATGGACCAATGTCTCGGGAATCGCAAGGAAAACCCAAGACTCTTACGCTTCGAGCTCCTCGCTCAGCTGCAGTGGTGCTCACGCTGCAACCAGATGCCGAAGAGAGAGGTGTCACGTACGGTGCTGTCATATCTGCTGCAAAAAGTAAGGTCAATCTACAAAACCTTGGGATTTCCGGCATAAGATACCGAAGAGCAGCCACAGGAGCTGCAGTTTTCGAGTTGCCGGGCCTTTCAACCGGTGAGAAAGCAGATTCTCTAGCGGAAGAGCTAAGAAAGGCGCTTGATGAGCACGACGTAAGAGTTTCAAGGCCCAACAAATGTTGTACACTCGTCGTGTCCGACTTGGATGATGCTGTCTCTAAGGAGGAGATTGCGGCTGCCGTTGCGCGAATTGGTGAATGCAAAGAGGAGGCAATTAATGTTGGAGAAATTCTTAATAATTTCTCCGGCATCAAAAGTTTTGTGCGCTGCCCAGTGCAAGCCGCTAATAAAGTTGTAAATAAAGGCAGACTGCTAGTAGGTTGGACTTCGTGCCGAGTAAAACTTATTGGAGATGGGCCGGCAAAGTGTTATCGATGCCTGCACTCTGGACATATACGGGCTCAGTGCACTAGCGAGACAGATCGTAGCAACTATTGCTTTCGTTGTGGTCGTCCTGGGCACCAAGCAGGAAACTGTGAAGCATCACCACACTGCCCATTGTGTGCAGCAGCTAATAAGCCTGCGGAACATCGTGCCGGAAGTAAGGCATGTACTGCCCCTCCTGCAAAGAAACTAAAGGGCAGGCGTAATGTGGGGGCAAAATCTACTGAAAAAAATCCCGGCCCGTCGGTTTTTACTAAACCAAGGGAAGAGGCGGAGTTGATGACAATTGGTTAATGGCGTCAAAACGTTTCTTGCAAGTGAATCTGAACCACTGCTCTAGAGCTCAAGATCTATTGGTTCAGAGCATGATACAGTGGTCGATAAATGTTGTGGTGATTTCCGAACCATATTTCGTCCCTCAAAGAGATAACTGGGTAGCCGATAACGATGGCCTTGTAGCATTAGTAGCTAACGTGGGGGCCGATTCCCCGACCCTTAGTAATGTCAGGAGATGTTCCGGTTGCGTGGCGGCTCGGTTAGGGAAGATAGTGGTTATTGCAATATACTTCTCCCAAAACAGAGTCCTCGCAGAGTTTGAGCGATACCTTGATGTCGTGGGAACTTTAATAAGGCAAAGCCATCCTTATCCTGTAGTCGTCGCTGGGGATTTTAATGCGAAGTCTAGAGCATGGGGATCCCCGGTAACTTGCCCTCGCGGCGAAGTTTTGGAAGAGTGGGCAGTGGCCAACGGACTGTCATTGATAAATAGAGGGGCTGTAAATACTTGCGTGAGATGGCAGGGATCTTCAATTGTGGATCTAACGTTTGCAAGCCGTATTGTAGCGCAAAGAGTACATGATTGGGAGGTGCTTGAGAATGAAGAAACCCTGTCGGATCACCGGTATATACGCTTTACTATTTCTCAATCTGCGTTCGATCATCCATCTAACCAATCTGAAGTAAGGGTTGGTCCGCGGTGGGTAAAAACACACCTTGATAAGAATGTTTTTAAAGAAGCCGCTTCAGTCCAAGCTTGGGCACCTGCGCCGGAATTGAATGAGATTGATGTGGATGACGAGGCAATATGGTTCCGCGAGGCTATGACTCAAGTGTGTGATGCGTCAATGCCAAGAGTCAGGTTAGGTCATGCAAAGCGACGAGTGTACTGGTGGTCGGAGGAAATTGCCCGGTCCCGCGAATTATGTGTGTCAGCGAGACGACAGTATACACGTCAGAGACGTAGGCGGCGCGGCGGCATTGTAGATGAGGCAGAGGAAGAAAGGCTATATAATTGTTATCGTGAGTGTAAGAAACAATTGGTGGCATTAATCGGCAGAGCCAAGGCAAAGGCAAGGAAAGAGTTGCTGGATGGTTTAAATAGAGACCCTTGGGGTCGTCCTTATAAAATGGCTAGAGCTAAGCTTCGCCAGTGGGCTCCCCCTCTTACGAAAAGTCTACAGCCAGAATTTGTAGAAAGGGTGGTAGCGATTCTCTTCCCTTTACAAGAATACACTTCTCCCCCATCGATGGCTTCAACTTCTCCCCAACCAACCGCGGAGGTACCTCACGTAAGTGGAGATGAGATGGATAGGGCGGTTGAACGCATTCGTAACAAAAATAAGGCTCCCGGACCTGATGGGATTACTAGTCGATCTTGGGTGTTAGCCATGGACAGTCTGGGGTTTCGCCTTCGAAATCTTTATACGGCGTGCATGCTGGCTGGTCGATTTCCTAAAATTTGGAGGACTGGCCATTTGGTATTATTGCGAAAGGAAGGTCGTCCGATTGACTCGCCAGCAGCTTTTCGACCGATCGTGCTGCTTGATGTAGTGGGTAAATTATTCGAGCGGATTGTAGCAGATCGCCTGATAAGACATTTGGAAAGTATCGGGCCCGATTTGTCGAGCAACCAATATGGTTTTCGGAGAGGTAGGTCCACAGTTCACGCTATTTTGAATTTGAAGACCTTGGTAGAGGACGCAACTGGCCGGGGTGAAGTGGTAATTGGGGTGTCATTTGATATATCAAACGCATTCAATACTCTCCCCTGGCCATGTATTGCTGAAGCGCTGCGGTATCACCGCGTGCCTGATTACCTCTATCAGCTGGTGTGTTCCTATCTCTCCGAAAGAGAAGTTGTATATCCTGGACGAGACGGGTTGTGTCACTGGACAATGTCGTGCGGTGTTCCACAGGGTTCGGTCCTTGGGCCACTCCTGTGGAACATCGGTTACGATTGGGTTTTGCGCGGCGACATCATAGAGGGAACTGATGTCATTTGTTACGCGGATGACACTTTAGTTCTGGCGAGAGGAAAGACCTACAGAGATGCAGCTCGTCTTGCAACTGCTGCAGTCGCTCGAATAGTGGCCAAAATACGAAGATTAGGGCTCAATGTGGCCTTAGATAAATCAGAGGCAATATGTTTTCATGGACCGCGAAAGGGCCCTCCTGCTGAATCAAGTATGGTGGTGGGTGGAGTCCAAATTGCTGTGAAGTCTACGATTAAATATTTGGGTCTTTTGCTGGATAGCCGCTTGGACTTCACCCCACATCTTCGAGCCCTGGCACCCAGACTGCGCTATGCCGCGACAGCCCTGGGAAGACTTTTACCAAACCTTGAAGGTCCGGGTGTAACGTGTCGGCGATTATACGAGGGGATCGTGCGGTCAATGGCTCTTTACGGGGCCCCCGTTTGGGCAGATGCCCTTAATCGCAGAAAAGCCACACATCTTCATGGCCCCCAAAGGGCAATGGCAATCAGGGTCATTCAAGGCTACCGCACGATCTCATTCGAGGCGGCCTGTGTATTGGCTAGGTCCCTGCCGTGGGATTTAGAAGCAAAGGTTCTCGCGGAAGTCTTCCACTGGCGTGAGGGACAGTTATCTCAGGGTCAAAGACCAGCTCCAAGAGAAGTTGAAGGTTGTCGACAGGTGTTACGAGTTGAAGCCATCGATTGGTGGCAAGAGAGGTTGGAAGATCCAAGTGCGGGACGGCAGGTAATAGAAGCAGTTCGTCCAGTTTTTACACAGTGGCTGGCACGGCGACATGGAGAACTTTCTTTCCGGCTGACACAGGTCCTTTCCGGACACGGGTGTTTTGGAAGGTACCTGTGGAATGTAGCCGGGAGGGAACCAACTGCGGTGTGTCACCACTGTGATGACTGTGACGAGGATACGGCCCAGCATACTTTAGAGGTATGCCCTGCCTGGGAAGAGGAGCGCCTAGCTCTTGGTGCTGTTGTTGGCTTTGTCTTCGCGCTGCCGGTAATTGTATTGGCAATGGTCCAGAGTGCGCGAGGATGGAGTGCGGTAGAGAAATTCTGCGAGGCTGTGATGTTGAAAAAAGAAGAGGCGGAGAGAGTGCGGGAAGAAACGTCTACGTTGCCGATGCGTCGTCGACGACCTGGGCGCAGGAGACTGGCCCACGACCGACACCTCCCACCATAACAAGTCGCAGGCGACGGACTCGGGAATTAGTCTGCCGCCAATAAGTCGACGAACGGGGAAGGCACACAAGTGTTCCTGTGCGCCACCCAGAGGTGTGTGAATTCAATTCACAAAAGAGGCGTGGCTGTCATTTGCCAGGCGCTGCCGAGCCTGCAGAAGAGTGATGGAGCATTTTGTTCCTCCGTCGTACCTGCAGTCCCGGATATATAGTGCAGAGAGGGACACCGGGGTGTTTTTAGTGGGTTCGAGCCCCACATACCCACCCTGCTGTACCCGCGGCAGGGTGGCATGCACGGCATTTTCACCTCGAAAAAAAAAAAAGGAACTACTGGCAACACTTACAGACGCCGCGCAGCAATAAGCGCTTACACGATATTAAACTTTCAGTTCCCTCTGACCTCGATAACAGCTTTACGTTATTTTTATGTTATTAGCCCAATTTTATTTTCTCATTTATTTTACTACTACTAACGTTTTCTATTGATTATATGGCATGTCAAAGAGCGTATGGCGTGCATCCAGAGTGGAGTGAATAGGCTGCTCCAGGGTAAGCTCGCTATACCGTAGACCCTATGCACAGAATTACTATTAGTACTACGTACCCTATGTCTGCCCTGGGGTAAGATTGTGGTCAAGAGCAAACCAATATTTATTTAAAAAATTTGTTAACTATACAAAACCGAAAATATCGAAAATTGTACAAAACACGCAAGAACATATAGAAATTGTCTTCGTAATTACTGTGATCGTCTCCAATGCGACAGCTTCAGGGAGCCCTGTCTGCGTGTGTGCGTGCGCACCGTCCGAACAATCAATTAAATAGCCTGCGCCAAATTAATTGGCGTGTACGGTTAGCAACATAATTTATTTTCATAAAAATCCAACCAATACCTATGTATCCTATATTTGTCGGTTGCTGCCACGTTGCTACTTAGATAAAATAGGTTCTTTGATCCCGAGGATTCGCCCGCATGACATTTACTTGGAATATTCCGATTTGTGACAAAAATCGTTGGTAATATTATTGACGTCAATAAATTACATATTTAACATTATATATATTGATAAATAAATACACTTAAAATAGTCTTGTAACAATAATAAACTAGCTGTGCCGGCGGCTTCGCTTCCGTGTAATAACGGAATTCCAGATAACCTTCAGCTTTCATAATAAAATTGGATATTATACACAGAAAGGATTTTCCAAATAGGACTATTAGTTCTAGAGATAAGAAAGTTGAAGCAAACAAACAATCAAACTTTTCAGCTTTATTATTTAGTACACTCGCTTGGCCTGCGTACACCAAAACCTTCCTCATGACCCACTCCGTCCATTGGTGAAAACTGCATGAAAATCCGTTCAGTAGTTTTTAAGTTTACCCCTAACAGACAGATTGACGGACTTTATTTTATAATGTGTATAAGAATATTTATAGGGATTTGTGTTGCTGACCGTACCGCATTGAGCATCTATTGATCAGTTTACCCGTGACCTGTAACATTTAGAAAACATTTTGTTCTTCCGAAACGGACATGTAATTTATCAGCATAAACACACTTATGTTTGTGGTCCCCATCTTTTGTTTGTGACCTTTTAACATAATTGAAAGTTTACACTGGACATCGAAATTAAGTGAATATAACAGGAAAAGTTATAAAACGTTTTATATGTTTTACTATATTACTCTCGAGTGATATCTTCTGTGTAGGTTTAGGAAATTGGACGCTGACTGACTGGTATAACAAGCAGGCACGAAGCCGTTGAACATAGAAACTTGATTTTTGTAGAGAGGTATTTGTATAGCGTAAGTGAGCACTAAGAAAGGAATTTAGGAAATTTCACTCCTATGCGTGAAAAACGAAATTCACGCGGGCGAAGCCGAGGGCAGTATTTCATATAAAAGACGACAGATGGCACTTCTGTTTGCATTTGTATTCCAATATCAATGCACCGAACAGAATAACACGATTGTATAAAGGTTCCGTTTTATGCAGGCGTGGAATAACAATGAAAATAGCAATGAAATTTGCTGAAAAGCAGTGTTCATTAAATCCGATATAAAACCCTGGGTCCCAAAGGTCACATTTATCAATATAATGGGCTTACAAGGAAACCTTTGCAATAGATAAGCTCCCGACCTTGCGTTACATAACTGTAAATATCCAAGATGTATTATCCGACCGAGGTAAATAAGCCGTAATCCGACTAAAGAAAGAAGTTTGGAGGTTGTACATCCCGTGGGGTGAGGGTTACCATGTACTTTACCTTAAATTTCTTTATAAAGGTTTTTATGGCGAAACGAGTAACGATTCCTAACCAAAATTGTACGAATGGAATCTTAGGTACACCCTCATTTTACAAATTATTATTTAAAAAACAATCATTTTATAAACAACGCTTGTAAAACTATACATTTGAAAAACATATACTTTGTCAAACTCATTCTTTTAAAAATGGATCATTTTACAAACTAATTACTAGACAAATATTGTGTTTTTTCAAATTATCATTTTACAAACAAATTATTTTACTAAAATTTCAATTGGTAAAACAACGTTAGACAAAATATCTTATGGCAAATACATCGTTTGATAAATATTATTTACCAAAACTAGAAGATATAAAATTTCAAGTTTAAACTCACTGATCCCAAGATTTTCATCGTAGGGTTAGGTACAGTACTCGTCTTTTATTTGTAAATTAACTCACAAATCATATTGTGACATGATTTCAACATGCTTATACCTCTGTTTGTAATATATTGGGTAAAACTAAACGCAGGCGTTTCCTGTTATCGCCGCCAGGCGTTTTGGGGTTCTCACATTGCTCGCGTGCAAGATGGCTCGCGGACGGTCGCCATTGTCCTATGCGATATCGGTTTGATTTTTAATACGCGAGAGGTCCCGCGTTCTTTGATTGCTAATTATCTTGAGTTGTATTGGTGAATTTCCTGTTTGTTAAATAACTATTGAACTTTGTGTTTGTGTGCCCGTCATTGTGACTTTCTCCTGTGGGATGTGACGCGTGGCTGCCCGCTCACATCTATCTGTTGCCGAGCCGATTTCGGGAAGAAATCTATTTATGTGTTCTGGGGAATTGAGATCTCATGGGTTAGGTAGGGTGATTAGGAATTCCCCCTTCCCGAAGACACTCAAGTTTGGATCCGAAGAGAAAGAAGATTTAGCTTGGTAAGTGGTTTTCCATTGTAATTAATTTATAGGTTAGGTTATCATATAGGGCCCTGTAGCTCCCTTCATAAGCTACGGTGGTAGCAGACTGCGTTAAGTTAGTTAGGTTTTAGTCGGGCAAACGTGGTGCCGCGTGGAGATTTTTTCCCGGTACTTATTTTTACCGGTGGTTTTTTCCCGGTGAAGTTCCGGTACAGAATTCTTCCCGCCGCTTCGTTTGTCCGGATTCTCTCTGCCACATTTTCTGGCAGCAGACCGTAGTTGTTCTGCACATTTTCTGGTAGCAGAGCGTAGTTTATCTACCCTCTATTTGTTCGTTTGTAAAAAATAATTAATTGTTTGTAAAAATTATTAGATTTTTCTTAGTTTGTTTGTATAAGAATATTTGTAACCTTTTTGTATTTGTTTGCGGTTTGTACCGTGCGTTCCGGGTTTGTGCCATTCTCATACCTACCGCGGTTCTTCGTGTAGTTGTTTGATTTTGTTGTTTTTTATTTACCTTTTGTTATTTTTTGTTTGTGACTTGACGCGATGGCGAAGGTCCCCAATGCTAAGGCGACACTCGCCAACGAATTGAGATGGTTTGTGACGGCCGGTGGACTCCTGTCCCGGAAGGACAGGGAGGCCGCTATACTGGAAAGAGCGGATCAGCTCCGCTCACGATTGAACAACGCGGAAGCGGCCATGGCGGCGCTTACCGAAGCCGACCTTACCCCGGAGGTCTACGCAGGTCACGTGGCGGACCTGGACCAGATCCTGAGTCTGCACGATGACATCGTGGAGGCGGCGGCCGCAATAAGGGCGAGACAGGCTGGCGGACCAGCCCCTCGCACACCTGTTAGACAGGAAGGACCAGCGGTTACTGGTCGGCTCCCCACCCTTCAGCTGTCCCACTTTGGGGGTAGGATGGATGAGTGGGTGGCATATAAAAATATGTTTGAGTCCCTGGTCGTAGCACGACAGGATTTGTCGAAGGCCCAGAAGATGGCCTACCTCCTCTCCACTCTTGAGGGTGAAGCGCGGTCGCTCATCCAGCACCTCCGGGTGGAGGACGACCAGTACGACACGGCTTGGGAGTTATTGAACTCCCGCTACCAAAACTTACGTTTGTTAGCGGATGCGCACGCCGCACAGTTGATGGCCCTGCCCAAGGTGGCCAACAGGGCACAGTTGCGCCTGCAGTTGCTCACGCCCGTTACAGTGGCCTGTAACGCGCTCCGCACACTGGGGCTGCCGGTGGACCAATGGTCCTTTTTGCTGGTGCACATTGTATTGGGCAAATTACCCAATGACATCCGCTCGCGATTTGAGCGCGAGAATGCGGAACGGGATAGCACCACCCTACCAACATTCACTGACTTGGTGAAGTTTTTGGAGTTTGAGGCACGGGCTGCTGAGAATACCATGACGGACTCAGCGCCATCCAGAGCGCCTGAACGTAGGCCCTTGGAACCCTCATGGCGAGGGAAGCCCCAACAGGGACGGCAACCGCCACCGCGTGGAGCTGGTGTGCGGGTTGCACACACGGCAGCAGTCGCGAGGGACGCGGACTGCCTGCAATGTGGCCGGATGGGCCACAGCCTGCTGCAATGCAGGGACTGGCAGAGACTGCCAGTACAAGATAGGCGCCGCATGGCAAAGCGGCATGAACTTTGCTTTTATTGTTTGGGCAGTCACTATGCACGTGACTGTCCCAATGCCATACCATGCAGTGCATGCCGTGGGCTGCACCACGTGATGCTCTGCATGAACCGAAACGGGGATGGCCCCCGGTTCTTGAGGCAGGGGTCCCCTATGGGCGGGGGCGCTCCTGCGCGAAGCCCTCCACCATCGGACGGAGGACGCGGCTTCGCTCGTCGCACCCCCCCTCGGGAGGGGGGTCGCGTACCGGCGCGGGTCTTGGCGGACCGGGACCACGCGCCCCAAGGTCGTGGCCAGTATGTGACTGGCCAGGCCCCGGATAGGGCCCCCATGGGCGGGGGCCCTAGATCGGACGTGAGAGTGGGGACACCCCCCTCCACGCGGGTTACCAATGCCCAACACATGCAGCCGCAGCGGTTTTCTCCACCGCTGCACGAGTACCCACGGCTGGAGTACCACCCGCCGTACCATAGGTATGGCCGGGCCGCGGGTTATGCCCCCTCAGATGGGGATGTGCACTCGCCCGACATATTATCCGGGTCAGTGGCGCCCCCTGGTTTGGAGAGAGTGGGGAGCCCGTAACTAGCTTGCTCCCTTGCTGGGACAGAGCCGCGGACGGTTCTGCTCCCTACCGCGGTGGTCCGCGTATGGGGTCGTGGGGGAGAAGCCATTAATTTGAGAGCTCTGTTGGACTCAGGGGCTCAAAGCAGTTTGGTTACCACTCGAGTGGCACACCAGTTAGGTCTAGTCGTGGAAGACTCGCCTGTGCCACTTCTTGGAGTTGGTGGCATACAAGTGAAGTGTCTGACGGGCCAGACACTTGTCACCTTTTCTTCGCTGAAGTCCTCCACAATGAGGATCACGACTTCGGCTATGGTAATGGATACCATTGCGGGTTGGCACCCCTCGACAGACATACCGCCGGGTGTGTTGTCTTTGGTTTCGGGTCTGGATTTGGCCGACCCCTTTGTCTTTCATCCCGGCCCAGTGGACTTGCTCCTGGGCTCGGACGTATTGGGTTGGATTTTGTTGGGTACACAGAAGGCTCTGGGTTCGTCTTCACTGATGGCAGTGTCTACGATTTTTGGTTTTGCCCTGATGGGCCCTGTGTTTGATAATGGCACCGCGGAGGAGCCACCGGTTGTCGCATCTGCGTCCTTGGCCAAGACCATGCAAAGGTTTTGGGAGGTGGAGGAGCCACCTATGAGTTCCAGGATGGATCCGGAACACGCTGAGTGCGAAGCCCTTTTTCGATCGACCACGGAGAGGTTGCCCTCCGGTCGGTTTGTAACTAGGTTACCCTTTGTTGCCTCTCGTCCTAGCCTAGGGCAAAGTAGGGCGCTTGCGGAGAAACGACTGCTGTCCATGGAGCGACGTATGCAGCGTGACCACGTACTTCGCGATAAATATATTGAATTTATGCGCGAGTACGAGGATTTGGGTCACATGTCTCCGGCTCGAGTTGATTGGAGCTCAACTGAGCATTATTTTTTGCCCCACCACGCGGTGGTGAAGGCCTCAACGAGCAAGTTGCGGACTGTCTTCGATGGGTCCGCACCCACTTCGAACGGGGTTTCGTTGAATCTGTGTTTGCATTCGGGTCCCAAATTGCATAGGGACATAATTGACATCATCTTGAACTTTAGAAGACATCAAGTGGTTTTTGGTGCGGACATCCGGATGATGTTCCGCCAGACAGTCATACATCCTGAGGACAGGCGATTCCAGTTGATACTCTGGCGTGAGCGCCCTGAGGATCCTGTGACGGTGTATGAACTCAACACAAACACGTATGGTTTGAAATCTAGTCCCTATATCGCCATCAGATCATTGCTTGAATTGGCAGAGCGGGAACGGATCCGCTTTCCCCGTGGGGCTTCCGTGCTGTCACGTGACTTGTATGTTGATGACGTGTGCACCGGAGCCCAAAGTATTGAGGAGGCCCTCCTACTGCGGGATGAATTGATTGAAATATTGAAGACAGGTGGCTACGAGCTACGTAAGTGGTTGTCTAATGAGCCTAAAGTTCTAGAAGGGATCCCGGAGGATCACCAACAGAACCCTCACCTGTTTGAGGATGTGGATGATCCCAACAGGATAGCGGTGCTGGGCATGCAGTACCAGCCGCTAACCGATATTTTTACATTCCAAGTGGACTTGGAAATACCAAAGGTCTGGACTAAGAGAACGGTGTTGTCCGTAATAGCCCGTATGTTTGATCCAAGCGGTTGGATCAGTCCAGTGATATTCTCTGCAAAGTGTCTTCTTCAGAGACTTTGGACTTTGGGCGTCTCGTGGGACGAGCCGCTGTTTGGCTCTCCATTGGATGATTGGCTCGAGTTGTTTTCATCGATTAAGGAAGTCAATCGGATTGCCTTGCCTCGTCGAATATTGCCCCCGGGAAATATCGAGCCAGCCTGCATGGCTTTTGTGACGCGTCGGAGCGAGGCTACGCCGCGTCAGTCTATATGCGGACAGTTGACGCCGATGGCCGGGTCAATGTCTCGCTTTTGTTAGGGAAGAGCAAGGTCGCCCCCATCAGGACTAGGCTGACTATTCCCAAGCTTGAGTTGAGTGGAGCTCACCTTCTCTCTAAATTGTTGCATCACGTTGCATGTGAGCTGGCGGCCACGGTCGAGATACGGGACATCTTCGCCTGGTCGGATAGCCAGGTCGCGCTTGCATGGTTGCGCGCGGCCCCACATACCTTGGAGGTTTTTGTTGGAAACAGGGTTTCCCAAATTCAAAATATTGGAATTGATATAACATGGAGACATGTGCCGGGAGAGCTTAACCCAGCGGACTGTGCTTCCCGAGGTTGTACGGCACCAGAATTGGTGTCACACCCGCTCTGGTGGGGTCCAGAGTGGCTGATGGGATCAGAAACTTCTTGGCCTGTCTGTCAGACAGATGTTACTTCTTTGAGTTTGACTGGGCTCCGTGTACATGCTGTAGTCGCTGAGACGACGTCGGAGCCGGATTGGCTACTTGCTCGGTATAGCAGTTTGGATAAGCTTCTGAGTGTTACCAGTTGGATTAAGCGTTTCATACATAATTGTAGAAACCCACAGGCAAAGCGGTTGGAGCCGATTGCAGGTGCAGAAGAGCGCCGGAGCGCATTGTTGCATTGGGTCCGTGTCGTGCAGACCGGACGGTTTGAGTCAGAGCTTCGTATTTTGCGCGACGGACGCGCTAAGTTGAAGGGCGCGGTCGCTCGTTTGAACCCGTACATCGACTCGGATGGGCTTCTTCGGGTTGGAGGCAGGCTCCGGAAGGCGGATCTTCCATATGAGACTCGCCATCCTCTGTTGTTGCCCAAGGGCGGACCCTTGGTGCAGCTTTTGGTGTCTGATCGACACATTCGTAACGCCCATGCTGGGTGCAATGCTTTGTTGGCTATTTTGCAACGCGAGTTTTGGATTTTGTCTGCCCGAAGAGCAATCCGTAGTGTCCTGTTTCGATGTATTGCATGTTATAGGTTGAAGGCATCCACGATGCAACCACAGATGGGTGATTTGCCCGCTGATCGAATCCGACCGTCGAGGCCGTTTGACGGCGTTGGAACCGATTTTGCCGGCCCCTTTTCGATCAAGGCTTCTCCCTTTCGTAATGCCCGTATTGTGAAGGGCTATTTGTGTGTATTTGTTTGTTTGGCCACCAAGGCTGTCCATTTGGAGGTGGTATCGGCTCTGACTACGGGGGCCTTCGTCGCCGCGTTGGATCGCTTTGTTTCGCGTCGAGGTCTACCTTCCCTTATTAGGTCGGATAATGGCACAAACTATAAAGGAACTGTAAATTATCTTAAGGATGTTTCTGTGTTTATTGATAAAAATTGTACTAGTTTAAGTCAAATTGCTGCCCAAAGGGGAATAACCTGGAAGTTTAGTCCCCCAAGTTGCCCCCATTGGGGAGGGATTTTTGAAGCGGCTGTGAAATCCGCAAAGACCCACCTCCGCCGCATTATCGGAGAAACGGCTCTAACTTTTGAAGAGCTGGCCACAGTGTTTTGTAAAGTTGAGGCGGTCCTCAACTCTCGTCCTCTCTGTCCGCTATCTCCAGATCCAAATGACTTGGAAGTTCTCACCCCTGGTCATTTTTTGGTGGGAGGGCCTTTGAATGCCCTGCCCGAATACCCGTGGAAGGACGAACGCGTATATCGGTTGTCGCGTTTTCAAATGTTGCAGCAAATGAGCCAGGACTTTTGGCGTCGCTGGTCGCTTGAATATTTGCATTTGCTGCAGCAAAGAGTGAAGTGGACAGACAGGACTGAGCCTCCCAGGGAGGGTGATTTAGTATTGTTAAAAGAGGCAAATTTGCCCTCATTGCTTTGGCGACGAGCTCGCATATTACGTTTGATTCTTGGCGGAGATGGCACTCCGCGTGTGGCTGAGGTGTTGGTCGACGGTTCGATTTTAAGGAGAGGTGTGACCTCTCTCGCCCGCCTTCCCGTAGAGTAAGCTAGCGGTCTGCTTCTCAGACCGGGACGGGGGGATGTTTGTAATATATTGGGTAAAACTAAACGCAGGCGTTTCCTGTTATCGCCGCCAGGCGTTTTGGGGTTCTCACATTGCTCGCGTGCAAGATGGCTCGCGGACGGTCGCCATTGTCCTATGCGATATCGGTTTGATTTTTAATACGCGAGAGGTCCCGCGTTCTTTGATTGCTAATTATCTTGAGTTGTATTGGTGAATTTCCTGTTTGTTAAATAACTATTGAACTTTGTGTTTGTGTGCCCGTCATTGTGACTTTCTCCTGTGGGATGTGACGCGTGGCTGCCCGCTCACATCTATCTGTTGCCGAGCCGATTTCGGGAAGAAATCTATTTATGTGTTCTGGGGAATTGAGATCTCATGGGTTAGGTAGGGTGATTAGGAATTCCCCCTTCCCGAAGACACTCAAGTTTGGATCCGAAGAGAAAGAAGATTTAGCTTGGTAAGTGGTTTTCCATTGTAATTAATTTATAGGTTAGGTTATCATATAGGGCCCTGTAGCTCCCTTCATAAGCTACGGTGGTAGCAGACTGCGTTAAGTTAGTTAGGTTTTAGTCGGGCAAACGTGGTGCCGCGTGGAGATTTTTTCCCGGTACTTATTTTTACCGGTGGTTTTTTCCCGGTGAAGTTCCGGTACAGAATTCTTCCCGCCGCTTCGTTTGTCCGGATTCTCTCTGCCACATTTTCTGGCAGCAGACCGTAGTTGTTCTGCACAACCTCTATTGTGTCACACCGGGTGGGGGACCTGGTAACCTGCAACACAGAATCTTTGATACCTTGCGCGGGCACCAGATCTCCACAACGATACTGTCCTTAATGGTATTAAATTTAATTAATGTTTATCACATACCTATGTAATGTAGCCCAAGGCCATTTTTTGTGGAGTAAATAAACAATTTTTAGTTTTTTAATAAAAAAAAGAAAGTTTGTCTCCAAACGATAGTTAGGTTCAGGTTATTTTTTATGACCACCCGGAAAGACTTTGAGGGTGGAGAAGAAGTTAGGTTTAGGTTATTTTTTTATGACCACCCGGTAAGACTTTGACGGCGGAAAATAGTTAGGTTCAGGTTATTTTTTTTATGACCACCCAGAAAGACTTTGAGGGCGGAAAAGAAGTTGGGTTCAGGTTATTTTTTTTATGACACCCGGAAAGACTTTGAGGGCGGAAAAGAAGTTAGGTTCAGGTTATTTTTTTATGACCACCCGAAAAGACTTTGAGGGTGGAGAAGAAGTTAGGTTTAGGTTATTTTTTTATGACCACCCGGAAAGACTTTGACGGCGGAAAATAGTTAGGTTCAGGTTATTTTTTTTATGACCACCCGGAAAGACTTTTAGGGTGTAAAAGAAGTTAGGTTCAGGTTATTTTTTTTTATGACCACCCAGTAAGACTGAGGGCGGAAAAGAAGTTAGGTTCAGGTTATTTTTTTATGACCACCCGGAAAGTTTGAGGGCGGAGAAGAAGTTAGGTTTAGGTTATTTTTTTTATGACTACCTGGAAAGACTTTGAGGGTGGAAAAAACGTTAAGTTTAGGTTATTTTTGCCATTGGCATTGCTTAGCTTTTAGCCAAAGAAGCTGCCAGCCCTTGATTAATAATTTACCTATAGTTGGTTTGTAAAATGATGTTTTTGTCAAGAGAGTTATTTGATGAAATAAAACTTTATAAAATAAAGGTTTTATACTCGATACATTTGTAGAGTAAAACATTTATATAAAAAAAAGTTTGTAAAATGAAACGTTTTTAAAAAAACGAGTTTGTAAAATGAAACATTTTTAAAAGGTATAGTTTTTTAAGTGATAGTTTATAAAGTGATGGTTTGTGAAAGGTTTTTTGGTGAAACATTAGTGAACCATAGATGTATGAGGGAATCCCCAGTTTAAATTAATGGCTTTTACATTCTGCGCGGGATTAGAAGCAGCTGGCACATCCTATGCTTTTTCTTCACTCTCAGTCTAGCGTCACAGAATTAATATTAGTACTACGTACAAAAAGGAAACTCCCTGCCCCTCCCGCAATATGGCACCCCCCCCCCCGCTCCTTCCGCACTTCTCCCCCGTTCTTGTGTAACTGTGGGACGTTCGACTATGAAAACGCACACATTGACGTGTTACTGACGTGTTCACGGATATACAGTTTCATTTGTAGTAGTAGTAGGCATATTTGACGCGCCGTTTCTATGAAGCGCCCGCCCTGTGCTAGCGTGGAAGTTCTGATGCATTTAAGATTTTCAACCTTTCGCAACTGCTTTTTTTAAACTGCCCTGCACAGCACGCGAGGTGCTTGCACCTCGCGCAGCACGCGACATCTAGTTACTATACAAATCTGAATAACTAAGCATCTCACTAACGGTTATTATATCCTCCTGAATATTAATATCAACCAGAGTGAATAGGCTGCTTCTGGGTAAGCCCGCTACACCGTAGACCTCAACTCTGTATTCGGGCAAGATTGTGGTCAAGAGGAAACCCAAATTTATTTATTTTTTAAATCACCATGTGGTTAAGTTTTCTTCATTTACTCTTAAAACTTGGTCACCCTAGTTGTGGCGTGGGTCCGAGATATCGAGAACAAGACAGATGAACAATTTGCGCGGTCACGTAGCGCCGCGAACCTCCGAGGCGCCCCGCACTCGACACATGTTTGACTAACCTGCCGTGGTTTGTTGCCGGAGGGATAAACTGAACTGAAACATCAACAAACCAGAACTGGAAAACAACTAGAAATGGCATTTGCTGAATAAATGTCGCTCTGACAACCACTACAAAACAAGTGTCCGTATATACAGCAAGGTATAAAAAATCATATTTGAACGACCAAAGCAGTGACGGAGGTGGCCGAGATAGAGAGAGCGTCCAGTTGGTATACCATACCAACCCGCAGCCTTATTAGCTATCTTTTAGCAATCAGCGAAAATCGCGCAGTGATCGCGCAGTGACCGCGCGATCGATTGCTTATCGCCAAAAAAAATCGTATTACGTATGTGATCGCTGGCTACTCGCTCGCTGGTGGCTTTAAATGCACTTTTCGCTAGTTTTAGCATAGACACTAGCGACAAAAGCAATTGAGTAGCAATCAGGAGGAACTAATTTATAGGAATGAATGTCAATTTCAAACAGATGTTTCGCGGAATTTCACGTTTGCAAGTGTTTTCAATACGAATATGAAAAAACTTATCAGAAAAAATAGCTTGGCGCCTATTTCAAGTGGTAAATTTGTTAATATGGTGCATTCTTGTGTTACAAGTGGTCACGTTGTTATGATTTTGTTTGTATTCGTGAAAAATGACTCCATTGGATCAGCAGCTCTCGCAAAGTAAGTAGGCACAGTGATGCTGTGATTTAAAATAATGTGTGTAATGTTTGTGCAGCAAAGTTTAGTTTGTAATATAAATACCTATAGGAAATGGCAAACAGAGTATCAAACGAGCAACTGGAGGAGTTGTTGGATTTCCTTGCGGAACATCCTGCAATTGCAAAAGGAGTGGGGCTTGGAGCAAGGTCTAAAGAAGCAGTAGATAAACAGTGGAGTGACCTTGCTAATAAGCTCAATTCCTATGGCTCTGGATCAACTAAATCTGGAGAACGATGGAAAAAGGTAAGTAGGTAGAATAAGTAAAGAAGTATAGAATACCAATTAATATTTTGCTGCTTAGGTTTGTACAAATCACTTTATGTGCATTTTTGTCTTTCTTTCTTCATATAACTTTTTATTGTTATAGTACTGGGCTGACTTGAAACACAAAAGCAAGACCGAGCTGGCTAAACGGAGGCAGGATGCTCTGGGTACAGGTGGTGATGCTAGTAGCCAAGATGATCTGTCCGAGGTTGACAAGAAAGTCTTGGCTATTATTGGGAAACAGGCTGTGTTATGGTGATAGTGTGCACATAGAGTCCGTATATTTGTCGTTTTGTTCAAATTCAAACAATCAACCTTTTTAATGTATAGTTTATTTTTAAGGTACTATACCTATAAGGTACTAGTCATTATTCTAAATTTTATTTCTATGATATAAATTGTATAAATTCATTAAAAATAAGTACCTAACTATTGTACTAACATAGAATAATTGTTACTAACACAACTGATAATTATTATTGTAACTGGTGTAAATCGTTTTTATCACAATAAATAATTAAACATTTTTTTTTAAACTATGGATCTCTGTTATTTGAAATAAACTAATAAATAAGTACTATAAGTACCTATAGCAAGTACTAAGTATCTGGCCAACTCTTAGTACAGTCTTTAAGTTGTAAGAAAAGAAATAACAATTGTAAATACATTTATGTTATCTATTTGAATAAACAATATTCAACTGACTACATACATTTCTTTATTTCTTACATTTTATACAAATAAATACACTTCTTATCAATACACTACCAAATATTATTATTATCAATACAACAGTGAAAACCGTATCAAATTTGGTCCAGTAGTTTTTGTGTCATGCGTTTATAAACATACAGCCCGATAGGTTAGACAAAAATTATAAAAATGGTTTTGGCTACTATAATAGAAGCCAATCTCAAATATTGACCATAATAACCTCAAATTTTAACATAACAAATAGATACCTATAATGAATAAAAGATATTTTTAAATAACAAATAGGTTACTGAATTCTATTTACATCTTTCTCTTTTTAGTCGTATTTCCTCATGACTGAGGGTCGTGGTCATTATCCTAATCCTAACTATCCTAACTAATATTATAAATGCGAAAGTGAGTTTGTTTGTTTGTTTGTTTGTACCTCTTCACGCTTCATCTACTGAACCAATCTTCCTGAAATTTTGTATACACATAGCTGGAAGTACGGAGAAAGACATAGGCTACCTTTCATCCCGGGAAAAAGCACTGTTCCGTGGGGAATTCACGCGGGCGAAGCCGCGGGCAAAAGCTAGTATGGAATAAAACACAACGACTCTCATGGCAATTTTAATGGAGTGGTTTGCCATTGCCTTCTCCATTTCACACACTAGCTGATAATCATCAACCAGAGTGCAGGTTTCCTCACGATGTTTTCCTTCACCGGAAGCAAGTGGTGGTCGATGAAAACTAACATGAGTCAGATTGGTATACAAACTCATGTAGCCCGGGCAGGATTCGAACCTGGGATTTTGTATCCACAGACGGGCGCCCTACCACTCGGCCACCACCGCTTCTATTTACATAAGTACAACTATATTTGAAAAGTAATATTAATTTGACACCGTAGATCACAACCTCCGCACAATGCAATTTCTTTGCTGTCGGCCACTGGCTAACACCTCTTGTTCACCCCTGTTTGTAGAGCCGGCATCCTGTAGAGATTAGTGGATTTGATTTTGCTTATTTCAAACATCTTGTTGTATTTCTACAAACAGTAATTTTGATATAAAATATACACAATTCAAATTCAATATTGTATTGAGGAATTTCTCTTGAATAGTTTATTTTCTTGATCATTTCAAAATTGTATTAGACCAAAATAATTCAAGAGATGTGGCCGTTCGGGGGAAATGGACCCAAATACTAATCAAACAGTAACTTCTATACTGCAACACCCCATAACTTCAGTATTTACATTATTATTTACTTTTTGGGGATGCCAGCACAAACGCGAGACGGATGATCAGTCCTGTCATACTGGGACCATTTTACCTAGTTCCCCGAGACCCGTATAGAGTTTTGAGTAAACTAACTCAAACAGTAACTACTGTAGTAACAACAAACTATTGACCAATTATAATAAGTATATTTATATTCTCACCCATTCATAATGAACTGCCTTTCTTGTAGTGTTTGAGGAAAACGAATATACTTAGTATTCTATGATGGTTTAAAGTCCTTGTGACTTCTCTCACTGCAGTAGACAGTAAGCTGGCTCCTTTCGTGCAAGTAGCTCATTTCCACAGACTTCTGATACAAAACCATGGCAAAAAAAGGGCAATGCTGTGAGGACCTGAAAATATATCATCGTAATTAAAGACTGACAAATGTTTTATAACATGTTTACAACCAAAGATCTTTGATCAAAACCATGTAGGTTTTTAGTTCCTACTTAGGAAATAACTTTACTTACCTTATTTTCCAAACGATCTTTTGTTCTTCTTCTTAATAAACGATCTTTTGTTCTTCTTCTTAAGCTAACGGGAAAGCGATGGATGAGACCAATATATATAGGACCGTATAGTAAATAAGAAACAGATATCTCAATAATAAAGGAAAAAACAAAGTAAACAAGTAAAGGTTTCCGTAACAATCGCTATTTTATTTCAGAGAAATATCGAATGGGTTCACCCTTCGTGTATTTAAGAACCCAGCGGCGGTTAATAAATAAGAATGACGGAAAGTTTGCTTCGGCCCAATACGAACGAGACGGATTAAGTTAAACAATAATTGAGGTTGTTTTAAACTCGACGACCTTTAACTGTAAGTCAACAGGCGGCGCGTCTCCTGTATTTAATTAATAGACCCTATAGTCCCTAACCAACCGACAAGTAAGTATTTACTTTAGTACAGAAGGACCACTCTCCAGGAAGCCAAAACGATTTTTTAAAGAATTTTTGTTGTATAATATTTGAACACGCATCACTCAAAAACTACTGGATGTAATTTGATGCGCTTTAATTCTCGATTGTATTGTTGAAGATGAGTTGAAGATCTAACTTAATATCTGGCATGGCGCCGCTGAGAACCTGAGATATATTAACAATAGTACTTATTATAACACAGTTTACAACTTTACACAAGCAAGGGGTCCATCCGCCGCTCGTGCCTAAATTATAAGTGTATGGTCTAAACCTAGTTGTCCTCTGTAATGACTTGATGCGAAAATGATTCGAATCTGTCATTTGTTCGCTCTTCATACTTGATGTGGGTTAAGTGAGATTAAAGGGAGATTAACTACAGAATTATATTTAAACTTTTGGACTGTTGATTTGGTTAGATCTTATTGTTTGTTTGTTTGAAACTCTTTATTGCACATACACACAAGAAAAATACAAAACATAGTGAAACAAAAAGAGAGGCGTACAATGGCGGACTTATCCCAAAAAGGGATTTCTTCCAGTCAACCAAGTGTAGTGTAAGTATTCCGTGGCGGAGTTAAGTATAGTGTGTGTGTGTGTGTGTGTGTAAGTGTGTGTGAGTGTGTGTAGTCTTATTATTATTTTTTATGTATTCAAAGTAGTTTTAACTCTACTTATTTCTTCTTTACTTCGTCGTTCTTTAATTAAAATGAAACTTTAAATATATACTGACTCATGCATAACTTATTTTTAAACTTCCATTGCTACATAATATAATGTATTTTAATTCATGTAAAATTATGAAAAGCCTGTACGTAATCTGGTGATATCATATCCAATGTAATGCGTGGCGAGTACGCCTCCCCAGGGAATTCCAACATTTGAGAACATGAAATTGGGACGCGGTCTTTTGTGGAGTCCCTGTTAAATATTCTTGGCTTATATTAGTTTAACATTAGCTGGTAAACGCCGTAAGACCTACGGCGAAAAGTATCTAATAGTAAAAAAATAATTATTTGTCTTTGTGTACTTCATAACGACGACGTGGACGACATGGAACTCATGATACAGGAGCTGCAAACGGAATCTGAAAAGATAGGCCTCATGATGAATAAGTCCAAAACAAAAATCATGACCAATATTCCGTTTGCATGTAGACTGCCAGTGGAAGTCGTAGACCACTATATCTATTTAGGCCACAAAATAACTCTTGGCTACGGAAATCAAACAGCCGAAGTCAATCGCAGGATCGCTCAAGCGTGGTCTGCCTTTGGGGCAAATAAACAGTGCTCTAAAAATATCCCTCGACACCTCAAAACGCGTATTCACAACCAATGCATCCTGCCAGTCTTGACGTATGGAATGGAAACAACAACCCTTACAGAAGTGTCAGCCAAAAAACTGCGAGTTACGCAAAGAGCAATGGAAAGGTCGATGCTTATCAAATCAATCGAGGCATATCAATATTATATTAGACCGAAAGCGTAACGAGTGGATTAGGCAAAAGACTGGGGTTACAGACGTGATGACCACTATAGAACGTCATAAGTGGAAATGGGCAGGACATGTTGCGCGTATGGGCACCAAGCGTTGGCCTCGACGAGTGTTAGAGTGGAGACCTAGAGAGACCACGAGGGGAAGGGGTCGACCAGCAGAGAGATGGGTGAACGATATTAGAAAGCATGTCGGTCACAACTGGATGAGGAAGGCTAGAGCCAGGGAGTCATGGAAGAGTATGGAGGAGGCCTATGTCCGAAGACGGACAAAACAAGGGCTGCAATGATGATGATGAGTTCATAAATGTTCATACAAACTTTTATTCTCGCCCCGATTACATGTATATGATATGACAAATTTTCGCTATTATTTGTAAAAGTGTATGGGAATTGACGCATTACTGTGGCTCATTTAACTAAATACGTATTTACTAACTAGCTGCTGCCTGGGGCTACATTCCTGTGGGAATTTCGGGTTTTAAATTACCCTAAGATTTATTCCAGGTTTCATTTTACTCGTGTGTCATTTCATTCAAATTCGTGTAGTTTACAAACATCTTTTTATTTCACATTAATAACGTAAGAAATAGGCATAATAAGATACAAAAAAAAATTACTGAATTCAAATTGTGGGGTTCGTTATCAATTTTCAAAAATTAAAATTACCTCAGTTCTAAAATTGTAATTTTCAAGATAATAAAGAATTTATTCTTTATTTATTTAATAATTTCAAACTTGGTAGAAGCTGTCAAAAACTATATTTTGTTTTTATATTGTTTTTATATATACCGAGCTCCTCATGAGATATCTGGCTAAATAAAAACCTATGGTTACATTTCGTCTGGGTTGGCAGAAAATGTTTGTGTTGCTCGTCTGTTTCTGATTCTCTGAATAAAATAGTAAGGACTGCCTGCATGAGCTTACAGATATTGCTTTATTCAGAGATTTTGTACCGTCCTAAATCATAACTGTGAGTACGAACTTATCTCTCCAAAATAATTTATGCGAATCATTTACACTAGAAAACATATTTTAGTTTATTTTTCGTTTATTAAAAGAGTTGTTTAGTAGAGTCGTTTAGTTACCAATAAATTCAGTTTTTTTTTAAAATTTGCCATATAACATCATATTGGACTACAATTATTCTTTTTTTTTTATTTCTATACTTATAACTTAAAATAAAAAATAAAAAACAATGTTTCATGCATGCATAACCAATTCGCGTAATAAAATAATATTTGATATCGGAAACAAACCTTAAAACTGTTTCGCGACCAGCTCCAAAGGCTCCGAAAGACAGCTCAAACGCAGGAGGGGATTAAGGTAACTTGATCATTAATTAATTTTATCAAATTATTTCAAAAGACTCGTCAGGAATCTACCCGAGTTTCGAAACGAGCCTTGCTTTGAACTCAAAAATGAAGTTGGAATTTTCCTAGCAGTGTTACCATAGAATTACGAATGAAGACATAGAAGTGTCAAAGGTTTGAGATTTTAGTTTTGTTTCGAAGATGTAAAGTTTGTTTTAGGATTCCTTAATTATAAGACACATATTTTGTGGTGACGTCTTTGGAGAAAATGCAGCAGTGGAGTTTGTTGCGCCGCCTCCTCTCCACTTGCGCTTTGGAGGCGGTAGTAAACTTAGCATTAAGTAATTTTCTGACGTCAACTATCTAATCTAGTTTATTAGTATACGGCGATTTAAAAGTGCTATTTTTAAGCCAATTTAAATAAAAACAATTGACTTTACTTTGCCTTTTTTAATTTTCACGAAAGAACCCTAAATTTTTCCGTGATAAAAAACTATCTCATGGGGTAATCTATAACTTTTGTAACCCTTCAGCTGAAATCCCATCCAAATCGGATAAACCGTTTGGAAGATTATATTGGTACAACAGACAAACGAAAAAGAAAACTTAGGTACAGAACACTGGTAAATTACACTTTGCAATTTAAAATTTGCTGTTATTTTGAAATAACAGAAATTATATTCTGATTTCTGTGAGTTTCACATACAATTTTGTCGGATTCACATTTCAAACTTATTTCAAATAAACCTTTTAGATCCGGTAAAAGTTGGGATATGTGACGTCACTTCGGGTGTAATGTAATGCTTTAGTCACTGTGTAATGTAGGGCCGCATTTTGGACGTCAGCAAATTAAATCATACAAATGGTCGAGTTTTGCTCAAACTAGGTTGTAAACTAATATATTTATAGTTAGGTATACTAATATTTTTGTTTTGTTATAAGGATATTGACATACTTAGGATATCCTGTAAATCGGCGGAGCTATGGGCAAAAGCTAGTAGCAAATAAGTATATAAAGATCCAAAATATTCCCAGAAATACTTAGAAATAGACATCTTTTGGCTGGAATGATGATGATTCCCACCGAGCAAACCTATTCACTCGATAGAACCAAATAAGTATTCGGCCGCATAAAATAGATTCGGTAGTAAGGCGAGTTGTTTGCTCAGCAAATAGAGGCTTGCGGAAACTGCGGGCAAACAAGGAATTCCTTTGGAAAGAACGCGAACAATCAGCCCGAGCAAACACGCACGCGAACACATGTCTACATGTGCGTGTGATTGGAATATAGGAAAGGACCTACAAGACTACAACAAATATTTGCCACAACGAACTAGGCTACACGAAATATTTGTTACTAGCTGCGATATTTTTTGACACGACTGCCGAAAAAGGAGTGTTATATTTTCAGAGTCCATGTAAATATTATTATTATTTACTAAATGGGGACGCCAGCGCGAGCACCAGACGGGTGATCACTTGATCAGTCCACTTATGCTGGGACCATTTCACCCAATTCCCCGAGACCCGTAAAGGGTTTGAGTTACCTGGTAACTCACGTTGGTGGCGTGGTGTCCATGTAAGTAAGTATGTGAGTTTCTTTATTCCACCTAATACTAATTACTCTATCTATGCTAATCAGATGTGTGTGTTATCGTTAGATACCAAACTATTACGTGTATAATAGCAGTGTTAAAAACGCAACCTCAATCGACTGGGGTCTATCTATAAAAGTTTGTGTCAAAAATGTAATTTGAAAAAGACTTGTGAAATAATCGACTTGGAATGGAGGCAATATTTCATAATGGCCTTACAATAGGCGATAAGGTATTAGTCACCGAGCTGAAGGTACAGTCACCACCGTGTCAAGTGGCTGCATGGACCTCTATGCGGCGGAGACAGCGACCAATGTGTGATTCAGGTGGGTCGATGTGCCGTGCACTGTACAGCCACACATTGCTCGCGCCACCGAGCCGGAATGGCTGCTATTCGTCCTGGGACCGTGGCAGAGATTGATCCAACTCGGAGTTATTGGAAACGGCATAACTTAGCATTATGAATCTGCGTGCTATATTTAACCTCCGACGTAAACGAGGCGTACTGTTGATTTGATATGTAAAAAATAGAAGTTAGATATTACAAAAAACGTTTTTAATCATAAAAGGCATTCGATTAGAAAACAATTCATTGCTATAACAGCTACAGCAGTCTTGTATCTAGTAAGTTCATAGCTTAGGTTCAATTCTATTTATGTCTTCCTAGTTTGTAGTCAACTCTGACTCACGTAATCGATAATTAGAATGGACTTCTGATCAAGAAAAATATAAGGAATTCTGTAAAGTAATCGGTGAAATGAAAATTTGAAATAAGGACAACCAATGGACATCGTTAAATATGTTTCATTCCATATTATGACTACAGTCCTCAGCATAGAGAAATTCTACTGAATTAAATCGATGTCATACGAGTGTATGTAATGCTCCAGTAAATTGAGTTTGACCGCAAATCAGGCTGTTCCTAAACCACATCACAGATTAGATAATAGTTACCTTAACATATGCTGTAATTACGTTACGTGGTTGTCCAAATAATTCATATATTTAACTAGCTTTTGCCCGCGGCTTCGCCCGCGTAAATTTTCCCACGAGAATAGTGCTCTTTCCCGGGATAAAAAGTACCCTATGTTCTTCTCCGTACTTCTAACTACGTGTATACGAAATTTCAGGAAGATTGGTTCAGTAGGTAAAGCGTGAAGAGGTACAAACAAACTCACTTTCGAATTTATAATATTAGTTAGGATAGTTAGGATTAGGATAAACTTGCAATATGTTTTTTTGTAGCTGAAGCATTATCTGTGTTGCACTTAGAACAAGCCTCCAACACGAAGACTCCTCAACAGTCCATTACAAGAATTTTAAGACGAGACAATAAAAGTCCAAAAATTAAGGTTTTGTAAAAATACCCCAAATTGTTAGTACTCGTATATCTCTACCATGTTAATATAAGTCTGTGCTACCATTCAATATTTAACATTTGACAGGCGGCCAGAGATTGAAAAGTGGAATACTCTGGACCCCTAATGCAGTGTCGTGTGACGTATGGCTCTTAGAGCGGGTTACCAAAATGACAAATATCACCGATTTAGCGTAGGAAATTGATCGCGAGTTGAGAGGGTCATTCGTTGATAGTTATTTACTAAGCTTAGCGTGGCCTTCGAGTCTCACGACTTTTAGCTCTGTTGACCACGTAAGAGATAAAGACGTGATTCTGTATATGTATGTATTTACTAGCTGCGCACCGGGGCTCCGCTGCCATGGGAACTAGCGATACTTTCTTTCTTATCGATTGATTTAGATACCACTGGTGTCATTATTATCAAGTTTTTTGAAGGCATCTGCCATGCAAGTTATATAATACAACCATGGAAGCATAGAATTTTGTTCTGAATCTCAGTCAGCACAACTTTTCTGACCGTGTGCAACACATTTCAACGTGATGTCTGAAATTCACTCGGGCGAAGCTGCGGGCAAAAGCTCGTACGGAATAGAGGAACCACTTATTTTTTTAAACTTCACAAAATAGCTATTTGATATTCTATGCGGCGCTTTCTGTGACTGTCACCGTTGCCGTTACCAACCAATTTTTTTTATTCCGACCGAATTTTATTATTCAATAATACTGGCAGTGCAAAAGCAATTAATGTTTCTGGAAATTAAACAATGGGGGATATTTGAATAAAAAACTTAATTATGATGTTTGTTGGTTTACATTTTTTAATAGCTTTTAAAAAATCCTCAGAGGAGAAAAATCTTTTCGCAATATTAATTCGTGCTTCACCACAGAAAAAAAAAATTTGTTACTGACTTTAATACATACTATGTCTAATCATAACGAGAAAAATGAAAATATTTACGTGAATCTAACATATTGAAAAAATACCTAAGAGTATAGATCTTATTGAAAATGAATGTAACTCGCAAATATCGCGATATTTGATCAAATCAATGTATAAACTGGTGTGAAGCGATCGAGCGAGTCAAATCGATTCGAATATGCTGTGCGTCGTTATTGAAAACCTATTCACTCGATTACACACGTCGCCGTACCAGCAAGGATAATACATTCCGAATTAATGTTCTGGTTTATTTCACACGATAATTTATTTAGAACAAGACTAGCAAAGAGCCTATCGCTTTCTCAAAAAGTCAGCAACGCATTAGGGACCTTTTTGGGGTCGTTGGTGTCTATGGACTACGGTGATTGCTCACCATCAGGCTACTCGCATGCTCATTTGCCTACTATTCTATATAAAAACATGATATTTTCTTAAATCGCAAACAAATAAAATGGATCCGGAGCAAAGAATTTTTGATGTGTAACATCTTTTTATATCTCACGCTTTCCTTCTATCACAGGGTGGGAGCAATTGCAATTAAATGAAGGATGAAAGAGCTTTGGCCGCTTTCGCCTCCAAACTGCAAGTAATCCCCTTCTACGTGCAGGCCAGACAGATATACAGGATGATACAAAGGGAGCTCAATTAATCGGTTGAATACCCTTATCTCCAGGAATAGGGAGCAGAGTCGCAGTGAGCCGCTAGTCTTCGTTTCTGATGCACGTTCATTGTTAACTGTTTGAAGAGGTAGATATGATTAGGGCAGAATATCTTTAGGTAAACTGATAAGCGACGATCAATCGATCAAAGAGCTCAGAAAATTATCTATCGAGATATTGGATGTGTTTCCTTCGAGTTCTGTATTGTTAACGTGGTATTGGATGAAGGGGACTTTTTCCGAAAGTACCACAAGGATTTTGGTGATAAAAATCCAGGTACGAGTATAAAGCTGGCGCTATCCATTTGTTTCAACGATAGAATAGAAGAGAAAGAGGGAATTGAATTTTCAATTAATTCAAAACCAGCCTGTGCCCGCAACTTCATCCGCGCATATCTCAGGTTCTAAGTGGCGTATCAATATAAAACTTAAGCCATATTTTAAGTTACCTGTGGTGAAGTGTGGCCTGTGGTGAAGTGTGGCCTGTGGTGTGGCCCTAGAATAGCACCAACCCATCTCTTCCCGTGGGTGTCGTAAGAGGCGACTAAGGGATCTAAAACACCGGAGGATGGGCAGCAGCATCTTTTCGCGTACTACGACATCACACTGCGATCGCCAACCCGCCTGCCAAGCGTGGCGATTACGGCAAAACCCCCCTATGGTTGATACACCCATAACACGGCCCCTAGTCCCCGGCGGCCCCGCTATCCCGGACTCTGGTAGCGGTCACGGTAACGGCGGGGCAGGGGTGCTAAGAATCCCCGGCAGATGCCAGGCTACCAACCCCGACGACCTTTGGCCCTGGCAACTTATAACACGTGCACACTGCGGACCGACGAGAAGCTCGCTGAACTGGAGGAAGAATTGAGCAGGTTACGATGGGATATTGTAGGATTATGTGAAGTCCGAAGAGAGGGGGAGGACACCATGATCCTCAAGTCCGGAAACCTGCTCTATTTCCGGGAGGGCGACCAACTGTCCCAGGGTGGTGTCGGGTTTATCGTCCACAGGTCCCTCGTCAACAACGTGGTCCAGGTCGAGAGTGTTTCGGCGAGGGTAGCGTACCTTGTACTCAGAATTACCAAACGGTATTCGTTGAAGGTAATACAAGTATACGCACCGCCCTCATATCGCTCCGACGACGAGGTAGAGACTATGTATGAGGATATTTCTAGAGCCATACATAGCTCCGAGGCCCACTATACCGTTGTGATGGGGGACTTTAACGCGAAACTGGGCAAACGAAGCGATGATGAGCTGAGGGTGGGGAATTTTGGATATGGAAGGAGGAATGCACGTGGTCATCTGCTGGCCGGCTTTATGGAGAAGGAGGGCCTCTTTATGATGAACTCTTTCTTCAAAAAGCCAAAACAGCGAAAGTGGACATGGTTGCATCCTAATGGCGTTACAAAAAATGAGATTGACTTCATCTTGTCGACGAAGAGGCACATATTCAATGATGTCTCTGTGATCAATGCCGTAAAAACAGGAAGCGATCACCGATTGGTAAGAGGCACATTGAATCTTAGAATAAAACTCGAAAGGTGTCGACTGATGAAGTCTACGCTCCGACCAGCGCCTATCCAGCTCCAAAACCCCGAGAGCTTTCAGCTCGAATTGCAGAATCGCTTCGAATGCCTGGGAGACTGCGAAAATCTGGACGATTATAATGACAGGTTTGTGCAAATTGTCCAAACAGCTGGGTCTGAGGCTTTCAAAAGCCGCCGTTCAAAAGGAACCAAAAGATCTCGGACCTCACCAACAAACTCATGGAAGAAAGACGAAACTTGGTTCTGCAGTCCTCTGACGATGCTGCTCAGTATCGACGTCTAAACAGACAGATCTCCAAGTCCCTAACTCGCGATTTACGCCAATTCAACACTGACCGTATTGAAGAGGCGATTAAGCGAAATAAGGGCTCAAAAGTGTTTGCAAGGGATCTGTCTGTTGGTCAAAGTCAACTGACCAAGCTGAAGACTGAGGATGGCAGAATCATTTCGTCGAAGCCAGAGCTGTTGGAAGAGGTTGAGAAGTTCTACGGACAATTATATACCAGCGTACGCACACCTGTCAGTAATCTGGGCAAAGATCCAAGAGCCAGATTGACCCGACACTACACCGAAGATATCCCGGACGTCAGCCTATATGAGATTAGAATGGCTCTCAAACAGCTAAAAAACAATAAGGCACCGGGTGATGATGGAATCACGGCTGAGCTTCTGAAAGCAGGTGGAACGCCGGTGTTAAAAGCTCTTCAGAAGCTATTTGATTCCGTCATACTCGAGGGACAAACGCCTACGGCATGGCACAGAAGTGTGGTGGTACTTTTCTTCAAAAAAGGTGACAAAACCCTATTGAAGAATTATAGGCCTATCTCACTTCTGAGCCATGTCTACAAACTGTTTTCGAGAGTCATTACGAATCGTCTCGCTCGCAGGTTTGACGACTTCCAGCCTCCCGAACAAGCCGGTTTCCGAAAAGGCT
The DNA here is from genome assembly GCA_018467065.1 of Ephestia elutella. Taxonomy (NCBI): domain Eukaryota; kingdom Metazoa; phylum Arthropoda; class Insecta; order Lepidoptera; family Pyralidae; genus Ephestia; species Ephestia elutella. Next base: position 22,927,760 of record CM031578.1, read on the forward strand.
TTAGTACCGTATACCACATACATACGCTGCGGCAGATTATACAGAAGACTGAGGAGTATAATCAGCCATTATGCTTGGCGTTTGTGGACTACGAGAAAGCCTTCGATTCGATCGAGACCTGGGCTGTGCTACAGTCTCTCCAACGGTGCCAAATTGACTATCGATATATCGAAGCGCTGAAGTGTTTGTACGAAAACGCCACCATGTCGGTCCGTCTCCAGGATCAAGGCTCCAAACCTATCCAGTTGCAGCGAGGGGTGAGACAGGGAGACGTGATATCTCCGAAACTGTTCACCGCCGCCCTGGAAGATGTTTTCAAGCTTCTGGACTGGAGCGGACTCGGCATCAATATCAACGGCGAGTACCTCACTCACCTTCGATTCGCTGACGATATCGTAGTCATGGCTGAGACCTTGGAAGACCTAGGCACAATGCTCGATGGCCTCTGTAGAGCCTCTCAACAAGTGGGTCTAAAAATGAACATGGACAAGACGAAAATTATGTTTAATATCCGTGTCGCACCCACTCCTCTGAAGGTTGGAGACTCTACACTCGAAGTTGTTGACAATTATGTATACCTGGGACAAACAGTTCAGTTAGGTAAGTCCAACTTTGAGAAAGAGGTCAACCGTCGAATCCAACTCGGCTGGGCAGCGTTCGGGAAGCTTCGCGATATCTTCTCGTCCAAAATACCGCAGTGTCTCAAGACTAAGGTCTTTGACCAGTGTGTGTTGCCAGTAATGACATACGGAACAGAGACGTGGTCGCTTACTATGGGCCTCATAAGAAGGCTCAAGGTCACCCAAAGGGCGATGGAGCGCGCTATGCTCGGAGTTTCTCTGCGTGATCGAATCAGAAATGAGGAGATCCGTAGGAGAACTAAAGTAACCGACATAGCCCGCAGAATCGCGAAACTTAAGTGGCAGTGGGCGGGGCACATAGCTCGTAGAACAGATAGCCGTTGGGGCAGAAAAGTTCTCGAGTGGCGACCACGAACCGGAAAACGTAGTGTTGGCAGGCCTCCCACTCGGTGGACCGACGACCTGGTGAAGGTCGCGGGATGCGCATGGATGCGGGCAGCGCAGGACCGGTCGTTATGGAAATCCTTGGGGGAGGCCTTTGTCCAGCAGTGGACGTCTTTCGGCTGAGAGAGAGAGAGATGTATTTACTAGCTGCGCACCGGGGCTCCGCTGCCATGGGAACTAGCGATACTTTCTTTCTTATCGATTGATTTAGATACCACTGGTGTCATTATTATCAAGTTTTTTTAAGGCATCTGCCATGCAAGTTATATAATACAACCATGGAAGCATAGAATTTTGTTCTGAATCTCAGTCAGCACAACTTTTCTGACCGTGCGCAACACATTTCAACGTGATGTCTGAAATTCACTCGGGCGAAGCTGCGGGCAAAAGCTCGTACGGAATAAAGGAACCACTTATTTTTTAAACTTCACAAAATAGCTATTTGATATTCTATGCGGCGCTTTCTGTGATTGTCAACGTTGCCGTTACCAACCAATTTTTTTTATTCCGACCGAATTTTATTATTCAATAATACTGGCAGTGCAAAAGCAATTAATGTTTCTGGAAATTAAACAATGTTGGGGGATATTTGAATAAAAAACTTAATTATGATGTTTGTTGGTTTACATTTTTTTAATAGCTTTTGAAAAATCCTCAGAGGAGAAAAATCTTTTCGCAATATTAATTCGTGCTTCACCACAGAAAAAAAAAATTTGTTACTGACTTTAATACATACTATGTCTAATCATAACGAGAAAAATGAAAATATTTACGTGAATCTAACATATTGAAAAAATACCTAAGAGTATAGATCTTATTGAAAATGAATGTAACTCGCAAATATCGCGATATTTGATCAAATCAATGTATAAACTGGTGTGAAGCGATCGAGCGAGTCAAATCGATTCGAATATGCTGTGCGTCGTTATTGAAAACCTATTCACTCGATTACACACGTCGCCGTACCAGCAAGGATAATACATTCCGAATTAATGTTCTGGTTTATTTCACACGATAATTTATTTAGAACAAGACTAGCAAAGAGCCTATCGCTTTCTCAAAAAGTCAGCAACGCATTAGGGACCTTTTTGGGGTCGTTGGTGTCTATGGACTACGGTGATTGCTCACCATCAGGCTACTCGCATGCTCATTTGCCTACTATTCTATATAAAAACATGATATTTTCTTAAATCGCAAACAAATAAAATGGATCCGGAGCAAAGAATTTTTGATGTGTAACATCTTTTTATATCTCACGCTTTCCTTCTATCACAGGGTGGGAGCAATTGCAATTAAATGAAGGATGAAAGAGCTTTGGCCGCTTTCGCCTCCAAACTGCAAGTAATCCCCTTCTACGTGCAGGCCAGACAGATATACAGGATGATACAAAGGGAGCTCAATTAATCGGTTGAATACCCTTATCTCCAGGAATAGGGAGCAGAGTCGCAGTGAGCCGCTAGTCTTCGTTTCTGATGCACGTTCATTGTTAACTGTTTGAAGAGGTAGATATGATTAGGGCAGAATATCTTTAGGTAAACTGATAAGCGACGATCAATCGATCAAAGAGCTCAGAAAATTATCTATCGAGATATTGGATGTGTTTCCTTCGAGTTCTGTATTGTTAACGTGGTATTGGATGAAGGGGACTTTTTCCGAAAGTACCACAAGGATTTTGATGATAAAAATCCAGGTACGAGTATAAAGCTGGCGCTATCCATTTGTTTCAACGATAGAATAGAAGAGAAAGAGGGAATTGAATTTTCAATTAATTCAAAACTAGCCTGTGCCCGCAACTTCATCCGCGCATATCTCAGGTTCTAAGTGGCGTATTAATATAAAATTTAAGCCAGATTTTAAGTTACACCTTCTATAATACAACAGTGAAAACCGTATCAAATTTGGTCCAGTAGTTTGTGCGTGATGCGCGTACAAACATACAGACAGAAAGACACAAAAATTATGTACTAACGCACGGTTTTGGCTTCTATTGGCCTCATAAAATTTAGTCACTTTGTGCACCCATGACATACTTATTTCTGTTTATCCCGAAGGTTGACTGGTAGATAATGCTGTTAGCATTAAGTCCGCCTTTTATACCATTATATTATTTTGGTTTAATAAAGTTTTAAATAAATAAATGAAGGCCCTTATAGTTTTTTTCTTAAAAATTTTCTATGTACCGACACAGACCAGTTACAGTTTTTTTTATAAGTATTGATGATACGTCCGTGGTATAGGTGCACTATGCCACTATGGCACACAATCTATGGCTTGAACCATCGTCACCAACCTTTAAGCAGCGTTCTGAGCACCAGCACTCAACGGGTGCAATACTCGCACTGACCTGTGAACAATTACAATATTACATTAAAATATTATTACACGGTCAATTTGCAAATTGATTTGAAACATATTTTATTTATAAAGTAATACATTTTATACATAAATAATTGAGAATACGTAATACAATTTAAATGGATTTTACAGTCCTGGCTCCGCTCCGGTAGTTCCACAGCTTAAAGATTCAAATAAACAACCAACTTTGATTGGTTGGTATAATCGATAAATATATTATTAACTAGCTGTCGCCCGCGGCTTCGCCCGCGTGAGTTTCGCTTAGATGAAAAATCTTTTTGTGTACCAAACTATTTCAGATGTTTCGGATTTTCGAATTTTATACGTCTACAGAAAATGTTCATCAGATTAATCAAGTTTTCGCCATTTCCATATATGTTATAGTGTAGCTGGTCTCTTGGAGCTTTTCATCAGATGTTCCATATCTTAAATTTTTATACGTCAGCAGAAAATGCTTATCAGGTTGAACGATTTTTACAAAGGCGCCATTTCCATATATGTTATAGTGTAGCTGGTCTCTTGCAGTTCTTTATCAGATGTTCCAGATCTTCAATTTTTATACGTCAGCAGAAAATGCTCATCAGGTTGAACGACTTTTGTTAAGGCACCATTTCCATATTTCTTATAGTTAAACTGTTCTGTTATGGTTCTTCATCAGGTGTTCCAGTTTTCAAAATCAAATATAGCCTAAATGTTGCCTAGGCTTAATAGCTACACAACAAAAAAAGTTTCATTCAAATCGGTTCAGTGCTTTCGGAGATTAGCGTGATCATACATACAGACAGACAAGAAATTCCAAAAAATTTTTTTTGCTTTCTATTATTCTTTTTAAGTGTCCCTCTATCCATTTCAGTCAAAAATACTAAATGTACAGACAAAATATTTTTACTGTTGTATTATTTGTATAGATAAATAATAATAAGATTAAGGCCTCTTCATGTTGGCCTCAAAGCACCGGGTCCCAATGGAGCCGTGGTTCTGAAAAGCGTACCAACATAATAATAATAACAATCTTGATTCATCGATACAGAATCAAGTGATTAATATATATTAATTACTTGATTCTGTATTCGTGACAATTAAACATACATATGTATGTTTAATTTATGATTATTTTTATTTATGATTATTTTATTTTATGATTCCAATGTTCAGAAAAACCAAAACTGGTTTATGAAACATTGTACACTGTTCACTTATATTGTAAATTGTTATATGAAAATAAATAAATAAATAAATAATTGTCACGCATTACACTATTATGTATTCTGTGGCATTACTTATACTTAGTTTATATCTAGTGGCTCTGTGAGCTGTAGACCTCGCGAGCTTATATTATTTTGTTGTCACTACAAACACTAAATGGTCGTAAGAGCCACAAAATTCAAAGGCGCTTAGACTCCGTTGTGCCAACTGCGCCACGTTCAGAAATTTCCAAAACATGGCTCTACTATCGATTCTCATATATTTATCAAACCTGCTTCAAAATTTCACGGGAATCGGACAATCGGTTGAGCAATGCCTCTGAGGAGAACATACAAACATACCAAAGCTTTCTTGGACAAGTGAAACGGAGACCTTGCTCATTTCGCTCGCTCGGTCAATAAATTGATCCTTAACATATTATTAATCTCTAAGTACATCCACTAACCGTGTTGTTGTGTGACGATATCTTCAAAGTCGCAGGGAGACGCTGTACGTAGCCGCTTTCAATTTCAATCGGTCCATGTGCTGATACTCGTATGTCTATGCTGATAATGAATGAAAGGGTAACTCTATTTGAGTAATCGATGAACTAGAATTTTCAAACTTAGATTGTCCAATGACCAGTGGCTCGAATATGTCCACTCCAAGTGGAACAAATATGCAATCGATTGATAATGATATATTTTATGCATATTTAAATATATAATGGCCTCAATAAAAATATTAAAATTTCACGGTTAGAAAATTGTTTACTAAAATTTCGATTCCCTTTATAATTATAACAGAAAAATAAATAAACAAAATGCCATCCATGACGGTTTGCCGTATATAAACCCTACTCAAACTCAGTACAATCATTCTCTCTCGGTCTATACATCTGTACTTGAATCGTTTAGAACACCCTGCTAACATGGTCTTCAAGCTAGTAATCCTCCTGGTCTCCGTGGCGGTGGCTATGTGCCATGTGGTGGATCTGAACTCGCAATACCTGGACAGCCTGTACCAGCAGCAGCAGTTGCCCGTGGCCTCGCAGTCCGTGTACCCCGCTCAGACCTACCAGTCGGTGTACAGCAGAAGCCTGAGCCCTCGGCAGTCACTGCGGTCTCAGCAGAACCAGGCCTACGCCAGTCAGAGCTACCTGAACCCGAGCTACCTGAGCACCAACTACTGGGTAGACTAGACGCAGCATGTACACGATGGACGTCGACTGACCACGGCTATGTTTTCGGTACTTATTTTCTAACTTTTTATTTGTAAATTATATCAAAATTGTTTTCTATGGTGGTAACTATGTAGTCGAAATAAAAATTATATTAATTGCAAAGTTTTGTTTCCGTTTATGTTGTCCTCATAAAATCGTTAAGTTGACTATTTTAATCTGTTTCAATATTTCAACAAAAATTCCTCCAGGCACTGAATCGATTCCGGTCTTTTTTTTCGAGTGTGTTGAGGAATTATTATATGACATCAGGTGCCAGATTGTTTTCATGTCGCTCTGCATCTCTTCAGACTCTAGTCATTTCAACATCAACTAACACAATCCATCCATCTCTTTTAAGGTCTTCTTATCCCCTGTATACATACTAAATGTAAAGAAAGATCAGCTAGTGTGGAGGTCTCCTCACGATATATTCCTTCAGCATATGCTTCTTCGTTATTGATCAACAAACAAGATTATAAACGAGAACTTGGGGTCGAATCTACGCATTCAACGCTCTTATGGTTATAAGTCGAGCATCTAGCCGACTGAGTCAACATTGCTTTAACTTTTATATTGATTCCCATGACGGTGATGGAATGTTTGGATTTTTTTAAACATTTTTCATTTCACGGTTAGAAATTAACATTTGTTACAATGTTTGTATACTGCTCAAATCAAATCGAAATAAATCGTTCCATGACAGTATTTTCTATATAAACACTTCGTATTTCATACGTTTTGTTTTTCAAATGTTTCCACGATACAAAGATTTCTGCAAACCATCAGCGTGATGTACAAACTGATTATTCTTCTGGTGTCATTGGTTGCTGCTTTGAGTCTACCATCAGACTATAACCAAATAAGTCTAGGTGAATTACAAAAGAGATTATAACAATCCTTACTTTGGATATGGCTTGGCCCAAGGATTTAGAACATTTCCATCTGTTTGCCCTAAAGATTTTGAAGAATATCTGATAGCAGGTGAACGCATATGTTTACCGAAACTTGATGATTATTATGGATAACTGATGACCACCAAGGCACTGGTCGATCTTGGCAGTTTTACTTTTTTTACCCACAAGCGGTACAATGGAGAAGGTTTATCTATTCGGAGTAGGAGGTTCTTTAAAAGTAAGTTCTTTAATATATGTGTGTTATTAAAAAATAAAATTAAAAAATAAAATTGTTGTATAAATTACCCTGATTTGAGTCAGTGATACTTGACTGCAGTGAGCATAACACATTAGCGAGTAGAAATGAATTTTAGTTCACTAATATATTATTTGGTATTATGACTTTATATTTCTGGAAAATGTCCCGCTAATCACGAACCCAAGTGGGACCCCACAGTTTGGGACACAGGGTTAAAATAATACAACGCCGTAATATAATTAATATCCGACTATCCTAGTTGCGTCCACATTGTAAAACTAATTATTATCACTTGTCAAGACTCGTCTTTGGATAAGGGCGCGCGTCCACTCGAACAAAGTTATGCTACGCCTATGTCTCTAAGGATGTTTTAATAATAACATAGAACGGCAAAGAAGCAAGCAGGCTACCTGATAGCAAGTGATCATCGTTGGCTGTGATATCTACAACTGCAACACCAGGGGTATCACTAGAGTGTTTCAGGCCTTTAATAAGATTCATATAGCTCCGCATAGCTAAGACAGTTTCATCGTATAGCTCCGCATAGCTGAGACTGAGACAGTTTCTATTGCCGCAAACTATGCTAGCTAAGGTAAAATAGAAAGATAGGTTAAATGTTTAATTAAACTTAGTTTAACTGTGGGTGGACGTTCGGGTTAATGGTTTAGTTACCACATTGATAAGACGTATTACGTCTAATAATAACGTTAGTAGGTGACGCCTAGCATCAGGTAATCCTGTGCGAAAGTGAGTTGCCTTACGCCTACTGCCACTCGGCTAATTATCGTCAAATATGCGTACACAGACACGCTTTTTATGTCGTCAATATTTTTGTATTGATCAGGCAACAATATGAAAGTTTCTGTGAAGCACACGCCAATTTTGAGGGTTCCGTATCTCAAAAGGCAAAAACGGGACCCTTATATTTGTAAGATCATTTTGTTGTCGCTTAAAGGTATCGAGTTGAAATTAATATCGAATACTACAAACCACGGTCTCTTTCAGCAAAAAAATAATCAAAATTATATGTCAACGCGATCAGGCGATATTAACGTAAATGTTGCGAGTTTTTGTATATTTTGCGATTTCAGACGGCAATCAAAACCTATGGGGTACTTTCCGTTGACCTAAAATTACGAAATTTGGTAAAAAGCAAGGTCTGATATATGTTGTAAAGTGACGTCTTTGGAGAAAATGCAGCAGTTTGTTACGCCGCCTATTCTCTACTCGTGCTTTGGAGGCGGTAGTAACCTTAGTTTTAAGTAATTTTATGACCTCAACTAACAAAAAAACAAGTATGCTATGATTTAAAAGTGCTATGTTTTAGCCCATTTAAATAAAATCATTTTCATTTCACTTGTACAGGAATAAATCTAAAAGCTGTAAATATGTTGTTGGAAGTCTAAAAGAAAAGCGTTACAAACTTATTTTTATGCTCGATGCAGTGTGAATCCTAGGAATCGGACTGCAAAAAAAATCTGCTGTTCCATTACAATACCAACTTGCCCAAAATGTATGGAACAGTTGATTTTTTTTCAGAGTCTTTCCCATAAAAAAGGTGCTCATATTCATGAGTACTTTTACCCCTAGAGAGGTTGCAGGTATTTAACCAAACACCCTGGACATATAAATAATATTATACGCAGCATGACTCGAAATATTGGGACCAGGTCAGGTAAAATTTAAAGACAAGAGACTTAAAACAAGCACGGCTAGGAGCTTTTTTGATAGATTCAGAGCAGGGAGTGCATTTCACAATCTGACCGCAGTAACGGCGAAGGAGTTGGAGAAATTAATAAGACTCGTTTCGTTTATCCAACCTCCGATTTATAGCTACAGAAAGCTACAGTGCCCAGTGTAAGTGGAGCTTTAAGGCTGGAATTGTAAGTCTTCGTCCATGAAGATCATCTTCAGACATGTTACGTGTCCCCAGTTGAATACAGTTTATTTTATGTAGAGGTGAGAAAAGGATGGTATTTGAATAAAAAATAAGAACAATCAAGGCGAATTTACTCTAGTTAAATAGTGGTACAACTATAGCTGAAGTATAAATTTGACATAGAATCCGGTTGTGATAAGATTCACAAATGAAATGTACATTGTACGAGCAGCGTACAATTTTGTTGCGTCGGCAATAGTCGGCATCGGTCGTCGCCCTACTTTTTTATTAGAAATTAATATTATAAATTATGTACTTTGTAGTAAAATAACGCCACTCTCATAACTAATCGCGGACAAGCAACTTTTGAACTCTGTAACTTAAACTTAACTAATAAACTTAAACAATAAGGATTGTGGTTTTACGGTCATCTCAACTACCAGACCTTCGACCATACATCCGTTTTGGTCCTTCGAGTAACTGGGCATAGTGAGTTGTGTCTTTCCTTACGTTAGCGAATCGGTTTAGCTGGCTTTCCACAAGCGGAATCCCAGTTAAATTGAGAAGGCGCACATAGCGTATAGGAGAGATTCTCGCTACGTCTAACAGAGGACTACGCGCTCTACGTGGTCTTCGTGAACTAACTACCTACGGCAAACTACAGTCAACTTAACTTTAACTTTAACTACGACGTCAACAATGGCCATTAACTTTGAAGAAATCTTAGCACATCAAGATGAGTGCTTCGGTAACATCAAGAAACTCTGCGTCAACTACAAAAAGATGGAGCGGACAGGAAAACTAAAAACTACTTAACTACAAGATTAGCTGCCTTGGAATCTCACTGGGCTGAATTTGAGATGAACAACGAAAAAACTTATGAAACAAGAAGACAAGTCTCACGCTTTACTACGTGAACCAAGTTTATGAGAAAACTAGAACTCTGTTTGAAGACGTCCAAAAACGGATGTATGGTCGAAGGTCTGGTAGTTGAGATGACCGTAAAACCACAATCCTTATTGTTTAAGTTTATTAGTTAAGTTTAAGTTACAAGAGTTCAAAAGTTGCTTGTCCGCGATTAGTTATGAGAGTGGCGTTGATTTTACTACAAAGTACATAATTTACTAATATTAATTTCTAATAAAAGAAGTAGGGCGACGACCGATGCCGACTATTGCCGACGCAACAAAATTGTACGCTGCTCGTACATACATATTGCTTACCACGACGCGACACGGCGGGATTTCGGCAGGCGGCACTCCTCGTTACTCAATCTAGCCCAACATTTTGATGAAATTTACAGAAAATGCTGTAAGTAGCGAATGTTTTTGTGGGAACCGATATAATCCCCGAAATTTCTGCGGGAACAACCGGGGCGTGGCGCTTTAAAGCGGATAGAATGAAAAAATAAAACAAAGAGTAACTTTTATCCCGAAATTCTCATGGGGCCCAGAAGCCCCAGGACGGAGCTAGGAAATCAATAAGACTTTGTTTTCCCATCTGACCGCCACGTCATAAAACGACACCCCGTTGAATGTTATATCTCAGTCCATGTCACTTTGCGTTCCTTTTTGTTGATTGAGCAAAATATAACGCAGCCACTCGGGAATATATCAATATGTATTTCCTAATCCCAAGTTTTATGTCTTAGTTTTTACGAGAAATGTAAATTTGGACCTGCTATAAAAGCATTTTTATTAGTTCTGTTTTGTTTCCATTTTTTTAGCTCCGAGTCCGGAGGACTTCGGACTCCGGAAACTAATAAAAGGATCATTTTCTTCTTCATTCCTATAATAAAACTTGTAGCTGGTCTATGCCAGTACACTTACAAAAACATAACTATATGAGGGGTAACTTTATAGGTGTTTCAGAAGCAAAAATAAAAATTTTGTTTAGATTTTTTAGAAAACGTTTTTCAGCAGGATTTATTTTATAGAGTTAGGTACATCCTGTCGGGTTTTATTGTTGGAAAGTTTAACTTTTTTAAAATCATTGGTTTCAACATAATACGCCGCTTACAATCTGAGATTGTAACATTACTTAATTTCCATGCAGACGAGAGTTGCGGGCAAAAGCTAGGAACTTTATAGAGTTTTGCTCATAGACAGAAAAAAAGTCATAAAAATTTCTTCTTACTTTATGATTTTGTTCTATCAAGTGTCATGTTTAGAATACAATATTCCCATCCACTAGATGGCGCAGACTTGAAAGAAGAAAAACGCGCTATGGCTTCGTTTTCGGTTATAGTTAAGTAATTGAGATTCAAATTCTACATTGTGGTGGATCACATTACATAAGGATCGTGGATGGCTAAATGAAGGAAGTAAAGGTGTAGGGTCATCCACAACGTGGTATCAAAAACGTTGTGGTAATTTGTTGAGTCGCATTTGTATGCGACTAATAAGATAAATTTACTAATACATAATAAGCTTAATATTACTAGCTTTTGACCGCGGCTTCGCTCGCGTTAATCTTTTCTTAGCGGGTGCCTACGTCATAACATATACCTGCCATGCCAAATTTCAGGCCGATCCGTCCAGTTGGGCTATGCAAATTTGATAGATCACTATGTCAGTTAGTCGAGTCACCTTGGAGTTATATAAAATTATTAAAAAATAATCGCACGGAGTAGTTCTAGTTAGAGTCCGTTTCATCTTTATAGATCCCTTCTGGCGTCATGTTGGCAGTAAAATTAATAATATTATTTACGGCTTTAAACGAGCCTTGGCATAAGATGTTCAAAAAGTTGCCGTTGACAACAATCATGGCTATAGAAAAAACCTAATCGTTAATTTTATAAATTAATTATAACATAGTTTAATATTACTGCCAACATTACGCCAAAGGAACTAAGATGAAACGCACTCTGCTTACGAGTGGCGTAGCACTCGTAGCGTACGGAGACGCTACGAGTGGCGTAGCACTCGCTACAGGTGCTACGACACCGACGTAGAGGCAGGTCGTGGCTCAGGCTGAGAAAGGCAGCAACTTTTTTAAAATCACGGGTATTATTTTGTCCATACAAATTCCCTATTTTCTCTCTGGAAGGTGCGATTTCGACACTAGTGCAAATATTTTTTAGGGTTCCGTACCTCTAAAGGCAAAAACGGAACCCTTATATGATCACTTTTGTTATTCGTCTGTCTGTCAACTTTTTTTCTCTGGAACGATTAAAGAAATTTGAAATTCACATCAAATACCGTTCACGGTCTCTTTCAGCAGTAAAATAATCAAAATTGTCAACGCGATCAAGAGATATTATCTTAAATGTTGCGAATTATCGCATATTTTGCGATTTCAGACAGCAATGAAAACCTATGGGGGTACTTCCCGTTGACCAAAAATTATGAAATTTGGCATAAAGCAAGGTCTACTTGTACAGGAATAAATCTGAAAATTAAAAAAATCTTAAACTATATCTCTTCTATTATTTGCAATAACATAATGATATCAGTGCCGGGAGCCTGACTTGCCGGCTGAGGTGAACTACTGCACACTATTCGCTGATTGGGTCAACATTTGCACTCCTTATATAGCGTTCAATCAATTGTAACTAATATTATCTAAATCTAGATTCCGTAGAAAACTCTTATTAAATATGGAAATTAGATATGAAATTTCAAGCGAGCAGCAGCATGCTGCAGTGTCTTGTCTTGAGTGCACAAAAAGTAACTCGTAGAGCATTCGATTTATTTATTTAATCCCTACCAACGCGTGGTTTCGTTTCTGTGTGAATTTTGGAAGCACCAATTTATTTTCGAAGTTGTAAAATGTCAAATCAATTACAAATTTTACTCAACCTGTGTATCAATTGAATCGAAATACTTTAGGTAAATTTAGCGTGAAGGAGTATACCTAGCAACTAAAAAGAAGTTCCTACGTGTACATTAATACGAAATAAAACATTTAATTACAAAAGGAAATTTAACTACATTAAAATTTATACTTTTCAAATTTTTATGGTTAGGGTATTTTTTCACAATCATATAATACTAGCTTTTACCCACGGGTTCGCCCGCGTGAATTTCCGACGGTGCTTTTCTCGGGAAGAAAGGTAGTCTATGTCCTTCTCAGTACTTCTAACTATGTGTATGCAAAATTTCAGAAAGATTGGTTCAGAAGATAAAGCATGAAGAGATAACAAACAAATAAATAAATAAACAAACAAACTCACTTTCGCATTTATAATATTAGTTAGGATAGGATAATTATAGAACAAATTAGTCGACATACAATTAATTAGCAAGAAAGACGCCTCTCGCCTCAACAGGCGACCCGCTCAGCTCTTCAGTGACTGGACACTAAGCGCTGAACTTCGCTCGTTAGCGCCTCGCGATGAACTCTAAACAAACTTCACTACCCGCTTCCACGTGTAATGTTAAGTTTCACTCGTTAATATCCTTTGGTATTTCTTTAATTTTAAGACTGATGTAGATATCGTGGCCATATTGCATCACACAGGATACTTCAGAAAACAGGAGCAAGCCCGGGACACAGCTAGTATGTATAAGTAGTGGGTGGGCTTTCCGAAATTATCTCCGATCCTGCAACACAAATAGAGGATTATCATCGCTCCCACACAATCCCGTCTCTATGATAATTGGAGGCTCACGGCGGCGTAAGTGCAATTGAAATGGGATCTACTAATATTAGATTTCAAGAAATATTATCTGGTTTGAATTTTTTTGTTCCTGGTTTGAACCCACAAAATCGGAATTCCATTTATAAAGTTAAAATGTGTGAGTGAGGATGTATATTGTATGTTTGTTACGCAATCAAGCAAATCTACAGGTCGAAGTTATAGAAATATACCTGGAGTGCTATTCCAGTCCAGGATGTTTTTTATTCCTCGGACCTCTGTGCATTTCATAGAATTTGGTAGATTGTTATTGTAGCATAATATAACATAATCTCTGGCTGTTAAGTATGTTACCCGAACTCACAAGATGTTGTCAACCTGAGGCTCGAACCTCCCTAATTTATGGCGACACGTATTGTTCATTACTTTCATTAAAAGGATCAAGAGCTCACCGAACTGGGATGAAGTTATCCACACTTAATTAACGCGACATCCGTCCCTAACTTCACTTCAGTTTTACGCGTAAATCACAATCATTATCGTAGGTGCGTAATAGATGAAATCTAAACTTCAACGTAAGGACGTTTTTATGTAATTATTAGTCTATAAGTTATGTTTAAGTCTCGAGCAATATTTAATTTATTTTCTACTAGCTTTTGAGCGTGGCTTCGCCCGCGTGTATTTTCCACGGGAACAGTATTTTTTCCCGGGATGGAAGGTACCCTATGTCCTTCTCAGTACTTCTATGTGTATACGAAATTTCAGGAAGATTGGTTCAGTAGATAAAGCGTGAAGAGATAACAAACAAACAAATCAATAAACAAACACACTTTCGCATTTATAATATTAGTTTGGATCATCTGTCCGTTCATCTATTTTTCTAAGACATCCTACTAGTGTCCGAACCGTTAAAACTTTTTCAGTTTCTTACATGAAGCAGGCACTATTAGTAAAACTGAAAGTAATAAATTGCGTTATTTAGACTCATGGCCTTGTCTTGGCAATTAAGATTAGCTTATTGCTCGTCTCTTATCAAATGAATGTCTTCGATGATACGAAGGCTCTCTAACACTATACTCGGCTCCCTATAAAACCGCTTAATTGCCAATATCTTGTTATTAACGACTACTTTACTTAATACATTACTGTTTGTTTGATCTAAGTTTACTGCAGAATCCATATTGCAAGTAAATACATATCGAATAGAATGCAATGGAAGAGCTATATTGTACGTACAGTCAACCGGCATGAAAATTGGTACAAATTCTGAGTGAGAAAATTTTCACTCTGAATTTTGTAACATTGGTTTTTCTTAAATCTGGAAATAATACCTTTGTTTTTGTTTATTATTATAAAGCCCCGTATTCACAGTAAACCATTTTTCGAGCAACAATTGATCAATAAAGTTGCTGGAAAATTTGTTTAAATTGGTACGTCGTGTCCACATGCGTGTTGCTTGAGTGTTGTACTGTTCTCTGTAGTACACTGTTTATAAATTGGCTGCAGGCTCTAAACTCATGTTCCAGCTCGTCGAGTAGCAACATTTCAACCAACATGCAGATCAACTCCGCATATTGTTGCCAGCAACTCAGCAACACATCGCGTCGATTTAAAATTATTGCTCAACAATGGTTTACCATAAATACAGGGCTAACTTTTACTAGTAAAACTTTGGAAACTCTAGTCAGTTTCGCTAATCAGACAGACAGACAGACTCGCGTGCAGGGACACCAGATTCGCGAGTATTCCCGGCGCGCGCGTCATGCACTCTGCTACCTCGCTTCCTTGTGGGGTTCCTTGTGGGTCATGTTGCTACAAATATGACGAGTGGGTATATGATGAGTGTTTGACCGACTTCGATAAAGGATTTGTTTGTGTGTGCAATATCTTTGCTGAATTTGAAAACCTGATCGATTATTGATCCTGAAAGTTGGATTCGAATATTTTATAGGATTATTAAAAAAAGATAATTAACAAGCGAATTATTAAAAACTAGCTTTTGCCCGCGGCTTCGCCCGCGTGAATTTCCCACGGGAACAGTGCTTTTTCCCGGGATAAAAAGTAGCCTATGTGCTATTCCAGGTCATTATCTACCTCTGTACCAAATTTCATCGAAATCCGTCCAGTAGATTTTGCGTGATTGAGTAACAAACATCCTCACAAACTCACAAACTCACATCCAAACATTCGCATTTATAATATTAGTATGGATAAAAAACACGACTGACAATTCACATAGCCTATGTCATTCGGGCTAATGCAAGGAATCTAAAAATACCTCTCACATCAAAATGTGTTAAGCCGATCAGGACTTATGGTGGAATAAAGAAATAACATACATACTTTTTTGGTCAGTCGTGTAAAAATTAGTGAACAAGGCCAAAAATTAATTGTATAATGTATATAAAATGTTTTTGAACTCTATCTATTTTGTTTTGAACCTAAGAATTTTGAGATAGCTGGATAGCTTACTGTTTCTTATGAATTAAAAAAATACTTTTAGACTCAGCCTAGTAAAGAAATAAGTAAAGAAATGCGGGTCAAATAAACACAATTTTATTTTCACCCAAGTTACTATAGAGAGCTGCGTGAGTGCTCTATCGAGAAAGCCAGAGATTTTTTCTCGTGTGTCCTGTAAGTACCAGTAAAATCCGCAACGGTATATAGAGTGCTCCATTTATAAAGGCCCCAGTGAATTCATAACAAGTGTTCGGGACTCCTGCTGCCGAACAGGAACTTTTTGACTTATTTATTGATAAACCAAGTTTGATTTATTGCCTGAAGTAATGGAACCGTCTATTCAATATAATAAACATATTTCGTTTACAATTTCTCTTTGATTTTATATTTTACTGTTATTCTTTTTGTTCGTACGTAATATATAAAGTATCCATTGTATTTATCGTACGTTATAGTGCCGCTAATAAAAATCAAATCGTAAATCAGTACATGATAATAATATCGAGGAATCCTGCTTTCTGGTTGATTTTATAAGATAGTATTGTGAAATGGAGTAGTGTAGTAGAATAGACATCAGTGCTTGGCACTCGAACATAGACTATGTTCGTGTACTCGGAAAATTGCCCTGTGTCGAAAGTAAGGTAGTGGGTGTAATTAATTTACTTATAACTTACACACACATTATACTCAATAAAAAAGACTTAAAAATTGGTGGATGTCGCTTCTACGGACACGGTACAATCAGCAGCGCATCAACCCAAATTCATAGCAAATCCGCTGCTATTGCCACGTCGTAGAGGTGAATGCAGGGTCACTTGGCATGCAGGTGACTGTACAAACTAACCTTGGCTGGCGAGAGAGGAACGGGACCACCGCGAGAGAGTAGCGATAAGGATCCGACCTAACTTTGTTATCTTAATTAAATTTAAAGGGATACTTTGTTCAGATATATAAGGTCTGTTTATTCTCCCTAATATTTAATTTTTATTTTATAAAATTGTACGAAGTAGTTACTGGGTAAAATAGGAAAGAGAAAAATATTGCTCATGTAATAAAATGGGAGTTTTGGTTTGAGATATCTCAAAAATGATCATTTTCCAACATCCATACTAATATTATAAATGCGAATGTTTGGATGTGAGTTTGTGAGTTTGTGAGTTTGTGAATTTGTGAATTTGTGAGTTTGTGAATTTGTGAGTTTGTGAGGATGTTTGTTACTCAATCACGCAAAATCTACCGGACGGATTTCGATGAAATTTGGTACAGAGGTAGATAATGACCTGGAATAGCACATAGGCTTTTTATCCCGGGAAAAAGCACTGTTCCCGTGGGAAATTCACGCGGGCGAAGCCGCGGGCAAAAGCTAGTGTTAAATAAAAGATCTGATAAAAGAAAATTTATATCCACAACTCCAACATCTATTCGACATAACTTATATAAAACAAAGAGTACTTGTTTTATGCGTGAAGCACAGAGCACATATGCGTGAAGTGAACAACATATGGTACATGTTTGATCGGACATTGTTCGGTATAATCCGCCATTTTCCGCGACCCGCGGTAGATAAAGACTTGCATCCATGCAGAGGCGGTCAGGCGGCATATGATAGGGCCGCAAATTAAAGAGCTTACAGATAAGCAATGTCTAAGTTACCAAATGTGTCAAGAATACCTTTGGCCGACGACTGGTAGAAAAATTTGTATTTCTGTAAAAAAATCTGGTTTTGTGTGACTCTGGTGTTAAATTATAAAAGTCGCCTTAAGGCATCTGACATGAATTGACGTCTACCGCTATATAGATGTAGTAGTCGTACGCTTAGCATAGTAGTAAACTGAACAATTCAGATAGAGACCGAGGACGACAGAACGGAAATGTATCCTCGTCGTGCCACCAATAATAACTAATTTTTCAAAAACGACCGCTATTCTATACATCACATAACATACGTTACCTAGGATATTATAAGGAATCTAAGGATACCTCGCACATTTATATTTGTCAAGGCGTTTGGGGAATATGGTGGAATTAAGAAACTCACATACATACATGAATTCTAAAAACATAGTCTTTGGGCAGCGTCGTGTACAAAGTACACTAGTGGTTCTGTGAGAACAGTAGACCTCGCGAGCCCTTCCCACGAAATAACCGATATTTTACCGTGTCCCTGGCTTAGAAGAGTTTTGAAACCAACCTACCAATGCTGTAAAAAAGAAAGTAAAAAGTTCTTGTGGTTGGTCAATACCACCTAAAAAATTATCTGAACCTGCCTTTTCCGCCCTTTTCCCTGCCTTTGTCCGTATATATTTATTATTATTTATATTATTAAATAATAATAATAAATATATACGGACAAATCACACAGATTGAGTAAGTTCAAGACTTTACGGGATGCTAATTTAACAATACTATATTTTATAACAAATACATATATGTATAGATAAACTATCCAAAGAAACCCACGTCAATCTGAAAAAGATTATTTTCCATCTTGACCCGACCGGGGATCGAACCCAGGACCTCTGGTGTGGCCATCTGGCGTGATGAGCGTTAGGCCACGGAGGTCGTCAGTCGTCAGAAATGCATGGTTTGACCTATTGCTTATATGTATATTTATGTAATTTGCGCAACAAAATGAAAGTTCAAAAAAGATAGTTCAATTTGAAATCGAATCTATTATATACATATACGTATATATTACTTTTTTTAATAGGATTCCTAATCATACAATGAAGTTTTTTGATATCAGATTTATTTCAAGTGTTCAAGATAATTCCACCAAGCAAAGCAATCCACAATACAATACCATTAACCAAATAAATACTTGAGTTTTTTTTTTCAGTTTGCGTGTACCACCCTAGATCTCATCTATGCTTTTCATCAGGCAAGATAGAGGTCAAACCCACTCAGTTTGCAAAAAAATACACGCAATTCAAACAATCTCATTTTAATCAATAAATCAAGTCACTCTTAAATGAATTTGCGAGTATTAAAAGCTTTGCTGCGCCATCTATTGATTTTTTTGTGAACTATCGTATAAGAATTTAATATATGGATTTATAGCGGTTTTATTAAATTTCACTATGTTGTTCATACAAAAAAGTTGCGTCTTAATAAGGATAACAAAAATGTCTAATGACATTTTTGAAATTTTTTTAAATATCTGAGAAATAAGGTTTTTTATATATATTATCGCCATTTTATAAAATTTCGAAAAAATGGCTCGACTAAAAAATTCTATAAAATTGACGAACCTGCTCACAAAATTTCATAAGAATCGGTTTAGAAATGCGACCTGTAGGCGATAACATCCGGACAGACAAAAGAATTTTCGGCTAGTGGAAACTGAGACGCTTCGCTCGCTGCGCTCGCTCGGTCGATAATTGAAAGTTTACACTGGACATCGAAATTAAGTGAATATAACAGGAAAAGTTATAAAACGTTTTATATGTTTTACTATATTACTCTCGAGTGATATCTTCTGTGTAGGTTTAGGAAATTGGACGCTGACTGACTGGTATAACAAGCAGGCACGAAGCCGTTGAACATAGAAACTTGATTTTTGTAGAGAGGTATTTGTATAGCGTAAGTGAGCACTAAGAAAGGAATAATTAGGAAATTTCACTCCTATGCGTGAAAAACGAAATTCACGCGGGCGAAGCCGAGGGCAGTATTTCATATAAAAGACGACAGATGGCACTTCTGTTTGCATTTGTATTCCAATATCAATGCACCGAACAGAATAACACGATTGTATAAAGGTTCCGTTTTATGCAGGCGTGGAATAACAATGAAAATAGCAATGAAATTTGCTGAAAAGCAGTGTTCATTAAATCCGATATAAAACCCTGGGTCCCAAAGGTCACATTTATCAATATAATGGGCTTACAAGGAAACCTTTGCAATAGATAAGCTCCCGACCTTGCGTTACATAACTGTAAATATCCAAGATGTATTATCCGACCGAGGTAAATAAGCCGTAATCCGACTAAAGAAAGAAGTTTGGAGGTTGTACTGATTGTACGGATCCCGTGGGGTGAGGGTTACCATGTACTTTACCTTAAATTTCTTTATAAAGGTTTTATGGCGAAACGAGTAACGATTCCTAACCAAAAATTGTACGAATGGAATCTTAGGGTACACCCTCATTTTACAAATTATTATTTAAAAAACAATCATTTTATAAACAACGCTTGTAAAACTATACATTTGAAAAACATATACTTTGTCAAACTCATTCTTTTAAAAATGGATCATTTTACAAACTAATTACTAGACAAATATTGTGTTTTTTCAAATTATCATTTTACAAACAAATTATTTTACTAAAATTTCAATTGGTAAAACAACGTTAGACAAAATATCTTATGGCAAATACATCGTTTGATAAATATTATTTACCAAAACTAGAAGATATAAAATTTCAAGTTTAAACTCACTGATCCCAAGATTTTCATCGTAGGGTTAGGTACAGTACTCGTCTTTTATTTGTAAATTAACTCACAAATCATATTGTGACATGATTTCAACATGCTTATACCTCTATTGTGTCACACCGGGTGGGGGACCTGGTAACCTGCAACACAGAATCTTTGATACCTTGCGCGGGCACCAGATCTCCACAACGATACTGTCCTTAATGGTATTAAATTTAATTAATGTTTATCACATACCTATGTAATGTAGCCCAAGGCCATTTTTTGTGGAGTAAATAAACAATTTTTAGTTTTTTAATAAAAAAAAAGAAAGTTTGTCTCCAAACGATAGTTAGGTTCAGGTTATTTTTTTTATGACCACCCGGAAAGACTTTGAGGGTGGAGAAGAAGTTAGGTTTAGGTTATTTTTTTATGACCACCCGGTAAGACTTTGACGGCGGAAAATAGTTAGGTTCAGGTTATTTTTTTTATGACCACCCAGAAAGACTTTGAGGGCGGAAAAGAAGTTGGGTTCAGGTTATTTTTTTTATGACACCCGGAAAGACTTTGAGGGCGGAAAAGAAGTTAGGTTCAGGTTATTTTTTTATGACCACCCGAAAAGACTTTGAGGGTGGAGAAGAAGTTAGGTTTAGGTTATTTTTTTATGACCACCCGGAAAGACTTTGACGGCGGAAAATAGTTAGGTTCAGGTTATTTTTTTTTATGACCACCCGGAAAGACTTTTAGGGTGTAAAAGAAGTTAGGTTCAGGTTATTTTTTTATGACCACCCAGTAAGACTGAGGGCGGAAAAGAAGTTAGGTTCAGGTTATTTTTTTATGACCACCCGGAAAGTTTGAGGGCGGAGAAGAAGTTAGGTTTAGGTTATTTTTTTTATGACTACCTGGAAAGACTTTGAGGGTGGAAAAAACGTTAAGTTTAGGTTATTTTTGCCATTGGCATTGCTTAGCTTTTAGCCAAAGAAGCTGCCAGCCCTTGATTAATAATTTACCTATAGTTGGTTTGTAAAATGATGTTTTTGTCAAGAGAGTTATTTGATGAAATAAAACTTTATAAAATAAAAAGTTTTATACTCGATACATTTGTAGAGTAAAACATTTATATAAAAAAAAGTTTGTAAAATGAAACGTTTTTAAAATAACGAGTTTGTAAAATGAAACATTTTTAAAAGGTATAGTTTTTTAAGTGATAGTTTATAAAGTGATGGTTTGTGAAAGGTTTTTTGGTGAAACATTAGTGAACCCTTACGGGAGTAGACAGAGACAAAAGGATTATCTTATTGGTGCAATGGATATTCAGATATAGTGACAGATTGCTAGCCCATCGCCTATAGATGTATGAGGGAATCCCCAGTTTAAATTAATGGCTTTTACATTCTGCGCGGGATTAGAAGCAGCTGGCACATCCTATGCTTTTTCTTCACTCTCAGTCTAGCGTCACAGAATTAATATTAGTACTACGTACAAAAAGGAAACTCCCTGCCCCTCCCGCAATATGGCACCCCCGCTCCTTCCGCACTTCTCCCCCGTTCTTGTGTAACTGTGGGACGTTCGACTATGAAAACGCACACATTGACGTGTTACTGACGTGTTCACGGATATACAGTTTCATTTGTAGTAGTAGTAGGCATATTTGACGCGCCGTTTCTATGAAGCGCCCGCCCTGTGCTAGCGTGGAAGTTCTGATGCATTTAAGATTTTCAACCTTTCGCAACTGCTTTTTTTAAACTGCCCTGCACAGCACGCGAGGTGCTTGCACCTCGCGCAGCACGCGACATCTAGTTACTATACAAATCTAAATAACTAAGCATCTCACTAACGGTTATTATATCCTCCTGAATATTAATATCAACCAGAGTGAATAGGCTGCTTCTGGGTAAGCCCGCTACACCGTAGACCTCAACTCTGTATTCGGGCAAGATTGTGGTCAAGAGGAAACCCAAATTTATTTATTTTTTAAATCACCATGTGGTTAAGTTTTCTTCATTTACTCTTAAAACCTGGTCACCCTAGTTGTGGCGTGGGTCCGAGATATCGAGAACAAGACAGATGAATAATTTGCGCGGTCACGTAGCGCCGCGAACCTCCGAGGCGCCCCGCACTCGACACATGTTTGACTAACCTGCCGTGGTTTGTTGCCGGAGGGATAAACTGAACTGAAACATCAACAAACTAAAACTGGAAAACAACTAGAAATGGCATTTGCTGAATAAATGTCGCTCTGACAACCACTACAAAACAAGTGTCCGTATATACAGCAAGGTATAAAAATTCATATTTGAACGACCAAAGCAGTGACGGAGGTGGCCGAGATAGAGAGAGCGTCCAGTTGGTATACCATACCAACCCGTTCTGGCTAACGGGAAAGCGATAGATGAGACCAATATATATAGGACCGTATAGTAAATAAGAAACAGATATCTCAATAATAAAGGAAAAAACAAAGTAAACAAGTAAAGGTTTCCGTAACAATCGCTATTTTATTTCAGAGAAATATCGAATGGGTTCACCCTTCGTGTATTTAAGAACCCAGCGGCGGTTAATAAATAAGAATGACGGAAAGTTTGCTTCGGCCCAATACGAACGAGACGGATTAAGTTAAACAATAATTGAGGTTGTTTTAAACTCGACGACCTTTAACTGTAAGTCAACAGGCGGCGCGTCTCCTGTATTTAATTAATAGACCCTATAGTCCCTAACCGACCGACAAGTAAGTATTTACTTTGTTCAGAAGGACCACTCTCCAGGAAGCCAAAACGATTTTTTAAAGAATTTTTGTTGTATATAACACGAATTACTCAAAAACTACTGAATGAAATTTGATGCGCTTTAATTCTCGATTGTATTGTTGAAGATGAGTTGAAGATCTAGCTTAATATCTGGCATGGCGCCGCTAAGAACCTGAGATATATTAACAATAGTACTTATCGACCGAGCGAGCGCAGCGAGCGAAGCGTCTCAGTTTCCACTAGCCGAAAATTCTTTTGTCTGTCCGGATGTTATCGCCTACAGGTAGCATTTCTGAACCGATTCTTATGAAAGTTTGTGAGCAGGTTCGGTAATTTTTATAGAATTATTTAGTCGAGCCAGTTTTTCGAAATGTTATATAATGGCGATAATATATAAAAAAACCTTATATCTCAGCTATTTAAAAAAATTCAAAAATGTCATTAGACATTTTTCAACCGACTTCCCAAAAAAGGAGGAGGTTATATGTTTCGATGTATGTATGTTTTTTTTTATGTATGTTCGCCGATTTCTCCGCCAATTGTGGACTGATTTCCAAAATTGTTTTTTTATTCGTAATAGTGTATTCCCAAGTTGGTCCCATTTTAACCACGTCAGAATCTGTTCGGTAATTTTAAAGATACCTAACAAAATATAAAAATACCAACATTGCATTATAGAGCAAAAGCCCGCGATAGCATGCCCTTCCTTATTTTGTTAAAACTCAAGATTTTCTGTGTATGTCCCCAACATAGAAATAGCGATTAGCGACTATAAAAGTTGGTGCATGATAACTTAGGCAGATTACTTGTAGCAATAACATTTAAAGTGGTAACTCAATTTCCTCAAAGTAAAGTTTTTTAAAGATTTTATTTTCCTAATAATATTAGAAATCACGCCATCCATTACCAAGTAATTGGTGCAGATATAAACCCCTGCTAGATATTGTAACCTTACTAAATTATAGTTATATTTGTTTTATAAAAGCTTAATTTTATATTACTTTGGGAGGCCCCAAGGTTGCTTTCTTTACCTATAAAAATCATCCTTACTATCCATATTACCTGCATAAGCAACTAAAGATCCAAACTTCATACCTAGTCGCTAATATTTATTACCCGTATATACCACGCAGAGAAACATTCAGCATTGTTAAAATAAGGAAGTTTTGGTCGTCACGGGATCTCGGTCTATTTATGTGCCAAAATAATAGACAATTTGACATGTTCTGACATTTCAAATCAAACTGACATAAAAAGTTTCGAATTCTTAATTCTTTATTTTCGGCTAGTGAAAGAAAAGTTTTTATTAAACTAAAAATGATAAAATAAAACTTTTTCCAAAAAAATGAACCGACTTCCATCATACAACTTAAAATCATGAAATAACAATAAAGAAAAATGTATTAGCATTCTACCTACAGAATGAGGTGAAGTCGGTGCCAAATTGAATATTAAATAATCTAAGTTAATATTAGAATCATGTATAATATACGTATAAAATACCTAGCTAAACAATTACATAACACCCTTACTCCTGCACTTGGCACCGACTTCACCTCATTTAGTAGGTAGAATGCTAATACATTTTTCTTTATTGTTATTTCATGATTTTAAGTTTTATGATGGAAGTCGGTTCATTTTTTTTGGAAAAAAGTTTTATGTTATCCTTATTAAGACGCAACTTTTTTGTATGAACAACATAGTGAAATTCAATAAAACCGCTATAAATCCATATATTAAATTCTTATACGATAGTTCACAAAAAAAAACAATAGATGGCGCAGCAAAGCTTTTAATACTCGCAAATTCATTTAAGAGTGACTTGATTTATTGATGAAAATGAGATTGTTTGAATTGCGTGTATTTTTTTTTAAACTGAGTGCGTTTGACCTCTATCTTGCCTGATAAGAAGCATAGATAAGATCTAGGGTAGTACACGCAAACTGAAAAAAAAAACTCAAGTATTTATTTGGTTAATGGTATTGTATTGTGGTTTGCGCAGCACACCTTTTAATACTCGCAAATTCGCTATTGTTATTTTTTCATACGTTTACAAAAGTGACTTGTTTTATTGATTAAATAAAATGAAATGGTTCTTAAATATCATATAGCTTTTTTTATCTTGCTTGGCTTTGAATTGTGTGTATTTATTTGGTTAATGGTATTGTATTGGAATTGCTTTGATTGGTGGAATTATCTTGAACACTTGAAATAAATCTGATATCAAAAAACTTCATTGTATGATTAGAATCCTATTAGAAAAAGTAATATATACGTATATGTATGTAATAGATTCGATTTCAAATTGAACTATCTTTTTTGAACTTTAATTTTGTTGCGCAAATTACATAAATATACATATAACCAATAGGTCAAACCATGCATTTCTGACGGCTGACGACCTCCGTGGCCTAACGGTCATCACGCCAGACGGCCACACCAGAGGTCCCGGGTTCGATCCCCGGTCGGGTCAAGATGGAAAATAATCTTTTTCAGATTGACGTGGGTTTTGGATATTTATCTATACATATATGTATTTGTTATAAAATATAGTATTGTTAAATCAGCATCCCGTAAAGTGAACTTACTCAATCTGTGTGATTTGTCCGTATATATTTATTATTATTATTTATATTATTTCGAGGCGGAAAATTCAGGTTTCAGTCAATTTTTTTGTGGTATACCAACCACAAGAACTTTTTACTTTCTTTACAGCATTGGTAGGTTGGTTTCAAAACTCTTCTAAGCCAGGGACACGGTAAAATATCGGTTATTTCGTGAAAGGGCTCGCGAGGTCTACTGTTCTCACAGAACCACTAGTTATAACACAGTTTACAACTTTACACAAGCAAGGGGTCCATCCGCCGCTCGTGCCTAAATTATAAGTCTATGGTCTAAACCTAGTTGTCCTCTGTAATGACTTGATGCGAAAATGATTCGAATCTGTCATTTGTTCGCTCTTCATACTTGATGTGGGTTAAGTGAGATTAAAGGGAGATTAACTACAGAATTATATTTAAACTTTTGGACTGTTGATTTGGTTAGATCTTATTGTTTGTTTGAAACTCTTTATTGGACATACACACAAGAAAAATACAAAACATACTAAAACAAAAAGAGAGGCGTAAAATGGCGGACTTATCCCAAAAAGGGATTTCTTCCAGTCAACCAAGTGTAGTGTAAGTATTCCGTGGCGGAGTCAAGTATAGTGTGTGTGTGTGTAAGTGTGTGGATGTGTGTGTAGTCTTATTATTATTTTTTATGTATACGTACTGGGCGTGATAAAATCACAGCGACTGCGCTGGCTTGGTCATATCGAGAGAATGAAGGAGGATCGTGGCGTCAAATCAGCCTACCTGGGAAAAGTGTCAGGCAGGCGCCCAGTCGGGCGCCCTAGATATCGCTGGAGAGACACTGTGGAGGCTGATCTGCGTGAGCTGGGAGCGGTCAACTGGCAAGCCACCGCGCAGAATAGGAGTCTATGGCGCTCTCTCGTTTCGGAGGCCAAGATCCACTTTGGGGTCACTGAGCCAGCGGAGTAAGTAAGTAGTATTCAAAGTAGTTTTAACTCTACTTGTTTCTTCTTTACTTCGTCGTTCTTTAATTAAAATGAAACTTAAAATATATACTGACTCATGCATAACTTATTTTTAAACTTCCATTGCTACATCATATAATGTATTTTAATTCATGTAAAATTATGAAAAAGCCTGTACGTAATCTGGTGATATCATATCCAATTTAATGCGTGGCGAGTACGCCTCCCCAGGGAATTCCAACATTTGAGAACATGAAATTGGGACGCGGTCTTTTGTGGAGTCCCTGTTAAATATTCTTGGCTTATATTAGTTTAACATTAGCTGGTATACGCCGTTAGACCTACGGCGAAAAGTATCTAATAGTAAAAAATAATTATTTGTCTTCGTGTACTTCATAACGACGACGTGGACGACATGGAATGATACAGGAGCTGCAAACGGAATCTGAAAAGATAGGCCTCATGATGAATAAGTCCAAAACAAAAATCATGACCAATATTCCGTTTGCATGTAGACTGTGGAAGTCGTAGACCACTATATCTATTTAGGCCACAAAATAACTCTTGGCTACGGAAATTAAACAGCTGAAGTCAATCGCAGGATCGCTCAAGCGTGGTCTGCTTTTGGGGCAAATAAACACACTGTGCTCTAAAAATATCCCTCGACACCTCAAAACGCGTATTCACAACCAATGCATCCTGCCAGTCTTGACGTATGGAATGGAAACAACAACCCTTACAAAAGTGTCAGCCGAAAAACTGCGAGTTACGCAAAGAGCAATGGAAAGGTCGATGCTTGGCATATCAATATTAGACCGAAAGCGTAACGAGTGGATCAGGCAAAAGATACAGACGTGATGACCACTTAGAGCGTGAGAGCTCTATATAATAATAAATCTCGGGTCTTTGATAATAATATAATTTATTGGTAAACATAAGACCTAAAACAAATATAAATAACGGTTAAAAAAGATAACACACACTATAAATTTAAAACCACTTCCGAAACAAAACTTATTAATACATACCCGAAAGGGTCTATAGTTTAATAATATTTTAAGATAGTATTATTTTAGCTTCACAATAAAAGTAATAAAAGTATCGGTCATGGAAGTAATAAGTACCTTTGTACAACAAGTACTTACTACTTCCATGGTATCGGTAGATACTAGGCCAAGAATGACAACCAAAATACAGAATCGAATATAAATGAATACAGTTTAAAATTTATGACAGGTGAAATAAGTATGTATGTGCCAGCGTACGTATAATAAGATCCAAAGAGGATTAACGCGTAGCCGCGTTACACACTATAGAACGTCATAAGTGGAAATGGGCAGGACATGTTGCGCGTATGGGCACCGAGCGTTGGCCTCGACGAGTGTTAGAGTGGAGACCTAGAGAGACCACGAGGGGAAGGAGTCGTCCAGCAGAGAGATGGGTGAACGATATTAGAAAGCATGTCGGTCACAACTGGATGAGGGAGGCTAGAGACAGGGAGTCATGGAAGGGTATGGAGGAGGCCTATGTCCGAAGACGGACAAAACAAGGGTGATGATGATGATGACTTCATAAATGTTCATCATTCTCGCCCCGATTACATGTATATGATATGACAAATTTTCGCTATTATTTGTAAAAGTGTATGGGAATTGACGCATTACTGTGGCTCATTTAACTAAATACGTATTTACTAACTAGCTGCTGCCTGGGGCTACATTCCTGTAGGAATTTCGGGTTTTACATTACCCTAAGTTTTATTCCAGGTTTCATTTTACTCGTGTGCCATTTCATTTAAATTCGTGTAGTTTACAAACATCTTTTTAGGGTTTCGTACCTCAAAAGGTAAAAACGGAACCCTTATACTTTACTATACCCTCAAACTTTGTTTACAAATTCTCACATTAATAACGTAAGAAATAGGCATAATATGATACAAAAAAAAATTTACTAAAGTCAAATTGTGGGGTTCGTTATCAATTTTCAAAAATTAAAATTAGGTACCTTAGTTCTAAAATTGTAATTTTCAAGATAATAAAGAATTTATTATTTATTTATTATTATTTATTTAATCATTTCAATCTTGGTAGAGGCTGTCAAAAACTATATTTTTTTTATATTCTTCTTATATTTTTTTTCATAAAAATAAGAAGATTTAATGTCACCTTGAGCAGCGACTTTGTACACAGAATTCGGAGTGTAATGTCCCAGTTTCTCAGGCCTGGCAATTTGGCCGCATTGAGCGAAAAAATCACGGCCACATTGTAAATTAGAAAGTCGTAGTAGAGGTTGGGTGTCCAGGGGAAATTTCCAATTATTTTCCTACTAAAGTTCTATTCCAAATTTTTAAAATTAAATAAGGGTATAATTTAAACGCTCACCAGAAATATTTTTTAAACCCTAAGCCTAAGTACCAAATAAATTAAATGACTCCAAAAAAAATTAAATGCCTTTATAAAGAGGGTCCTAAAATATACTAAATTATGGTCCAAAATAAATAAACAGACATCAGAATAATTGCATGTATTGTTCAAATATTCTTTTTGCTTCCTAAAATGGATAAATGATCACCAAATAATGTCATACATAAATTTTAATACAAATACCTAATACCATACTACAAATTCGATTGACTGTCATTCAAAAGTAATAAACTGAACCCAGATTACTTTAATGTAAGACTAATTGTGCAGAGCAACTACGCTCTGCTGCCAGAAAATGTGGCAGAGAGAATCCGGACAAACGAAGCGGCGGGAAGAATTCTGTACCGGAACTTTACCGGGAAAAAATCTACCGGTAAAATTAAGTACCGGGAAAAAATCTCCACGCGACACCACGCTTGTCCGACTAGAATCTAACTTAAGCTATACGCAGTCTGCTACCACCGTAGCTTATGAAGGGAGCTACAGGGCCCTATATGATAACCTAACCTATAAATTAAATACAATTGAACACTTACCAAATTAAATCTTCTTTCTCTTCGGATCCAAACTTGAGTGTCTTCGGGAAGGGGGAATTCCTAATCACCCTACCTAACCCTTGAGATCTCAATTCCCCATAACAACTAAATAGATTTCTTCCCGTAGTTTCCCTCGGGAACAGCCAGATGTGAACAGCCAGCCACGTTTCACCTCTCACAAGAAAAAGTCACAATAACAGAGTTTTTCACAAACACAAATTCAATAGTTATTTGACAAACAGGAAATTCACAATTATCACTCAAACTAAACAACAAGCAAAAGACGCGAGACCGCTCCGCGTATTAAAATCAAACCGATATCGCCCTGGACAATGCAATGGCGACCGTCCGCGAGCCATCCACGCTAGCAGTGTGAAAACCCCGAACGCCCTCTGGCGGCAGCAATGCGAAACGCCTGCGTTTAGTTTTACCCAATATATTACAAACATCCCCCGTCCCGGTCTGAGAAGCAGACCGCTAGCTTACTCTACGGGAAGGCGGGCGAGAGAGGTCACACCTCTCCTTAAAATCGAACCGTCGACCAACACCTCAGCCACACGCGGAGTGCCATCTCCGCCAAGAATCAAACGTAATATGCGAGCTCGTCGCCAAAGCAATGAGGGCAAATTTGCCTCTTTTAACAATACTAAATCACCCTCCCTGGGAGGCTCAGTCCTGTCTGTCCACTTCACTCTTTGCTGCAGCAAATGCAAATATTCAAGCGACCAGCGACGCCAAAAGTCCTGGCTCATTTGCTGCAACATTTGAAAACGCGACAACCGATATACGCGTTCATCCTTCCACGGGTATTCGGGCAGGGCATTCAACGGCCCTCCCACCAAAAAATGACCAGGGGTGAGAGCTTCCAAGTCATTTGGATCTGGAGATAGCGGACAGAGAGGACGAGAGTTGAGGACCGCCTCAACTTTACAAAACACTGTGGCCAGCTCTTCAAAAGTTAGAGCCGTTTCTCCGATAATGCGGCGGAGGTGGGTCTTTGCGGATTTCACAGCCGCTTCAAAAATCCCTCCCCAATGGGGGCAACTTGGGGGACTAAACTTCCAGGTTATTCCCCTTTGGGCAGCAATTTGACTTAAACTAGTACAATTTTTATCAATAAACACAGAAACATCCTTAAGATAATTTACAGTTCCTTTATAGTTTGTGCCATTGTCAGACCTAATAAGGGAAGGTAGACCTCGACGCGAAACAAAGCGATCCAACGCGGCGACGAAGGCCTCCGTAGTCAGAGCCGATACCACCTCCAAATGGACAGCCTTGGTGGCCAAACAAACAAATACACACAAATAGCCCTTCACAATACGGGCATTACGAAAGGAGAAGCCTTGATCGAAAAGGGACCGGCAAAATCGGTTCCAACGCCGTCAAACGGTCTCGAAGGTCGGATTCGATCAGCGGGCAAATCACCCATCTGTGGTTGCATCGTGGATGCCTTCAACCTATAACATGCAATACATCGAAACAGGACACTACGGATTGCTCTTCGGGCTGACAAAATCCAAAACTCGCGTTGCAAAATAGCCAACAAAGCATTGCACCCAGCATGGGCGTTACGAATGTGTCGATCAGACACCAAAAGCTGCACCAAGGGTCCGCCCTTGGGCAACAACAGAGGATGGCGAGTCTCATATGGAAGATCCGCCTTCCGGAGCCTGCCTCCAACCCGAAGAAGCCCATCCGAGTCGATGTACGGGTTCAAACGAGCGACCGCGCCCTTCAACTTAGCGCGTGCGTCGCGCAAGATACGAAGCTCTGACTCAAACCGTCCGGTCTGCACGACACGGACCCAATGCAACAATGCGCTCCGGCGCTCTTCTGCACCTGCAATCGGCTCCAACCGCTTTGCCTGTGGGTTTCTACAATTATGTATGAAACGCTTAATCCAACTGGTAACACCCAGAAGCTTATCCAAGCTACTATACCGAGCAAGTAGCCAATCCGGCTCCGACGTCGTCTCAGCGACTACAGCATGTACACGGAGCCCAGTCAAACTCAAAGAAGTAACATCTGTCTGACAGACAGGCCAAGATGTTTCTGATCCCATCAGCCACTCTGGACCCCACCAGAGCGGGTGTGACACCAATTCTGGTGCCGTACAACCTCGGGAAGCACAGTCCGCTGGGTTAAGCTCTCCCGGCACATGTCTCCATGTTATATCAATTCCAATATTTTGAATTTGGGAAACCCTGTTTCCAACAAAAACCTCCAAGGTATGTGGGGCCGCGCGCAACCATGCAAGCGCGACCTGGCTATCCGACCAGGCGAAGATGTCCCGTATCTCGACCGTGGCCGCCAGCTCACTGGCAACGTGATGCAACAATTTAGAGAGAAGGTGAGCTCCACTCAACTCAAGCTTGGGAATAGTCAGCCTAGTCCTGATGGGGGCGACCTTGCTCTTCCCTAACAAAAGCGAGACATTGACCCGGCCATCGGCGTCAACTGTCCGCATATAGACTGACGCGGCGTAGCCTCGCTCCGACGCGTCACAAAAGCCATGCAGGCTGGCTCGATATTTCCCGGGGGCAATATTCGACGAGGCAAGGCAATCCGATTGACTTCCTTAATCGATGAAAACAACTCGAGCCAATCATCCAATGGAGGACCAAACAGCGGCTCGTCCCACGAGACGCCCAAAGTCCAAAGTCTCTGAAGAAGACACTTCGCAGAGAATATCACTGGACTGATCCAACCGCTTGGATCAAACATACGGGCTATTACGGACAACACCGTTCTCTTAGTCCAGACCTTTGGTATTTCCAAGTCCACTTGGAATGTAAAAATATCGGTTAGCGGCTGGTACTGCATGCCCAGCACCGCTATCCTGTTGGGATCATCCACATCCTCAAACAGGTGAGGGTTCTGTTGGTGATCCTCCGGGATCCCTTCTAGAACTTTAGGCTCATTAGACAACCACTTACGTAGCTCGTAGCCACCTGTCTTCAATATTTCAATCAATTCATCCCGCAGTAGGAGGGCCTCCTCAATACTTTGGGCTCCGGTGCACACGTCATCAACATACAAGTCACGTGACAGCACGGAAGCCCCACGGGGAAAGCGGATCCGTTCCCGCTCTGCCAATTCAAGCAATGATCTGATGGCGATATAGGGACTAGATTTCAAACCATACGTGTTTGTGTTGAGTTCATACACCGTCACAGGATCCTCCAGGGCGCTCACGCCAGAGTATCAACTGGAATCGCCTGTCCTCAGGATGTATGACTGTCTGGCGGAACATCATCCGGATGTCCGCGCCAAAAACCACTTGATGTCTTCTAAAGTTCAAGATGATGTCAATTATGTCCCTATGCAATTTGGGACCTGAATGCAAACATAGATTCAACGAAACTCCGTTCGAAGTGGGTGCGGACCCATCGAAGACGGTCCTCAATTTGCCTGTTGAGGCCTTCACCACCGCGTGGTGGGGCAAAAAGTAATGCTCAGTTGAGCTCCAATCAACTCGGGCCGGAGACATGTGACCCAAATCCTCGTACTCGCGCATAAATTCAATATATTTATCGCGAAGTACGTGGTCACGCTGCATACGTCGCTCCATGGACAGCAGTCGTTTCTCCGCAAGCGCCCTACTTTGCCCTAGGCTAGGACGAGAGGCAACAAAGGGTAACCTAGTTACAAACCGACCGGAGGGCAACCTCTCCGTGGTCGATCGAAAAAGGGCTTCGCACTCAGCGTGTTCCGGATCCATCCTGGAACTCATAGGTGGCTCCTCCACCTCCCAAAACCTTTGCATGGTCTTGGCCAAGGACGCAGATGCGACAACCGGTGGCTCCTCCGCGGTGCCACTATCAAACACAGGGCCCATCAGGGCAAAACCAAAAATCGTAGACACTGCCATCAGTGAAGACGAACCCAGAGCCTTCTGTGTACCCAACAAAATCCAACCCAATACGTCCGAGCCCAGGAGCAAGTCCACTGGGCCGGGATGAAAGACAAAGGGGTCGGCCAAATCCAGACCCGAAAACAAAGACAACACACCCGGCGGTATGTCTGTCGAGGGGTGCCAACCCGCAATGGTATCCATTACCATAGCCGAAGTCGTGATCCTCATTGTGGAGGACTTCAGCGAAGAAAAAGGTGACAAGTGTCTGGCCCGTCAGACACTTCACTTGTATGCCACCAACTCCAAGAAGTGGCACAGGCGAGTCTTCCACGACTAAACCTAACTGGCGTGCCACTCGAGTGGTAACCAAACTGCTTTGAGCCCCTGAGTCCAACAGAGCTCTCAAATTAATGGCTTCCCCCACGACCCCATACGCGGACCACCGCGGTAGGGAGCAGAACCGTCCGCGGCTCTGTCCCAGCAAGGGAGCAAGCTAGTTACGGGCTCCCCACTCTCTCCAAACCAGGGGCGCGCCACTGACCCGGATAATATGGCGGGCGAGTGCACATCCCCATCTGAGGGGGCAGAACCCGCGGCCCGGCCATACATATGGTACGGCGGGTGGTACTCCAGCCGTGGGTACTCGTGCAGCGGCGGAGAAAACCGCTGCGGCTGCATGTGTTGGGTATTGGTAACCCGCGTGGAGGGGGTGTCCCCACTCTCACGTCCGATCTAGGGCCCCCGCCCATGGGGGCCCTATCCGGGCCTGGCCAGCTACATACTGGCCATGACCTTGGGGCGCGTGGTCCCGGTCCGCCAAGACCCGCGCAGGTACGCGACCCCCTCCCGAGGGGGGTGCGACGAGCGAAAGCCGCGTCCTCCGTCCGGTGGTGGAGGGCTTCGCGCAGGAGCGCCCCCGCCCATAGGGGACCCCTGCCTCAACATCCGGGGGCCATCCCCGTTCCGGTTCATGCAGAGCATCGCGTGGTGCCGCCCACGGCATGCACTGCATGGTATGGCACTGGGACAGTCACGTGCATAGTGACTGCCCAAACAATAAAAGCAAAGTTCATGCCGCTTTGCCATGCGGCGCCTATCTTGTACTGGCAGTCTCTGCCAGTCCCTGCATTGCAGCAGGCTGTGGCCCATCCGGCCACATTGCAGGCAGTCCGCGTCCCCCGCGACTGCTGCCGTGTGTGCAACCCGCACACCAGCTCCACGCGGTGGCGGTTGCCGTCCCTGTTGGGGCTTCCCTCGCCATGAGGGTTCCAAGGGCCTACGTTCAGGCGCTCTGGATGGCGCTGAGTCCGTCATGGTATTCTCAGCAGCCCGTGCCTCAAACTCCAAAAACTTCACCAAGTCAGTGAATGTTGGTAGGGTGGTGCTGTCCCGCTCCGCATTCTCGCGCTCAAACCGCGAGCGGATGTCATTGGGTAATTTGCCCAATACAATGTGCACCAGCAAAAAGGACCATTGGTCCACCGGCAGCCCCAGTGTGCGGAGCGCGTTACAGGCCACTGTAACGGGCGTGAGCAACTGCAGGCGCAACTGTGCCCTGTTGGCCACCTTGGGCAGGGCCATCAACTGTGCGGCGTGCGCATCCGCTAACAAACGTAAGTTTTGGTAGCGGGAGTTCAATAACTCCCAAGCCGTATCGTACTGGTCGTCCTCCACCCGGAGGTGCTGGATGAGCGACCGCGCTTCATCCTCAAGAGTGGAGAGGAGGTAGGCCATCTTCTGGGCCTTCGACAAATCCTGTCGTGCTACGACCAGGGACTCAAACATATTTTTATATGCTACCCACTCCTCCATCCTACCCCCAAAGTGGGACAGCTGAAGGGTGGGGAGCCGACCAGTAACCGCTGGTCCTTCCTGTCTAACAGGTGTGCGAGGGGCTGGTCCGCCAGCCTGTCTCGCCCTTATTGCGGTCACCGCCTCCGCGATATCATCGTGCAGACTCAGGATCTGGTCCATGTCCGCCATGTGACCTGCGTAGGCCTCCGGGGTAAGATCGGCTTCGGTAAGCGCCGCCATGGCCGCTTCCGCGCTAATCAAACGTGAGTGGAGGTGATCCGCTCTTAGCAGTATGGCGCCCTCCCTGTCCTTCCGGGACAGGAGTCCTCCGGCCGTCACAAACCATCTCAATTCGTTGGCGAGTGTCGCCCTAGCATTGGAGGCCTTCGCCATCGCGTCAAGTCACAAACAAAAAATAACAAAAGGTAAATAAAAAACAACAAAATCAAGCAACTACACGAAGAACCGCGGTAGGTATGAGAATGGCACAAACCCGGAACGCACGGTACAAACCGCAAACAAATACAAAAAAGGTTACAAATATTCTTATACAAACAAACTAAGAAAAATCTAATAATTTTTACAAACAATTAATTATTTTTTACAAACGAACAAATAGAGGGTAGATAAACTACGCTCTGCTACCAGAAAATGTGCAGAGCAACTACGCTCTGCTGCCAGAAAATGTGGCAGAGAGAATCCGGACAAACGAAGCGGCGGGAAGAATTCTGTACCGGAACTTTACCGGGAAAAAATCTACCGGTAAAATTAAGTACCGGGAAAAAATCTCCACGCGACACCACGCTTGTCCGACTAGAATCTAACTTAAGCTATACGCAGTCTGCTACCACCGTAGCTTATGAAGGGAGCTACAGGGCCCTATATGATAACCTAACCTATAAATTAAATACAATTGAACACTTACCAAATTAAATCTTCTTTCTCTTCGGATCCAAACTTGAGTGTCTTCGGGAAGGGGGAATTCCTAATCACCCTACCTAACCCTTGAGATCTCAATTCCCCATAACAACTAAATAGATTTCTTCCCGTAGTTTCCCTCGGGAACAGCCAGATGTGAACAGCCAGCCACGTTTCACCTCTCACAAGAAAAAGTCACAATAACAGAGTTTTTCACAAACACAAATTCAATAGTTATTTGACAAACAGGAAATTCACAATTATCACTCAAACTAAACAACAAGCAAAAGACGCGAGACCGCTCCGCGTATTAAAATCAAACCGATATCGCCCTGGACAATGCAATGGCGACCGTCCGCGAGCCATCCACGCTAGCAGTGTGAAAACCCCGAACGCCCTCTGGCGGCAGCAATGCGAAACGCCTGCGTTTAGTTTTACCCAATATATTACAAACACTAATATTACAACTGCTTTCCTTTATTCCTTCACCCCGCAACCTGCACAGCCGCCACCCGCAAGCGACGCACAGGCCGCCGGTTGCAACCCCGCGTTCCTCTCTCAGTCGTCCCTGCCTAAGTAATAGCCGCCACACACGATCAGTTTCAACTGACAGTTTTCACTGAACAGTTTTAACTGTCAGAGAAAACGGGGCGTGTGTACCATGAAAACTGTCAGTTTTTGTACTATCAGTTAAAACTGATAATTGACCGAGCGAGCGAAGCGAGCGAAGGTCCCTAAATCGAGTTGGGGGCGAAACACATTGTTTGTATGTATGTATGTATGTTTGTACCGCGATAACTGCCGAACCGATGGTCTGATTTTAATGAAATTTGGTAGGCATGTAGGAAATATCAATAGAATTTTCAAGTTCGTTGGGCATCAAAATCGGTTCAGTAGTTTTTGAAATATTAATAAAAATGTCCGCAATTATGTAGCAAACGAAACCATAGCGTGTTCTAACTTTGAATAGCGCCATCTAGATTTTACTTAGGGAACTGAATTATGTTAGAAAAGTCGAAATCAGATCTAAGCAGCGGTTGTAGACTTGTAGATGATTTGTAAGGTACACCCTCATATTACAAATTATTATTTAAAAAACAATCATTTTATAAACAACTTTGTAAAACTATACATTTGAAAAACATATTACTAGTCGTTCGCTGCGAACGAAGACCTCGCGACTATTAAAATACAATATTTATTTTCACAAAAAATTAAATATCTCAAAAACGGCTGGACCGATTTTGATGCCCAACGAACTTGAAAATTCTATTAACCATCCCTACATATATTCCAACTTTCATCAAAATCGGAACAACGGTTAGAGAGTTATCGCGGAACAAACATACATACATACATACATACAAACAATGTGTTTTTTGCTCCAACTTGAATTATAGCCCTCGCTCGCTTCGCTCGCTCGGTCAATTATGCTTTGACAAACTCATTCTTTTAAAAATAGATCATTTTACAAACTAATTCTCTCTCAGCCGAAAGACGTCCACTGCTGGACAAAGGCCTCCCCAAGGATTTCCATAACGACCGGTCCTGCGCTGCCCGCATCCATGCGCATCCCGCGACCTTCACCAGGTCGTCGGTCCACCGAGTGGGAGGCCTGCCAACACTACGTTTTCCGGTTCGTGGTCGCCACTCGAGAACTTTTCTGCCCCAACGGCTATCTGTTCTACGAGCTATGTGCCCCGCCCACTGCCACTTAAGTTTCGCGATTCTGCGGGCTATGTCGGTTACTTTAGTTCTCCTACGGATCTCCTCATTTCTGATTCGATCACGCAGAGAAACTCCGAGCATAGCGCGCTCCATCGCCCTTTGGGTGACCTTGAGCCTTCTTATGAGGCCCATAGTAAGCGACCACGTCTCTGTTCCGTATGTCATTACTGGCAACACACACTGGTCAAAGACCTTAGTCTTGAGACACTGCGGTATTTTGGACGAGAAGATATCGCGAAGCTTCCCGAACGCTGCCCAGCCGAGTTGGATTCGACGGTTGACCTCTTTCTCGAAGTTGGACTTACCTAACTGAACTGTTTGTCCCAAGTATAGATAATTGTCAACAACTTCGAGTGTAGAGTCTCCAACCTTCAGAGGAGTGGGTGCGACACGGATATTAAACATAATTTTCGTCTTGTCCATGTTCATTTTTAGACCCACTTGTTGAGAGGCTCTACAGAGGCCATCGAGCATTGTGCCTAGGTCTTCCAAGGTCTCAGCCATGACTACGATATCGTCAGCGAATCGAAGGTGAGTGAGGTACTCGCCGTTGATATTGATGCCGAGTCCGCTCCAGTCCAGAAGCTTGAAAACATCTTCCAGGGCGGCGGTGAACAGTTTCGGAGATATCACGTCTCCCTGTCTTACCCCTCGCTGCAACTGGATAGGTTTGGAGCCTTGATCCTGGAGACGGACCGACATGGTGGCGTTTTCGTACAAACACTTCAGCGCTTCGATATATCGATAGTCAATTTGGCACCGTTGGAGAGACTGTAGCACAGCCCAGGTCTCGATCGAATCGAAGGCTTTCTCGTAGTCCACAAACGCCAAGCATAATGGCTGATTATACTCCTCAGTCTTCTGTATAATCTGCCGCAGCGTATGTATGTGGTCTACGGTACTAAAGCCTTTTCGGAAACCGGCTTGTTCGGGAGGCTGGAAGTCGTCAAACCTGCGAGCGAGACGATTCGTAATGACTCTCGAAAACAGTTTGTAGACATGGCTCAGAAGTGAGATAGGCCTATAA
Organism: Ephestia elutella; assembly: GCA_018467065.1. Lineage (NCBI taxonomy): Eukaryota > Metazoa > Arthropoda > Insecta > Lepidoptera > Pyralidae > Ephestia > Ephestia elutella. The sequence goes on from CM031578.1 coordinate 22,966,599, forward strand.
TTCTTCAATAGGGTTTTGTCACCTTTTTTGAAGAAAAGTACCACCACACTTCTGTGCCATGCCGTAGGCGTTTGTCCCTCGAGTATGACGGAATCAAATAGCTTCTGAAGAGCTCTTAATACCGGCGTTCCACCTGCTTTCAGAAGCTCAGCCGTGATTCCATCATCACCCGGTGCCTTATTGTTTTTTAACTGTTTGAGAGCCATTCTAATCTCATAAAGGCTGACGTCCGGGATATCTTCGGTGTAGTGTCGGGTCAATCTGGCTCTTGGATCTTTGGCCAGATTACTGACAGGTGTGCGTACGCTGGTGTATAATTGTCCGTAGAACTTCTCAACCTCTTCCAACAGCTCTGGCTTCGACGAAATGATTCTGCCATCCTCAGTCTTCAGCTTGGTCAGTTGGCTTTGACCAACAGACAAACTAATTACTAGACAAATATTGTTTTTTTTTCAAATTATCATTTTACAAACAAATTATTTAACTAAATTTTCAATTGGTAAAACAACATTAGACAAAATATCTTATGGCAAATACATCGTTTGATAAATATTATTTACCAAAACTAGAAGATATGAAGTTTTTAGTTTAAACTTACTGATCCCAAGATTTTCATCGTAGGGTAAGGTACAGAAGTCATTACTCGTCTTTTATTTGTAAATTAACTCACAAATCGTATTGTGACATGATATCAACATGCTAATACCTTTTATTGTGTCACACCGGGTGGGGGACCTGGTAACCTGTAACACAGGATCTTTGATACCTAGCGCGGGCACCAGATCTCCACAACGATACTGTCCTTTATGGTATTAAATTTAGTTAATGTTTATCACATACCTATGTAATGTAGTCCAAGGCCATTTGTTGTGGAGTAAATAAACATTTTTTATTTTTTTTATAAAAAAAAGAAAGTTTGTCTCCAAACGATCTGAGCTGTAAGTTAGGTTCAGGTTATTTTTTTTATGACCACCCGAAAAGACTTGAGGGCAGAAAATAAGTTGGGTTCAGGTTATTTTTTTTATGGCCACCCGGAAAGACTTTGAGGGCGAAAAAGAAGTTAGGTCCAGGTTATTTTTTTTATGACCACCCGAAAGACTTTGAGGGCGGAAAAGAAGTTAGGTTCAGGTTATTTTTTTTTATGACCACCCGGAAAGACTTTAAAGGCGGAAAAAAATTAGGTTTAGGTTATTTTTTTTTTATGACCACCCGGAAAGACTTTGACGGCGGAAAAAAGTTAGGTTCAGGTAATTTTTTTTATGACCACCCGGAAAGACTTAGAGTTGTTCGTAAAATTATTGTTTTTCAAACAATAATTTGTAATATGTGATATATTATTATAGAATTTAAATTTAATGTCTACCTTAAGAGTAAAATATCTCCCAAGTAATGTTCAAGAACGCTTATAGACACAAAGTGGTCACAACGTTATCCCTTCTCATAAGAATGAGTTGAGAAAACATGAATAGATAAAGTTAAGAGTTGTAAATTAACAAAAAAGATAAAGTTGAAACCGTTAGAGAAGTCTTCACTCGTCAGTTTTAAAACCAAAGTAACTCAAGACTAACAACTTGAAGTTACATTTGATTTGTAATAGACAACCAAAACTTACATGAGTTCTTTAAACTTATTATTGCATCATAGCGTAACAAATTTATTACTTCTTATTTTTTTACATTACTTGTTTAAGGTAGTTAATAATGGGTAAAGAAGCAAATCTATGTGGGATTGAAATTCTATCGTCGAGTATTATGTCAAACTCTCTTAAAATAAAAGCGCCCGCTGTAAATGTAAGATTTAATATTATTTTATAAAATATGAATATTATTAGGTATAAGAAATTGTTTTAAATTGCATTTTTAATGTGTAAAATACTCATTTTATATAAAATATAGTGATTTAAAATATATTAAATGTTTATTTAGACATAATTTAATGATAAAACTATAAAAAAAACATTAAAATAAGTAACGAAAATCAATTGAAGCAAAAATAGGCAATAAAAAGGGCGTCAAGATAAAATTTACTAGAAATACGATTTCTATAGAACAAAGACTCTAGAGAATTTTCTGCAGTATGGCTCTAGATCTATGACAAGAATAATTTTACTTGCTACATAACTTAATGTTTTTAGTACCTAAAACGATTATTTTCATATTATCTTTGATTTTTTATTTCCCAGTAAAATTGACAGTGAAATATATATTTGCTATGTTATCATATTTTAACTAATTTCATTTAACAATAAAGAGGTGGCATATGTTTGAGAACCGCATTATAAAATTTGCTATTTAAAAAAATATTCGATCGATCGTCAGCTTTTTTACATCAGCAAAAATTACCAAATTGAAACTCGATACAACAATTATTGGTATTATCTATTTGGTAACAATATGACATATTTGTTTAGAAATGCAATTAAAAGGTATTCATATATTTTTAAGACATTGAATACAAATATAAATTATATCCTTTTTATAATATTTTAGGAAACACCATTTGGTGATCATTTATCCGTTTTGGTGAGCGTTTCGAATTTTATTAATAGTAAATTTGATACATTTTTGGTAGGCGTTTAAACACAAGCCATTAAATAATGATGTTTGTTTGAAATAACTTTATTGCACAAATCACATAATACAACACATACAATTTACGTGAACCACTGTGCTAGGATTTTATTATCTTTATAGAATAAAATCTAAAACCTAATCCCTTCAATTTCTTTTTTAACTAACATACATCATCTTATTTATTTTTACATTCACAGCCCGTGCACCGAGCTCCTCATGAGATATCTGGCTAAATAAAAACCTATGGTTACATTTCGTCTGGGTTGGCAGAAAATGTTTGTGTTGCTCGTCTGTTTCTGATTCTCTGAATAAAATAGTAAGTACTGCCTGCATGAGCTTACAGATATTGCTTTATTCAGAGATTTTGTACCGTCCTAAATCATAACTGTGAGTACGAACTTATCTCTCCAAAATAATTTATGCGAATCATTTACACTAGAAAACATATTTTAGTTTATTTTTCGTTTATTAAAAGAGTTGTTTAGTAGAGTTGTTTAGTTACCAATAAATTCAGTTTTATTAACCAAATTAGCCATATAACATCATATTGGACTACAACTATTCTTTTTTTTTTATTTCTATACTTATAACTTAAAATAAAAAATAAAAAACAATGTTTCATGCATGCATAACCAATTCGCGTAATAAAATAATATTTGATATCGGAAACAAACCTTAAAACTGTTTCGCGACCAGCTCCAAAGGCTCCGAAAGACAGCTCAAACGCAGGAGGGGATTAAGGTAACTTGATCATTAATTAATTTTATCAAATTATTTCAAAAGACTCGTCAGGAATCTACCCGAGTTTCGAAACGAGCCTTGCTTTGAACCCAAAAATGAAGTTGGAATTTTCCTAGCACTGTTACCACAGAATTACGAATGAGGACATAGAAGTGTCAAAGGTGTGAGATTTTAGTTTAGTTTCGAAGATGTAAAGTTTGTTTTAGGATTCCTTAATTATAAGACACATATTTTGTAGTGACGTCTTTGGAGAAAATGCAGCAGTGGAGTTTGTTGCGCCGCCTCCTCTCCACTTGCGCTTTGGAGGCGGTAGTAAACTTAGCATTAAGTAATTTTCTGAAGTCAACTATCTAATCTAGTTTATTAGTATACGACGATTTAAAAGTGCTATTTTTAAGCCATTTTAAATAAAAACAATTGACTTTACTGTCTTTTTTAATTTTCACGAAAGAACCCTAAATTTTTCCGTGATAAAAAACTATCCTATGGGGTAATCTATAACTTTTGTAACCCTTCAGCTGAAATCCCATCCAAATCGGATAAGCCGTTTGGAAGAATATATTGGTACAAAAGACAAACGAAAAAGAAAACTTAGGTACAGAACACTGGTAAATTACACTTTGCAATTTAAAATTTGCTGTTATTTTGTAATAACAGAAATTATATTCTGATTTCTGTGAGTTTCATATACAATTTTGTCGGATTCACATTTCAAACTTATTTCAAATAAACCTTTTAGATCCGGTAAAAGTTGGGATAGCGGGTGTATTGTAATGCTTTAGTCACTGCATTTTGGACGTCAGCTAATTAAATCATATAAATGGTCGAGTTTTGCTCAAACTAGGTTGTAAACTAATATGTTTATAGTTAGGTATACTAATATTTTTGTTTTGCTATAAGGATATTGACATACTTAGGATATCCTGTAAATCGGCGGAGCTACGGGCAAAAGCTAGTAGCAAATAAGTATATATAGATCCAAAATATCCCCAGAAATACTTAGAGATAGACATCTTTTGGCTGGAATGATGATGATTCCCACCTAGCAAACCTATTCACTCGATAGAACCAAATAAGTATTCGGCCGCATAAAATAGATTCGGTAGTAAGGCGAGTTGTTTGCTCAGCAAATAGAGGCTGGCGGAAACTGCGGGCAAATAAGGAATTCCTTTGGAAAGAACGCGAACAATCAACCCGAGCAAACACGCACGCGAACACATGTCTACATGTGCGTGTGATTGGAATATAGGAAAGGACCTACAAGACTACAACAAATATTTGCCACAAACGAAACTAGGCTACACGAAATATTTGTTACTAGCTCCGATATTTTGACACGACTGCCGAAAAAGGAGTGTTATATTTTCAGAGTCCATGTAAGTATTATTATTATTTACTAAATGGGGACGCCAGCGCGAGCACCAGACGGGTGATCACTTGATCAGTCCACTTATGCTGGGACCATTTCACCCAATTCCCCGAGACCCGTAAAGGGTTTGAGTTACCTGATAACTCACGTTGGTGGCGTGGTGTCCATGTAAGTAAGTATGTGAGTTTCTTTATTCCACCATAATTACTCTATCTATGCTAATCAGATGTGTGTGTTATCGTTAGATACCAAACTATTACGTGTATAATAGCAGTGTTAAAAACGCAACCTCAATCGACTGGGGTCTATCTATAAAAGTTTGTGTCAAAAATGTAATTTGAAAAAGACTTGTGAAATAATCGACTTGGAATGGAGGCAATATTTCATAATGGCCTTACAATAGGCGATAAGGTATTAGTCACCGAGCTGAAGGTACAGTCACCACCGTGTCAAGTGGCTGCATGGAGCCCTATGCGGCGGAGACAGCGACCAATGTGTGATTCAGGTGGGTTGATGTGTCGTTCACTGTACAGCCACACATTGCTCGCGCCACCGAGCCGGAATGGCTGCTATTCGTCCTGGGACCGTGGCAGAGATTGATCCAACTCGGAGTTATTGGAAACGGCATAACTTAGCATTATGAATCTGCGTGCTATATTTAACCTCCGACGTAAACGAGGCGTACTGTTGATTTGATATGTACTATCTTAAAATAGTAGTTAGATATTACAAAAAACGTTTTTAATCATAAAAGGCATTCGATTAGAAAACAATTCATTGCTATAACAGCTACAGCAGTAATCAAAAATAAGATACAGCTTGTATCAAAAATAAGATAGAGTGTAGTAAGTTCATTCAGGTTCAATTCTATTTATGTCTTCCTAGTTTGTAGTCAACTCTGACTCACGTAATCGATAATTAGAATGGACTTCTGATCAAGAAAAATATAAGGAATTCTGTAAAGTAATCGGTGAAATGAAAATATGAAATAAGGACAACCAATGGAAATTGTTAAATATGTTTCATTCCATATTATGACTACAGTCCTCAGCATAGAGAAATTCTACTGAATTAAATCGATGTCATACGAGTGTATGTAATGCTCCAGTAAATTGAGTTTGACCGCAAATCAGGCTGTTCCTAAACCACATCACAGATTAGATAATAGTTACCTTAACATATGCTGTAATTACGTTACGTGGTTGTCCAAATCCATACTAATATTATAAATGCGAAAGTTTGGATGTGGGTTTGTGAGTTTGTGAATTTGTGAGTTTGTGAGTTTGTGAGGATGTTTGTTACTCAATCACGCAAAATCTACTGGACGGATTTCGATGTTTGGTACAGAGGTAGATAATGACCTGGAATAGCACATAGGCTACTTTTTATCCCGGGAAAAAGCACTGTTCCCGTGGGAAATTCACGCGGGCGAAGCCGCGGGCAAAAGCTAGTAATTCATATATTTAACTAGCTTTTGCCCGCGGCTTCACCCGCGTGAATTTCCCACGGGAACAGTGCTCTTTCCCGGGATAAAAAGTACCCTATGTTCTTCTCCGTACTTCTAACTAAGATTGGTTCAGTAGGTAAAGCGTGAAGAGGTACAAACAAACTCACTTTCGAATTTATAATATTAGTTAGGATAGTTAGGATTAGGATAAACTTGCAATATGTTTTTTTGTAGCTGAAGCATTATCTGTGTTGCACTTAGAACAAGCCTCCAACACGAAGACTCCTCAACAGTCCATTACAAGAAAATTTTAAGACGAGACAATAAAAGTCCAAAAATTAAGGTTTTGTAAATGTGCAGAGCAACTACGCTCTGCTGCCAGAAAATGTGGCAGAGAGAATCCGGACAAACGAAGCGGCGGGAAGAATTCTGTACCGGAACTTTACCGGGAAAAAATCTACCGGTAAAATTAAGTACCGGGAAAAAATCTCCACGCGACACCACGCTTGTCCGACTAGAATCTAACTTAAGCTATACGCAGTCTGCTACCACCGTAGCTTATGAAGGGAGCTACAGGGCCCTATATGATAACCTAACCTATAAATTAAATACAATTGAACACTTACCAAATTAAATCTTCTTTCTCTTCGGATCCAAACTTGAGTGTCTTCGGGAAGGGGGAATTCCTAATCACCCTACCTAACCCTTGAGATCTCAATTCCCCATAACAACTAAATAGATTTCTTCCCGTAGTTTCACTCGGGAACAGCCAGATGTGAACAGCCAGCCACGTTTCACCTCTCACAAGAAAAAGTCACAATAACAGAGTTTTTCACAAACACAAATTCAATAGTTATTTAACAAACAGGAAATTCACAATTATCACTCAAACTAAACAACAAGCAAAAGACGCGAGACCGCTCCGCGTATTAAAATCAAACCGATATCGCCCTGGACAATGCAATGGCGGACACGCGACGCCATCCACGCTAGCAGTGTGAAAACCCCGAACGCCCTCTGGCGGCAGCAATGCGAAACGCCTGCGTTTAGTTTTACCCAATATATTACAAACATCCCCCCGTCCCGGTCTGAGAAGCAGACCGCTAGCTTACTCTACGGGAAGGCGGGCGAGAGAGGTCACACCTCTCCTTAAAATCGAACCGTCGACCAACACCTCAGCCACACGCGGAGTGCCATCTCCGCCAAGAATCAAACGTAATATGCGAGCTCGTCGCCAAAGCAATGAGGGCAAATTTGCCTCTTTTAACAATACTAAATCACCCTCCCTGGGAGGCTCAGTCCTGTCTGTCCACTTCACTCTTTGCTGCAGCAAATGCAAATATTCAAGCGACCAGCGACGCCAAAGTCCTGGCTCATTTTGCTGCAACATTTGAAAACGCGACAACCGATATACGCGTTCATCCTTCCACGGGTATTCGGGCAGGGCATTCAACGGCCCTCCCACCAAAAAATGACCAGGGGTGAGAGCTTCCAAGTCATTTGGATCTGGAGATAGCGGACAGAGAGGACGAGAGTTGAGGACCGCCTCAACTTTACAAAACACTGTGGCCAGCTCTTCAAAAGTTAGAGCCGTTTCTCCGATAATGCGGCGGAGGTGGGTCTTTGCGGATTTCACAGCCGCTTCAAAAATCCCTCCCCAATGGGGGCAACTTGGGGGACTAAACTTCCAGGTTATTCCCCTTTGGGCAGCAATTTGACTTAAACTAGTACAATTTTTATCAATAAACACGGAAACATCCTTAAGATAATTTACAGTTCCTTTATAGTTTGTGCCATTATCAGACCTAATAAGGGAAGGTAGACCTCGACGCGAAACAAAGCGATCCAACGCGGCGACGAAGGCCTCCGTAGTCAGAGCCGATACCACCTCCAAATGGACAGCCTTGGTGGCCAAACAAACAAATACACACAAATAGCCCTTCACAATACGGGCATTACGAAAGGGAGAAGCCTTGATCGAAAAGGGACCGGCAAAATCGGTTCCAACGCCGTCAAACGGCCTCGAAGGTCGGATTCGATCAGCGGGCAAATCACCCATCTGTGGTTGCATCGTGGATGCCTTCAACCTATAACATGCAATACATCGAAACAGGACACTACGGATTGCTCTTCGGGCAGACAAAATCCAAAATTCGCGTTGCAAAATAGCCAACAAAGCATTGCACCCAGCATGGGCGTTACGAATGTGTCGATCAGACACCAAAAGCTGCACCAAGGGTCCGCCCTTGGGCAACAACAGAGGATGGCGAGTCTCATATGGAAGATCCGCCTTCCGGAGCCTGCCTCCAACCCGAAGAAGCCCATCCGAGTCGATGTACGGGTTCAAACGAGCGACCGCGCCCTTCAACTGAGCGCGTCCGTCGCGCAAGATACGAAGCTCTGACTCAAACCGTCCGGTCTGCACGACACGGACCCAATGCAACAATGCGCTCCGGCGCTCTTCTGCACCTGCAATCGGCTCCAACCGCTTTGCCTGTGGGTTTCTACAATTATGTATGAAACGCTTAATCCAACTGGTAACACCCAGAAGCTTATCCAAACTGCTATACCGAGCAAGTAGCCAATCTGGCTCCGACGTCGTCTCAGCGACTACAGCATGTACACGGAGCCCAGTCAAACTCAAAGAAGTAACATCTGTCTGACAGACAGGCCAAGAAGTTTCTGATCCCATCAGCCACTCTGGACCCCACCAGAGCGGGTGTGACACCAATTCTGGTGCCGTACAACCTCGGGAAGCACAGTCCGCTGGGTTAAGCTCTCCCGGCACATGTCTCCATGTTATATCAATTCCGATATTCTGGATTTGGGAAACCCGATTTCCCACAAAAACCTCCAAGGTATGTGGGGCCGCGCGCAACCATGCAAGCGCGACCTGGCTATCCGACCAGGCGAAGATGTCCCGTATTTCGACCGTGGCCGCCAGTTCACTGGCAACGTGATGCAACAATTTAGAGAGAAGGTGAGCTCCACTCAACTCAAGCTTGGGAATAGTCAGCCTAGTCCTGATGGGGGCGACCTTGCTCTTCCCTAACAAAAGCGAGACATTGACCCGGCCATCGGCGTCAACTGTCCGCATATAGACTGACGCGGCGTAGCCTCGCTCCGACGCGTCACAAAAGCCATGCAGGCTGGCTCGATATTTCCCGGGGGCAATATTCGACGAGGCAAGGCAATCCGATTGACTTCCTTAATCGATGAAAACAACTCGAGCCAATCATCCAATGGAGGACCAAACAGCGGCTCGTCCCACGAGACGCCCAAAGTCCAAAGTCTCTGAAGAAGACACTTCGCAGAGAATATCACTGGACTGATCCAACCGCTTGGATCAAACATACGAGCTATTACGGACAACACCGTTCTCTTAGTCCAGACCTTTGGTATTTCCAAGTCCACTTGGAATGTAAAAATATCGGTTAGCGGCTGGTACTGCATGCCCAGCACCGCTATCCTGTTGGGATCATCCACATCCTCAAACAGGTGAGGGTTCTGTTGGTGATCCTCCGGGATCCCTTCTAGAACTTTAGGCTCATTAGACAACCACTTACGTAGCTCGTAGCCACCTGTCTTCAATATTTCAATCAATTCATCCCGCAGTAGGAGGGCCTCCTCAATACTTTGGGCTCCGGTGCACACGTCATCAACATACAAGTCACGTGACAGCACGGAAGCCCCACGGGGAAAGCGGATCCGTTCCCGCTCTGCCAATTCAAGCAATGATCTGATGGCGATATAGGGACTAGATTTCAAACCATACGTGTTTGTGTTGAGTTCATACACCGTCACAGGATCCTCAGGGCGCTCACGCCAGAGTATCAACTGGAATCGCCTGTCCTCAGGATGTATGACTGTCTGGCGGAACATCATCCGGATGTCCGCACCAAAAACCACTTGATGTCTTCTAAAGTTCAAGATGATGTCAATTATGTCCCTATGCAATTTGGGACCTGAATGCAAACATAGATTCAACGAAACTCCGTTCGAAGTGGGTGCGGACCCATCAAAGACAGTCCGCAACTTGCCCGTTGAGGCCTTCACCACCGCGTGGTGGGGCAAAAAATAATGCTCAGTTGAGCTCCAATCAACTCGAGCCGGAGACATGTGACCCAAATCCTCGTACTCGCGCATAAATTCAATATATTTATCGCGAAGTACGTGGTCACGCTGCATACGTCGCTCCATGGACAGCAGTCGTTTCTCCGCAAGCGCCCTACTTTGCCCTAGGCTAGGACGAGAGGCAACAAAGGGTAACCTAGTTACAAACCGACCGGAGGGCAACCTCTCCGTGGTCGATCGAAAAAGGGCTTCGCACTCAGCGTGTTCCGGATCCATCCTGGAACTCATAGGTGGCTCCTCCACCTCCCAAAACCTTTGCATGGTCTTGGCCAAGGACGCAGATGCGACAACCGGTGGCTCCTCCGCGGTGCCATTATCAAACACAGGGCCCATCAGGGCAAAACCAAAAATCGTAGACACTGCCATCAGTGAAGACGAACCCAGAGCCTTCTGTGTACCCAACAAAATCCAACCCAATACGTCCGAGCCCAGGAGCAAGTCCACTGGGCCGGGATGAAAGACAAAGGGGTCGGCCAAATCCAGACCCGAAACCAAAGACAACACACCCGGCGGTATGTCTGTCGAGGGGTGCCAACCCGCAATGGTATCCATTACCATAGCCGAAGTCGTGATCCTCATTGTGGAGGACTTCAGCGAAGAAAAGGTGACAAGTGTCTGGCCCGTCAGACACTTCACTTGTATGCCACCAACTCCAAGAAGTGGCACAGGCGAGTCTTCCACGACTAAACCTAACTGGCGTGCCACTCGAGTGGTAACCAAACTGCTTTGAGCCCCTGAGTCCAACAGAGCTCTCAAATTAATGGCTTCCCCCACGACCCCATACGCGGACCACCGCGGTAGGGGCAGAACCGTCCGCGGCTCTGTCCCAGCAAGGGAGCAAGCTAGTTACGGGCTCCCCACTCTCTCCAAACCAGGGGCGCGCCACTGACCCGGATAATATGGCGGGCGAGTGCACATCCCCATCTGAGGGGGGGCAGAACCCGCGGCCCGGCCATACATATGGTACGGCGGGTGGTACTCCAGCCGTGGGTACTCGTGCAGCGGCGGAGAAAACCGCTGCGGCTGCAGGTGTTGGGCATTGGTAACCCGCGTGGAGGGGGGTGTCCCCACTCTCACGTCCGATCTAGGGCCCCCGCCCATGGGGGCCCTATCCGGGGCCTGGCCAGTTACATACTGGCCATGACCTTGGGGCGCGTGGTCCCGGTCCGCCAAGACCCGCGCAGGTACGCGACCCCCCTCCCGAGGGGGGGTGCGACGAGCGAAGCCGCGTCCTCCGTCCGGTGGTGGAGGGCTTCGCGCAGGAGCGCCCCCGCCCATAGGGGACCCCTGCCTCAACATCCGGGTGCCATCCCCGTTGCGGTTCATGCAAAGCATCGCGTGGTGCCGCCCACGGCATGCACTGCATGGTATGGCACTGGGACAGTCACGTGCATAGTGACCGCCCAAACAATAAAAGCAAAGTTCATGCCGCTTTGCCATGCGGCGCCTATCTTGTACTGGCAGTCTCTGCCAGTCCCTGCATTGCAGCAGGCTGTGGCCCATCCGGCCACATTGCAGGCAGTCCGCGTCCCCCGCGACTGCTGCCGTGTGTGCAACCCGCACACCAGCTCCACGCGGTGGCGGTTGCCGTCCCTGTGGGGGCTTCCCTCGCCATGAGGGTTCCAAGGGCCTACGTTCAGGCGCTCTGGATGGCGCTGAGTCCGTCATGGTATTCTCAGCAGCCCGTGCCTCAAACTCCAAAAACTTCACCAAGTCAGTGAATGTTGGTAGGGTGGTGCTATCCCGCTCCGCATTTTCGCGCTCAAACCGCGAGCGGATGTCATTGGGCAATTTGCCCAATACAATGTGCACCAACAAAAAAGACCATTGGTCCACCGGCAGCCCCAGTGTGCGGAGCGCGTTACAGGCCACTGTAACGGGCGTGAGCAACTGCAGGCGCAACTGTGCCCTGTTGGCCACCTTGGGCAGGGCCATCAACTGTGCGGCGTGCGCATCCGCTAACAAACGTAAGTTTTGGTAGCGGGAGTTCAATAACTCCCAAGCCGTATCGTACTGGTCGTCCTCCACCCGGAGGTGCTGGATGAGCGACCGCGCTTCATCCTCAAGAGTGGAGAGGAGGTAGGCCATCTTCTGGGCCTTCGACAAATCCTGTCGTGCTACGACCAGGGACTCAAACATATTTTTATATGCTACCCACTCCTCCATCCTACCCCCAAAGTGGGACAGCTGAAGGGTGGGGAGCCGACCAGTAACCGCTGGTCCTTCCTGTCTAACAGGTGTGCGAGGGCTGGTCCGCCAGCCTGTCTCGCCCTTATTGCGGTCACCGCCTCCGCGATATCATCGTGCAGACTCAGGATCTGGTCCATGTCCGCCATGTGACCTGCGTAGGCCTCCGGGGTAAGATCGGCTTCGGTAAGCGCCGCCATGGCCGCTTCCGCGCTAATCAATCGTGAGTGGAGGTGATCCGCTCTTAGCAGTATGGCGCCCTCCCTGTCCTTCCGGGACAGGAGTCCTCCGGCCGTCACAAACCATCTCAATTCGTTGGCGAGTGTCGCCCTAGCATTGGAGGCCTTCGCCATCGCGTCAAGTCACAAACAAAAAATAACAAAAGGTAAATAAAAAACAACAAAATCAAGCAACTACACGAAGAACCGCGGTAGGTATGAGAATGGCACAAACCCGGAACGCACGGTACAAACCGCAAACAAATACAAAAAGGTTACAAATATTCTTATACAAACAAACTAAGAAAAATCTAATAATTTTTACAAACAATTAATTATTTTTTACAAACGAACAAATAGAGGAGTAGATAAACTACGCTCTGCTACCAGAAAATGTGCAGAGCAACTACGCTCTGCTGCCAGAAAATGTGGCAGAGAGAATCCGGACAAACGAAGCGGCGGGAAGAATTCTGTACCGGAACTTTACCGGGAAAAAATCTACCGGTAAAATTAAGTACCGGGAAAAAATCTCCACGCGACACCACGCTTGTCCGACTAGAATCTAACTTAAGCTATACGCAGTCTGCTACCACCGTAGCTTATGAAGGGAGCTACAGGGCCCTATATGATAACCTAACCTATAAATTAAATACAATTGAACACTTACCAAATTAAATCTTCTTTCTCTTCGGATCCAAACTTGAGTGTCTTCGGGAAGGGGGAATTCCTAATCACCCTACCTAACCCTTGAGATCTCAATTCCCCATAACAACTAAATAGATTTCTTCCCGTAGTTTCACTCGGGAACAGCCAGATGTGAACAGCCAGCCACGTTTCACCTCTCACAAGAAAAAGTCACAATAACAGAGTTTTTCACAAACACAAATTCAATAGTTATTTAACAAACAGGAAATTCACAATTATCACTCAAACTAAACAACAAGCAAAAGACGCGAGACCGCTCCGCGTATTAAAATCAAACCGATATCGCCCTGGACAATGCAATGGCGGACACGCGACGCCATCCACGCTAGCAGTGTGAAAACCCCGAACGCCCTCTGGCGGCAGCAATGCGAAACGCCTGCGTTTAGTTTTACCCAATATATTACAAACAGTAAAAATACCCCAAATTGTTAGTACTCGTATATCTCTACCATGTTAATATAAGTCTGTGCTACCATTCAATATTTAACATTTGACAGGCGGCCAGAGAGTGTGACTGTACCTAGCGATTGACATTGTTCTATGTATTAATAAATAAGTTAGAATGTTAGTTCTGTGTTAGTTCTACAGAAATAAATGTAACTCGTCATTTGTTCCGCTTTTTTTAAAGATTTTCGCCCCGAACTGTCGTCGTCACCCAGCGATGTACTTTTTTATTTCGCGTTGTAGAAATATAAAACTGGTGTCAGCCATTAGTTCTATGGTAGGTCTCACTATTTATGTAGATTTATTCAATAAAATCTATAACATTACAAGAATAAAAGTTCGAAAAAGAAATGTTGTGCTCAGCGATGTATTTCTAAAATTCGTAAAAAATATAACCAAATTAGACTTTATACCATAGTTCTTTATCAGATCTGTCTAAATAATTTAGTTTTGCGTAGTTATATACATAAAATAAATAAATTAACCACTGCGAAACATAGTCCTTACTCATTTGTTAACAAAACGTAACAAAGTTTACTTAAATGTAGCTCTTATTGAGCATATACATAGGGGCGAAAATAGACTGGCAATGATACTTGCTTTGACCGATCAAAGTTTTGCCTAGGACACTTTTTGAGAGGGACAGGCCGTATATTTGTTTATGATTGGTACGTCAAAAATTACGGCGGTGGTGTTGTGAATATCTGGTTTATTCCATGTTAAAGTATATAATATAATCAAGCAAGTTTCATTGCCAGTCTATTTTCGCCCATATGTATATGCTCAATAAGAGCTAAATTTAAGTGAACTTTCTTACGTTTTGTTAACAAATGAGTAAGGAATATGTTTCGCAGTGGTTTATTTATTTATTTCATGTATATAACTACGCAAAACTAAATTATTTAGACAGATCTGATAAAGAACTATGGTATAAAGTCTAATTTGGTTATATTTTTTACGAATTTTAGAAATACATCGCTGAGCACAACATTTCTTTTCGAACTTTTATTCTTGTAATGTTATAGATTATATTGAATAAAAGTACATAAATAGTGAGACCTACCATAGAACTAACGGCTGACACCAGTTTTATATTTCTACAACGCATAATAAAAAAGTACATCGCTGGGTGACGACGACAGTTCAGGGCGAAAATCTTTAAAAAAAAAGCGGAACAAATAACGAGTTACATTTATTTCTGTAGAACTAACACAGAACTAAGATTCTAACTTATTTATTAACATAAAGAACAATGTCAATCGCTAGGTACAGACACACGGCCAGAGATTGAAAAGTGGAATACTCTGGACCCCTAATGCAGTGTCGTGTGACGGTCTTAGAGCGGGTTACCAAAATGACAAATATCACCGATTTAGCGTAGGAAATTGATCGCGAGTTGAGAGGGTCATTCGTTGATAGATATTTACTAAGCTTAGCGTGGCCTTCGAGTCTCACGTAGAGATGGGCGCTTGGATAAATTTCGGGAAGGTAAAAATGGGAAAGAATGGGTAAAAAATAATTTATACCCATTTATACCCGATATTTTTTATTTATACCGGGTAGAAATTAAAATTAAAGTAAATTATCCTTATTTACTTTACACTGATAAAAAAAATATTATAGTATAAATATTAGGGTATGTTTTGATTATAAGGAAGATAAATAACTGGTTGTTTTCGGTTCAAATATTTAAAAAAAACAACAGATTTAAAATCTTATGTTTTCAAATAATATTTTGAAAATAATGATGCATATTCAGTATATGGATGTTTC
Organism: Ephestia elutella; assembly: GCA_018467065.1. Taxonomy (NCBI): domain Eukaryota; kingdom Metazoa; phylum Arthropoda; class Insecta; order Lepidoptera; family Pyralidae; genus Ephestia; species Ephestia elutella. Next base: position 22,982,190 of record CM031578.1, read on the forward strand.
AAGTAGTATTAACAAAAAATCAATACATCTTCAATTGTGTAAAAGACTAACTTTTGCCCGCGGCTTCGCCCGCGTGATTTTTCCACGGGAACAGTGCTTTTTCCCGGGATTAAAAGTATCCTATGTCTTTCTCAGTACTTCTAACTATGTGTATGTGAAACAAGAAGATTGAGTAGATAAAGCGTGAAGAGGTAACAAACAAACTCACTTTCGCATTTATAATATTGGTTAGGATTAGGATTTGGAGGTAACTTCGCAATATTTTTCTATTGAGAAAATTTTATGCAATCATGGTTTTGAGAGAGTTAGATAGTATAATTAAGTTTGCTGCATTTTAATTTCAAATTCAGTTTTTCTTTATTACTGATATTACAGACATTCGTGTAAAGCAATCTGGCCTAGTACGGCGCGGCGGGCCTTACGTACGATTCGATAATCGCCTAGCCGTTCAATAGAATTCCGTTGGCAAACTTGTTCGTCGCCCCGGCATAACATTTATTGTCTAAAACCAGTTGGCTGCGAATAAGTCAGAATTGAGATATATCTTGTCAGGTCTTTTTGTAACCAAAACGTAAATTGTACACTTTATAAGTATTTTTTTAACACAGTACTTAATTTAAAAACTGAATATGTGCTTAAACACTTTATTTCATAATAAATCTTAACGATATATTATAAAATATCGAAATTACAAACATTTTAATTGATTTTAATTTTTACCCAGTGTAAATTAAAAATTCCTGGGAAAAAATGGGTATAAATGGATAAATTTCCGAGTCTCGGAAATTTATCGGGTAAATGCCCATCTCTAGTCTCACGACTTTTAGCTCTGTTGACCCCGTAAGGGATAAAGACGTGATTCTATATATGTATGTATTTACTAGCTGCGCACCGGGGCTCCGCTGCCATGGGAACTAGCGATACTTTCTTTCTTATCGAGTGATTTAGATACCACTGGTGTCATTTTTATCAAGTTTTTTTAAGGCATCTGCCATGCAAGTTATATAATACAACCATGGAAGCATAGAATTTTGTTCTGAATCTCAGTCAGCACAACTTTTCTGACCGTGCGCAACACATTTCAACGTGATGTCTGAAATTCACTCGGGCGAAGCTGCGGGCAAAAGCTCGTACGGAATAGAGGAACCACTTATTTTTTTAAACTTCACAAAATAGCTATTTGATATTCTATGCGGCGCTTCCTGTGACCGTCACCGTTGCCGTTACCAACCAATTTTTTATTCCGACCGAATTTTATTATTCAATAATACTGGCAGTGCAAAAGCAATTAATGTTTCTGGAAATTAAACAATGTTAGGGGATATTTGAATTCTTCTTCTTCTTCTTCTCTCAGCCGAAAGACGTCCACTGCTGGACAAAGGCCTCCCCAAGGATTTCCACAACGACCGGTCCTGCGCTGCCCGCATCCATGCGCAACCCGCGACCTTCACCAGGTCGTCGGTCCACCGAGTGGGAGGCCTGCCAACACTACGTTTTCCGGTTCGTGGTCGCCACTCGAGAACTTTTCTGCCCCAACGGCTATCTGTTCTGCGAGCTATGTGCCCCGCCCACTGCCACTTAAGTTTGGCGATTCTGCGGGCTATATCGGTTACTTTAGTTCTCCTACGGATCTCCTCATTTCTGATTCGATCACGCAGGGAAACTCCGAGCATAGCGCGCTCCATCGCCCTTTGGGTGACCTTGAGCCTTCTTATGAGGCCCATAGTAAGCGACCACGTCTCTGTTCCGTATGTCATTACTGGCAACACACACTGGTCAAAGACCTTAGTCTTGAGACACTGCGGTATTTTGGACGAGAAGATATCGCGAAGCTTCCCGAACGCTGCCCAGCCGAGTTGGATTCGACGGTTGACCTCTTTCTCGAAGTTGGACTTACCTAACTGAACTGTTTGTCCCAGGTATACGTAATTGTCAACAACTTCGAGTGTAGAGTCTCCAACCTTTAGAGGAGTGGGTGCGACACGGATATTAGACATGATTTTCGTCTTATCCATGTTCATTTTTAGACCCACTTGTTAAGAGGCTCTACAGAGGCCATCGAGCATTGTGCCTAGGTCTTCCAAGGTCTCAGCCATGACTACGATATCGTCAGCGAATCGAAGGTGAGTGAGGTACTCGCCGTTGATATTGATACCGAGTCCGCTCCAGTCCAGAAGCTTGAAGACATCTTCCAGGGCGGCGGTGAACAGTTTCGGAGATATAACGTCTCCCTGTCTCACCCCTCGCTTCAACTGGATAGGTTTCGAGCCTTGATCCTGGAGACGGACCGACATGGTGGCGTTTTCGTACAAACACTTCAGCGCTTCGATATATCGATAGTCAATTTGGCACCGTTGGAGAGACTGTAGCACAGCCCAGGTCTCGATCGAATCAAAGGCTTTCTCGTAGTCCACAAACGCCAAGCATAAGGGCTGATTATACTCCTCAGTCTTCTGTATAATCTGCCGCAGCGTATGTAAGTGGTCTACGGTACTAAAGCCTTTTCGGAAACCGGCTTGTTCGGGAGGCTGGAAGTCGTCGAACCTGCGAGCGAGACGATTCGTAATGACTCTCGAAAACAGTTTGTAGACATGGCTCAGAAGTGAGATAGGCCTATAATTCTTCAATAAGGTTTTGTCGCCTTTTTTGAAGAAAAGTACCACCACACTTCTGTGCCATGCCGTAGGCGTTTGTCCCTCGAGTATGACGGAATCGAATAGCTTCTGAAGAGCTTTTAATACCGGTGTTCCACCTGCTTTCAGAAGCTCAGCCGTGATTCCATCATCACCCGGTGCCTTATTGTTTTTTAACTGTTTGAGAGCCATTCTAATCTCGTATAGGCTGACGTCCGGGATATCTTCGGTGTAGTGTCGGGTCAATCTGGCTCTTGGATCTTTGGCCAGATTACTGACAGGTGCGCGTACGCTGGTGTATAATTGTCCGTAGAACTTCTCAACCTCTTCCAACAGCTCTGGCTTCGACGAAATGATTCTGCCATCCTCAGTCTTCAGCTTGGTCAGTTGGCTTTGACCAACAGACAGATCCCTTGCAAACACTTTTGAGCCCTTATTTCGCTTAATCGCCTCTTCAATACGGTCAGTATTGAATTGGCGTAAATCGCGCGTTAGGGACTTGGAGATCTGTCTGTTTAGACGTCGATACTGAGCAGCATCGTTAGAGGACTGCAGAACCAAGTTTCGTCTTTCTTCCATGAGTTTGTTGGTGAGGTCCGAGATCTTTTGGTTCCTTTTGAACAGCGGGTTTTGAAGGCCTTAGACCCAGCTGTTTGGACAATTTGCACAAACCTGTCATTATAATCGTCCAGATTTTCGCAGATCTCCCAGGCATTCGAAGCGATTCTGCAACTCGAGCTGAAAGCTCTCGGGGTTTTGGAGCTGGATAGGCGCTGGTCGGAGCGTAGACTTCATCAGTCGACACCTTTCGAGTTTTATTCTAAGATTCAATGTGCCTCTTACCAATCGGTGATCGCTTCCTGTTTTTACGGCATTGATCACAGAGACATCATTGAATATGTGCCTCTTCGTCGACAAGATGAAGTCAATCTCATTTTTTGTAACGCCATTAGGATGCAACCATGTCCACTTTCGCTGTTTTGGCTTTTTGAAGAAGGAGTTCATCATAAAGAGGCCCTCCTTCTCCATAAAGCCGGCCAGCAGATGACCACGTGCATTCCTCGTTCCATATCCAAAATTCCCCACTCTCAGCTCATCATCGCTTCGTTTGCCCAGTTTCGCGTTAAAGTCCCCCATCACAACGGTATAGTGGGCCTGGGAGCTATGTATGGCTCTAGAAATATCCTCATACATAGTCTCTACCTCGTCGTCGGAGCGATATGAGGGCGGTGCGTATACTTGTATTACCTTCAACGAATACCGTTTGGTGATTCTGAGTACAAGGTACGCTACCCTCGCCGAAACACTCTCGAACTGGACCACGTTGTTGACGAGGGACCTGTGGACGATAAACCCGACACCACCCTGGGACAGTTGGTCGCCCTCCCGGAAATAGAGCAGGTTTCCGGATTTGAGGATCATGGTGTCCTCCCCCTCTCTTCGGACTTCACATAATCCTACAATATCCCATCGTAACCTGCTCAATTCTTCCTCCAGTTCAGCGAGTTTCTCGTCGGTCCGCAGTGTGCACGTGTTGTAAGTTGCCAGGGCCAAGGGTCGTCGGGGTTGGTAGCCTGGCATCTGCCGGGATTCTTAGCACCCCTGCCCCGCCGTTACCGTGACCGCTACCAGAGTCCGGGATAGCGGGGCCGCCGGGGACTAGGGGCCGTGTTGTGGGTGTATCAACCATGGGGGGTTTTGCCGTAATCGCCACGCTTGGCAGGCGGGTTGGCGATCGCAGTGTGATGTCATAGTACGCGGAAAGATGCTGCTGCCCATGCTCCGGTGTTTTTGATCCCTTAGTCGCCTCTTACGACACCCACGGGAAGAGATGGGTTGGTGCTATTCTAGGGCCACACCACAGGCCCGGTGGGATCCCTGGGGGATATTTGAATAAAAAACTTAATTATGATGTTGGTTGGTTTACATTTTTTTAATAGCTTTTGAAAAATCCTCAGAGGAGAAAAATCTTTTCGCAATATTAATTCGTGCTTCACCACAGAAAAAAAAAATAGTTACTGACTTTAATACATACTAAGTCTAATCATAACGAGAAAAATAAAAATATTTACGTGAATCTAACATATTGAAAAAATACCTAAGAGTATAGATCTTATTGAAAATGAATGTAACTCGCAAATATCGCGATATTTGATCAAATCAATGTATAAACTGGTGTGAAGCGATCGAGCGAGTCAAATCGATTCGAACATGCTGTGCGTCGTTATTGAAAACCTATTCGCTCGATTACACACGTCGCCGTACCAGCAAGGATAATACATTCCGAATTAATGTTCTGGTTTATTTCACACGATAATTTATTTAGAACAAGACTAGCAAAGAGCCTATCGCTTTCTCAAAAAGTCAGCAACGCATTAGGGACCTTTTTGGGGTCGTTGGTGTCTATAGACTACGGTGATTGCTCACCATCAGGCTACCCGTATGCTCGTTGGCCTACTATTCTATATAAAAAACATGATATTTTCTCAAATCGCAAACAAATAAAATGGACCGGGAGCAAAGCATTTTTGATGTGTAACATCTTTTTATTTCTCACGCTTTCCTTCTATCACAGGGTGGGAGCAATTGCAATTAAATGAAGGATGAAAGAGCTTTGACCGCCTTCGCCTCCTCACTGCAAGTAATCCCCTTCTACGTGCAGGCCAGACAGACATACAGGTGATACAAAGAGAGAGCTCAATTAATCGGTTGAATACCCTTAGCTCCCGGAATAGGGAGCAGAGTCGCAGTACGCTGCTAGTCTCAGATGCACGTTACTTGATTTCCTATTCTGTTTGAAGAGGTAGATATGATTAGGGCAGAATATCTTTAGGTCAACTGATTAGCGACGATCAATCGATCAAAGAGCCCAGAAAATTATCTATCGAGATGTATTTCCTTCGAGTTCTGTATTGTTAACGTAGTATTGGATGAAGGGGACTTTTTCCGAAAGTACCACAAGGATTTTGATGATAAAAATCCAGGTACGAGTATAAAGCTGGCGCTATCCATTTGTTTCAACGATATAATAGAAGAGAACGAGGGAATTAAATTTTCAACTAATTCAAAACTAGCCTGTGCCCATAACTTCGTTCGCGCATATCTCAGGTTCTAAGTGGCGTATTAATATAAAATTTAAGCCAGATTTTAAGTTACACCTTCTATAATACAACAGTGAAAACCGTATCAAATTTGGTCTAGTAGTTTGTGCGTGATGCGCGTACAAACATACAGACAGAAAGACACAAAAATTATGTACTAACGCACGGTTTTGGCTTCTATTGGCCTCATAAAATTTAGTCACTTTGTGCACCCATGACATACTTATTTCTGTTTATCCCGAAGGTTGACTGGTAGATAATGCTGTTAGCATTAAGTCCGCCTTTTATACCATTATATTATTTTGGTTTAATAAAGTTTTAAATAAATAAATGAAGGCCCTTATAGTTTTTTTCTTAAAAATTTTCTATGTACCGACACAGACCAGTTACAGTTTTATTATATGTATTGATGATAAGTCCGTGGTATAGGTGCACTATGCCACTATGGCACACAATCTATGGCTTGAACCATCGTCACCAACCTTTAAGCAGCGTTCTGAGCACCAGCACTCAACGGGTGCAATACTCGCACTGACCTGTGAACAATTACAATATTACATTAAAATATTATTACACGGTCAATTTGCAAATTGATTTGAAACATATTTTATTTATAAAGTAATACATTTTATACATAAATAATTGAGAATACGTAATACAATTTAAATGGATTTTACAGTCCTGGCTCCGCTCCGGTAGTTCCACAGCTTAAAGGTTCAAATAAACAACCAACTTTGATTGGTTGGTATAATCGATAAATATATTATTAACTAGCTGTCGCCCGCGGCTTCGCCCGCGTGAGTTTCGCTTAGATGAAAAATCTTTTTGTGTACCAAACTATTTCAGATGTTTCGGATTTTCGAATTTTATACGTCTACAGAAAATGTTCATCAGATTAATCAAGTTTTCGCCATTTCCATATATGTTATAGTGTAGCTGGTCTCTTGGAGCTTTTCATCAGATGTTCCATATCTTAAATTTTTATACGTCAGCAGAAAATGCTTATCAGGTTGAACGATTTTTACAAAGGCGCCATTTCCATATATGTTATAGTGTAGCTGGTCTCTTGCAGTTCTTTATCAGATGTTCCAGATCTTCAATTTTTATACGTCAGCAGAAAATGCTCATCAGGTTGAACGACTTTTGTTAAGGCACCATTTCCATATTTCTTATAGTTTAGCTGTTCTGTTATGGTTCTTCATCAGGTGTTCCAGTTTTCAAAATCAAATATAGCCTAAATGTTGCCTAGGCTTAATAGCTACACAACAAAAAAAGTTTCATTCAAATCGGTTCAGTGCTTTCGGAGATTAGCGTGATCATACATACAGACAGACAAGAAATTCCGAAAAAAATTTTTTGCTTTCTATTATTCTTTTTAAGTGTCCCTCTATCCATTTCAGTCAAAAATACTAAATGTACAGACAAAATATTTTTACTGTTGTATTATTTGTTTAGATAAATAATAATAAGATTAAGGCCTCTTCATGTTGGCCTCAAGGTCCCAATGGAGCCGTGGCTCTGAAAAGCGTACCAACATAATAATAATAACAATCTTGATTCATCGATACAGAATCAAGTGATTAATATATATTAATCACTTGATTCTGTATTCGTGCCAATTAAACATACATATGTATGTTTAATTTATGATTATTTTTATTTATGATTATTTTATTTTATGATTCCAATGTTCAGAAAAACCAAAACTGGTTTATGAAACATTGTACACTGTTCACTTATATTGTAAATTGTTATATGAAAATAAATAAATAAATAAATAATTGTCACGCATTACACTATTATGTATTCTGTGGCATTACTTATACTTAGTTTATATCTAGTGGCTCTGTGAGCTGTAGACCTCGCGAGCTTATATTATTTTGTTGTCACTACAAACACTAAATGGTCGTAAGAGCCACAAAATTCAAAGGCGCTTAGACTCCGTTGTGCCAACTGCGCCACGTTCAGAAATTTCCAAAACATGGCTCTACTATCGATTCTCATATATTTATCAAACCTGCTTCAAAATTTCACGGGAATCGGACAATCGGTTGAGCAATGCCTCTGAGGAGAACATACAAACATACCAAAGCTTTCTTGGACAAGTGAAACGGAGACCTTGCTTATTTCGCTCGCTCGGTCAATAAATTGATCCTTAACATATTATTTATCTCTAAGTACATCCACTAACCGTGTTGTTGTGTGACGATATCTTCAAAGTCGCAGGGAGACGCTGTACGTAGCCGCTTTCAATTTCAATCGGTCCATGTGCTGATACTCCTATGTCTATGCTGATAATGAATGAAAGGGTAACTCTATTTGAGTAATCGATGAACTAGAATTTTCAAACTTAGATTGTCCAATGACCAGTGGCTCGAATATGTCCACTCCAAGTGGAACAAATATGCAATCGATTGATAATGATATATTTTATGCATATTTAAATATATAATGGCCTCAATAAAAATATTAAAATTTCACGGTTAGAAAATTGTTTACTAAAATTTCGATTCCCTTTATAATTATAACAGAAAAATAAATAAACAAAATGCCATCCATGACGGTTTGCCGTATATAAACCCTACTCAAACTCAGTACAATCATTCTCTCTCGGTCTATACATCTGTACTTGAATCGTTTAGATCATACCTGCTAACATGGTCTTCAAGCTAGTAATCCTCCTGGTCTCTGTGGCGGTGGCTATGTGCCATGTGGTGGATCTGAACTCGCAATATCTAGACAGCCTGTACCAGCAGCAGCAGTTGCCCGTGGCCTCGCAGTCCGTGTACCCCGCTCAGACCTACCAGTCGGTCTACAGCAGAAGCCTGAGCCCTCGGCAGTCACTGCGGTCTCAGCAGAACCAGGCCTACGCCAGTCAGAGCTACCTGAACCCGAGCTACCTGAGCACCAACTACTGGGTAGACTAGACGCAGCATGTACACGATGGACGTCGACTGACCACGGCTATGTTTTCGGTACTTATTTTCTAACTTTTTATTTGTAAATTATATCAAAATTGTTTTCTATGGTGGTAACTATGTAGTCGTAATAAAAATTATATTAATTGCAAAGTTTTGTTTCCGTTTATGTTGTCCACATAAAATCGTTAAGTTGACTATTTTAATCTGTTTCAATATTTCAATATTCCTCCAGGTACTGAATCGATTCCGGTCTTTTTTTCGAGTGTGTTGAGGAATTATTATGACATCAGGTGCCAGATTGTTTTCATATCGCTCTGCATCTCTTCAGACTCTAGTCATATCAACATCAACTAACATAATCCATCCATCTCTTTTAAGGTCTTCTTCTCCCCTGTATACATACTAAATGTAAAGAAAGATCAGCTAGTGTGGAGGTTTCCTCACGAAATATTCCTCCAGCATATGCTTCTTCATTATTGATCAACAAACTAGATTATAAACGAGAACTTGGGGTCGAATCTACGCATTCTACGTTCTGCATCTAGCCGACTGAGTCAACATTGCTTTAACTTTTATATTGATGCCCACGACGGTGATGGAATGTTTGGATTTTTTAAAAACATTGCTCAATTTTACGGTTAGAAATTAACATTTGTTACAATTTTTGTATACTGCTCAAATCAAATCGAAATAAATCGTTCCATGACAGTATTTTCTATATAAACACTTCGTATTTCATACGTTTTGTTTTTCAAATGTTTCCACGATACAAAGATTTCTGCAAATCATCAGCGTGATGTACAAACTGATTATTCTTCTGGTGTCATTGGTTGCTGCTTTGAGTCTACCATCAGACTATAACCAAATAAGTCTAGGTGAATTACAAAGAGATTATAACAATCCTTACTTTGGATATGGCTTGGCCCAAGGATTTAGAACATTTCCATCTGTTTGCCCTAAAGATTTTGAAGAATATCTGATAGCAGGTGAACGCATATGTTTACCGAAACTTGATGATTATTATGGATAACTGATGACCACCAAGGCACTGCTCGATCTTGGCAGTTTTACTTTATTTACCCACAAGAGGTACAATGGAGAAGGTATATCTATTCGGAGTAGGAGGTTCTTTAAAAGTAAGTGCTTTAATGTGTGTTATTAAAAAATAAAATGAAAAAATAAAATTGTTGTATAAATTACCCTGATTTGAGTCAGTGATATTTGACTGCAGTGCGCATAACACATTAGCGAGTAGAAATGAATTTTAGCTCACTATTATATTATTTAGTTTTATGACTTTATATTTCTGGAAAATGTGCCGCTAATCACGAACCCAAGTGGGACCCCACAGTCTGGGAGCCACAGGATTAAAATAATACAACGCCATAATTGACCGAGCGAGCGAAGCGAGCGAGGGCTACCTATAATTCAAGTTGGAGCGAAAAACACATTGTTTGTATGTATGTATGTATGTTTGTTCCGCGATAACTCTCGAACCGTTGTTCCGATTTTGATGAAAGTTGGAATATATGTAGGGATGGTAAATAGAATTTTCAAGTTCGTTGGGCATCAAAATCGGTCCAGTCGTTTTGAGATATTTTATTTTTTGTGAAAATAAATATTGTATTTTATTAGTCGCGAGGTCTACGTTCGCAGCGAACGACTAGTATAATTAATATCCGACTATCCTAGTTGCGTCACATTGTAAAACTAATTATTATCACTTGTCAAGACTCGTCTTTGGATAAGGGCGCGAGTCCACTCGAACGCCTACGTCTCTAAGGATGTTTTAATAATAACATAGAACGGCAAAGAAGCAAGCAGGTCACCTGATAGCAAGTGATCACCGTTGGCTGTGACATCTACAACTTTAACACCTGGGGTATCACTAGAGTGTTTCAGGCCTTTAAAATCAATAAGATTCATATAGCTCCGCATAGCTAAGACAGTTTCATCGTATAGCTCCGCATAGCTGAGACTGAGACAGTTTCTATTGCCGCAAACTATGCTAGCTAAGGTAAAATAGAAAGACTGGCTAAATGCGAGTTTGTTTAAACTTAGTTTAGCTGTGGGTGGACGTTCAGGTTATTGGTTTAGTTACCACATTGACAAGACGTATTACGTCTAATAATAACGTTAGTAGGTGACGCCTAGCATCAGGTAATCCTGTGCGAAAGTGAGTTGCCTTACGCCTACTGCCACTCGGCTAATTATCGTCAAATATGCGTACACAGACACGTTTTTTATGTCGTCAATATTTTTGTATTGATGAGGCAACATTATAAAAGTTTATGTGAAGCACACGCCAATTTTGAGGGTTCCGTATCTCAAAAGGCAAAAACGGGACCCTTATACTTGTAAGATCATTTTGTTGTCGCTTAAAGGTATCGAGTTGAAATTAATATCGAATACTACAAACCACGGTCTCTTTCAGAAAAAATTAAATTATACGTCAACACGATCAGGAGATATTATCGTAAATGTCGCGAATTTTTGTATATTTTGCGATTTCAGACAGCAATCAAAACCTATGGGGTACTTCCCGTTGACCTAAAATTATGAAATTTGGCAGAAAGCAAGGTCTGACATATGTTGTAAAGTGACGTCTTTGGAGAAAATGCAGCAGTGGAGTTTGTTGCCCCGCCTCTTCTCCACTTGCGCTTTGGAGGCGGTAGTAACCTTAGTTTTAAGTTATTTTATGACGTCAACTAACAAAAAAAAACAAGTATACTATGATTTAAAAGTGCTATGTTTTAGCACATTTAAATAAAATCATTTTCATTTCACTTGTACAGGAAAATCTGAATGTTGTAAATATGTTGTTGGAAGTCTAAGAAAAGCGTTACAAACTTATTTTTATGCTCGATGCAGTGTGAATCCTAGGGATCGGACTGCAAAAAAAATCAGCTGTTCCATTACAATACCAACTTGCCCAAAATGTATGGAACAGCTGATTTTTGAGATTTCAGAGTCTTTCCCATAAAAAAGGTGCTCATATTCATGAGTACTTTTACCCCTAGAGAGGTTGCAGGTATTTAACCAAACACCCTGGACATATAAATAATATTATACGCAGCATGACTCGAAATATTGGGACCAGGTCAGGTAAAATTTAAAGACAAGAGACTTAAAACAAGCACGGCTAGGGGCTCTTTTGATAGATTCAGAGCAGGGAGTGCATTCCACAATCTGACCGCAGTAACGGCGAAGGAGTTGGAGAAATTAATAAGACTCGTTTCGTTTATCCAACCTCCGATTTATAGCTACAGAAAGCTACAGTGCCCAGTGTAAGTGGAGCTTTAAGGCTGGAATTGTAAGTCTTCGTCCATGAAGATCATCTTCAGACATGTTACGTGTCCCCAGTTGAATACAGTTTATTTTATGTAGAGGTGAGAAAAGGATGGTATTTGAATAAAAAATAAGAACAATCAAGGCGAATTTACTCTAGTTAAATAGTGGTACAACTATAGCTGAAGTATAAATTTGACATAGAATCCGGTTGTGATAAGATTCACAAATGAAATGTACATTGTACGAGCAGCGTACAATTTTGTTGCGTCGGCAATAGTCGGCATCGGTCGTCGCCCTACTTTTTTATTAGAAATTAATATTATAAATTATGTACTTTGTAGTAAAATAACGCCACTCTCATAACTAATCGCGGACAAGCAACTTTTGAACTCTGTAACTTAAACTTAACTAATAAACTTAAACAATAAGGATTGTGGTTTTACGGTCATCTCAACTACCAGACCTTCGACCATACATCCGTTTTGGTCCTTCGAGTAACTGGGCATAGTGAGTTGTGTCTTTCCTTACGTTAGCGAATCGGTTTAGCTGGCTTTCCACAAGCGGAATCCCCCAGTTAAATTGAGAAGGCGCACATAGCGTATAGGAGAGATTCTCGCTACGTCTAACAGAGGACTACGCGCTCTACGTGGTCTTCGTGAACTAACTACCTACGGCAAACTACAGTCAACTTAACTTTAACTTTAACTACGACGTCAACAATGGCCATTAACTTTGAAGAAATCTTAGCACATCAAGATGAGTGCTTCGGTAACATCAAGAAACTCTGCGTCAACTACAAAAAAGATGGAGCGGACAGGAAAACTAAAAACTACTTAACTACAAGATTAGCTGCCTTGGAATCTCACTGGGCTGAATTTGAGATGAACAACGAAAAACTTATGAAACAAGAAGACAAGTCTCACCTTTACTACGTGAACCAAGTTTATGAGAAAACTAGAACTCTGTTTGAAGACGTCCAAAACGGATGTATGGTCGAAGGTCTGGTAGTTGAGATGACCGTAAAACCACAATCCTTATTGTTTAAGTTTATTAGTTAAGTTTAAGTTACAGAGTTCAAAAGTTGCTTGTCCGCGATTAGTTATGAGAGTGGCGTTATTTTACTACAAAGTACATAATTTATAATATTAATTTCTAATAAAAAAGTAGGGCGACGACCGATGCCGACTATTGCCGACGCAACAAAATTGTACGCTGCTCGTACATACATATTGCTTACCACGACGCGACACGGCGGGACGGCAGGCGGCACTCCTCGTTACTCAATCTAGCCCAACATTTTGATGAAATTTACAGAAAATGCTGTAAGTAGCGAATGTTTTTGTGGGAACCGATATAATCCCGAAATTTCTGCGGGAACAACCGGGGCGTGGCTTTAAAGCGGATAGAATGAAAAATAAAACAAAGAGTACTTTTATCCCGAAATTCTCATGGGGCCAAGCCCCAGGACGGAGCTAGGAAATCAATAAGACTTTGTTTTCCCATCTGACGCCACGTCATAAAACGACACCCCGTTGAATGTTATATCTCAGTCCATGTCACTTTGCGTTCCTTTTTGTTGATTGAGCAAAATATAACGGCCACTCGGGAATATATCAATATGTATTTCAATCCCAAGTTTTATGTCTTAGTTTACGAGAAATGTAAATTTGGACTGCTATAAAGCATTTTATTAGTTCTGTTTTGTTTCCATTTTTTTAGCTCCGAGTCCGGAGGACTTGACTCCGGAAACTAATAAAGGATCATTTTTCTTCTTCATTCCTATAATAAAACTGTAGCTGGTCTATGCCAGTACATACAAAACATAATATATGAGGGGTCTTTATAGGTGTTTCAGAAGCAAAAATAAAAATTTTGTTTAGATTTTTTTAGAAAACGTTTTTCACAGGTTTATTTATAGAGTTAGGTACATCCTGTCGGGTTTTATTGTTGAAAGTTTAACTTTTAAAATCATTGGTTTCAACATAATACGCCGCTTACAATCTGAGATTGTAACATTACTAATTTCCATGCAGACGAAGTTGCGGGCAAAAGCTAGGAACTTTATGTTTTGCTCATAGACAGAAAAAAAGTCATAAAAATTTCTTCTTACTTTATGATTTTGTTCTATCAAGTGTCATGTTTAGAATACAATATTCCCATCCACTAGATGGCGCAGACTTGAAAAGGAAAACGCGCTATGGCTTCGTTTTCGGTTATAGTTAAGTAATTGAGATTCAAATTCTACATTGTGGTGGATCATACATAAGGATCGTGGATGGCTAAATGAAGGAAGTAAAGGTGTGGTCATCTAACGTGGTATCAAAAACGTTGTGGTAATTTTTGAGTCGCATTTATGCGACTAATAAGATAAATTTACTAATACATAATAGCTTAATATTACTAGCTTTTGACCGCGGCTTCGCTCGCGTTAATCTTTTCTTAGCGGGTGCCTACGTCATAACATATACCTGCATGCCAAATTTCAGGCCGATCCGTCCAGTTGGGCTATGCGTTGATAGATCACTATGTCAGTTAGTCAGTCACCTTGGAGTTATATAAATTATTAAAAAATAATCGCACGGAGTAGTTCTAGTTAGAGTCCGTTTCATCTTATAGATCCTCTGGCGTCATGTTGGCAGTAAAATTAATAATATTATTTACGGCTTTAAACGAGCCTTGGCATAAGATGTTCAAAAAGTTGCCGTTGACAACAATCATGGCTATGAAAAAACCTAATCGTTAATTTATAAATTAATTATAACATAGTTTAATATTACTGCCAACATTACGCCAAAGGAACTAAGATGAAACGCACTCTGCTTACGAGTGGCGTAGCACTCGTAGCGTACGGAGACGCTACGAGTGGCGTAGCACTCGCTACAGGTGCTACGACACCGACGTAGAGGCAGGTCGTGGCTCAGGCTGAGAAAGGCAGCAACTTTTTAAAATCACGGGTATTATTTTGTCCATACAAATTCCCTATTTTCTCTCTGGAAGGTGCGATTTCGACACTAGTGCAAATATTTTTAGGGTTCCGTACCTCTAAAGGCAAAAACGGAACCCTTATATGATCACTTTGTTATTCGTCTGTCTGTCAACTTTTTTTTCTCTGGAACGATTAAAGAAATTTGAAATTCACATCAAATACCGTTCACGGTCTCTTTCAGCAGTAAAATAATCAAAATTGTCAACGCGATCAAGAGATATTATCTTAAATGTTGCGAATTATCGCATATTTTGCGATTTCAGACAGCAATGAAAACCTATGGGGTACTTCCCGTTGACCAAAAATTATGAAATTTGGCATAAAGCAAGGTCTACTTGTACAGGAATAAATCTGAAAATTAAAAAAAATCTTAAACTATATCTCTTCATTATTTGCAATACATAATGATATCAGTGCCGGGAGCCTGACTTGCCGGCTGAGTGAACACTGCACACTATTCGCTGATTGGGTCAACATTTGCACTCCTTATATACGTTCAATCAATTGTAACTAATATTATCTAAATCTAGATTCCGTAGAAAACTCTTATTAAATATGGAAATTAGATATGAAATTTCAAGCGAGCAGCATGCTGCAGTGTCTTGTCTTGAGTGCACAAAAAAGTAACTCGTAGAGCATTCGATTTATTTAATCCCTACCAACGCGTGGTTTCGTTTCTGTGTGAATTTTGGAAGCACCATATTTATTTTCGAAGTTGTAAAATGTCAAATCAATTACAAATTTTACTCAACCTGTGTATCAATTGAATCGAAATACTTTAGGTAAATTTAGCGTGAAGGAGTATAGCAACTAAAAAAGAAGTTCCTACGTGTACATTAATACGAAATAAAACATTTAATTACAAAAGGAAATTGAACTACATTAAAATTTATACTTTTCAAATTTTTATGGTTAGGGTATTTTTTCACAATCATATAATACTAGCTTTTACCCACGGGTTCGCCCGCGTGAATTTCCGACGGTGCTTTTCTCGGGAAGAAAGGTAGTCTATGTCCTTCTCAGTACTTCTAACTATGTGTATGCAAAATTACAGAAAGATTGGTTCAGAAGATAAAGCATGAAGAGATAACAAACAAATAAATAAATAAACAAACAAACTCACTTTCGCATTTATAATATTAGTTAGGATAGGATAATTATAGAACAAATTAGTCGACATACAATTAATTAGCAAGAAAGACGCCTCTCGCCTCAACAGGCGACCCGCTCAGTCTCTTCAGTGACTGGACACTAAGCGCTGAACTTCGCTCGTTAGCGCCTCGCGATGAACTCTAAACAAACTTCACTACTCGCTTCCACGTGTAATGTTAAGTTTCACTCGTTAATATCCTTTGGTATTTCTTTCATTTTAAGACTGATGTAGATATCGTGGCCATATTGCATCACACAGGATACTTCAGAAAACAGGAGCAAGCCCGGGACACAGCTAGTATGTATAAGTAGTGGGTGGGCTTTCCGAAATTATCTCCGATCCTGCAACACAAATAGAGAGGATTATCATCGCTCCCACACAATCCCGTCTCTATGATAATTGGAGGCTCACGGCGGCGTAAGTGCAATTGAAATGGGATCTACTAATATTAGATTTCAAGAAATATTATCTGGTTTGAATTTTTTTGTTCCTGGTTTGAACCCACAAAATCGGAATTCCATTTATAAAGTTAAAATGTGTGAGTGAGGATGTATATTGTATGTTTGTTACGCAATCAAGCAAATCTACAGGACGAAGTTATAGAAATAAACCTGGAGTGCTATTCCAGTCCAGGATGTTTTTTATTCCTCGGACCTCTGTGCATTTCATAGAATTTGGGTAGATTGTTATTGTAGCATAATATAACATAATCTCTGGCTGTTAAGTATGTTACCCGAACTCACAAGATGTTGTCAACCTGAGGCTCGAACCACCCTAATTTACGGAGACACGTATTGTTCATTACTTTCATTAAAAGGATCACGAGCTCACCGAACTGGGATGAAGTTATCCACACTTAATTAACGCGACATCCGTCCCTAACTTCACTTCGGTTTTTCGCGTAAATCACAATCATTATCGTAGGAGCGTAATAGATGAAATGTATACTTCAACGTAAGGACGTTTTTATGTAATTGTTAGTCTTTAAGTTATGTTTAAGTCTCGAGCAATATTTAATTTATTTTCTACTAGCTTTTGACCGTGGCTTCGCCCGCGTGTATTTTTCACGGGAACAGTATTTTTTCCCGGGATGAAAGGTACCCTATGCCCTTCTCAGTACTTCTAACTATGTGTACCTATACGAAATTTCAGGAAGATTGGTTCAGTAGATAAAGCGTGAAGAGATAACAAACAAACAAATCAATAAACAAACACACTTTTGCATTTATAATATTAGATCATCTGTCCGTTCATCTATTTTTCTAAGACAACCTACTAGTGTCCGAACCGTTAAAGCTTTTTCAGTTTCTTACATGAAGCAGGCGCTATTAGTAAAACTGAAAGTAATAAATTGCGTTATTTAGACTCATGGCCTTGTCTTGGCAATTAAGATTAGCTTATTGCTCGTCTCTTATCAAATGAATGTCTTCGATGATACGAAGGCTCTCTAACACTATACTCGGCCCCTATAAAACCGCTTAATTGCCAATATCTTGTTATTAAGGCTCAGAATTTCGCGTTTTGCCTACCAAATTACTTTGCTTGCACTTACTGTACAGTTCTGAAATTTTTGCTAATAATAGATTAGGAAATTAGCAACACAGTGCAAGAACCGGAAACATGATTTGACTAAGTTTGCTCGATAAAAAATAATCCTAAACATTGTACCTAAATTACCAAAAAACTCTGTAGTACAATGATATTTAAAAAAATTATTTCACATTAATGTAGTTCATATGATTACTGAATATTTAATTAAAGAATTTATTAAAACAAGTTATTTATTTCTACACAATCTTAAATTATAACATTATTCACCTACGTCCATCGCAATTTTTAATGGAAACATCATACCTTCCTTGTCGTTCATATGGCAACTCGTCTTACCTCTCTGTCCTCAGACTGCCGGTGGCATTTAGACAAGGCAGACGCATGTCAAATTGCTCCGCAAATTTACTTACGTAAAATATATTAACATGGGGGTTGTTATACAAATCAAGAACTAGATGGCGCTCTCAAAAAGTCGTCAAAACAACACGATGCTGCTTTGCGACGTGAATCACGAAAATCAGACTTGCTTATTCTTGAATAAATGCATTTTTAATACACTCATTAATGGTCAACAATATTATTAATAAAAATAATTACCAAATAAAAAATAAAAAACAAAGTAAAAAAATTGTACTGGGAATCGAAACTGCGAATTTTTCTCTGAAGTTCTAATAAAATTATACTGCGATAAGAAAGCCGACAGACAAGAGGGCGCCTCTTTTTCTAATTTGTACCGTTTATGTATCGGATAATATTTGTTCACTTTTTACCCACGACACGACTTTCTTGACAGACTGTGTTTATATTTTTTCTTCTTATATATCTCCCACGTGCCGACGTAGTCGGTATATAATTAAATGTTGTTTGTAAAATAAAATATAAAAAAATGTATTAGAATTTAAAAAAATCAAAAAAAATATCACGGAGGAGATTTGAACAGTCTTTCTCGTTTTGATCGGGCTGTCTGTACGTAACCATTATTCTAACAACTTGTTCGAAATGCATGTGAAATTTCTCATGTTATATAACACTAGTTTTTGCCCGCGGCTTCACCCGCGTGAATTTTCATCGGGAACAGTGCTTTTTCCCGGCATGAAAGGTTCCTTCTCCGTCCTTCTAACTAGGTATGTGTATTTGAAATTTCAGGAAGATTGGTTCAGTAGGTACATAAAACGTGAAGAGGTACCTAACAAAAAAACAAAATCACTTTCACCATAAAATTATGTTTAATAAAAAAAGAAAACCGAATTCCCAAATAACAGCAAGGATTTGAACCTAGCACTCTCCTAATCTAACTTCATCAACTTAACCGTTTGGCCAAACGCTAATATGACATCACTGTCGAAATGTTACATTACATATTTCAACGTACTATACATGTATTACTTACTACGTAAGTGGCTTTACGAAAACACTGACTAAAACACATTTTTTGTATACTTTTCCTTAATTTTGCATTCATTAATTTGAGTTTTCTTGATTTTCATTTTTAAATAAGTATTTCAAGAACAAATTTGTTGAACAAGGTTGAAATAAAAAAACAGTTTATTAGATAGTTTAGAGATTATGAGATAGATGGAGCTAAATTTTACTATTTAGTTCCTCTGAGGGGCGCCCTTGTAGTTGACAGGGGGTCGGGGGTGAAATCTAACTTTCTTATTCACGCTTTCTGACCCTTAAAAGACTGAATTCAACGAACGAAATTCAAGTGTACTTTCTGTACAAGCTTATTATGTTTCCAGTAAAAAAAAAGGTTCGGCGGTCTTTCGTGGGTCAAAGTGTAAAAATGTTCAACAAGCTCCCTGACCAGGCTATAAATTTGCCTATGCAAAAATTTAAAACATATCTTAAAAATACTTTGATGAATAAAGCGTATTACACAATAAGTGATTATTTGAACGATAAAAAAGCTTGGTCTCTCCCTACAACTTCGCCACTCCACACTTGATTGTATTCTTTTGTTATTGTGAATAATAAACCTTTCCTTTCTTTTTTAAATTTAATAACATTGACATTTAATTGTTAAACATGTACGTGTATTGTGATCTTCAAGTGACTGAAAGTATTTATTTTTCTAAAATGTTCAAACTGTTGACGGCGTCGTGGGCCGGGTCGTAAGGTTCCCTCTATTATGGTTGAGCTTTGCGATGGCTGACCCTCGCGTCAACTCGTGAACGGGTGTTACCAGGGGGATCCTGCTTCGATCCTGATTCGAATTGTATTTTTATTTTTTGTTTTTAACCAATTTATTGTGGTTACTTGATCACAAACATAACATGTTTTATTATATTATTTTATTTATTTTCTTATATTTTATTTTTGACTGTACACAATCTAATGTATGTATAAAGTTAATAAATAGCCCCTCTGGCATATTAGGCGACCAAGACTGTTTCATGAGTTTCTTTCGGCATTTCTTCTCAACAGTGGTCGTTCCGAAATGCTAGTAGTTTGTAGCTTTGAGACATAATATATTATGATTAAATAATTAGTTATCGACGTGAAAAAGAGCCTTCTTTGAAGGCCAAGTTTCAATAAAAAAATTTGACTTTGACTTTGTAACAAATACATATTAAAAAAGAAAATAGTTATGATGCTTAGTTTTCCGAAAGAAGAATCTAAAAGTTCTGTAACGTATAGGCAAAGAACGTGTAATGACAGAGAGTCTTTAATTGTGATTAGATTCTCGATAATAGATTACTTCCTTGTTAACTTCCTTGGTAACTTACTCACGCAAGTCGTTGCAGATGACCTTGGCTAGGAGTAATTTGTAATAAATACAGTAGCTGTAGAAAAAATAAAGGTCCATATTATACTACTTTATATATATATATTATATACATGTTTTTTTTTTTTGATCAAAAAAGTCGCATCCAAATCACTAAAATAGATATCTATAATTATGCATCCAGTTGTTGAATTAAATTTGCGGAGGAAATTGAATTAATAATAGAATGATGGGGATATTGGTACCAAAGATTCGAGTTTACGTAGAGTATACAACACATTTACGATCAGAAAAAAACCATTGCCATATTGGCTATTTGAATAAATCCCCATTAACAGAAACTAAAAACAACATACTGAGTATCTAATATTGTTCAGTACTTGCTTGCTCAAGCTAGAGCTAAGGGCTAATGTCTAGTTCTTAAGAAACAAGTGATTTGTTATCTTACTGTAATTTGTCCAAAAAAGAAAGCACTACTCTTACTGGCTTAAGGCACTTTTATTTCATTTATAAGGTGCTTTAGAGCGTTGCTGTTGTACAACTACAGTAAACGTAAAAGCCGGTTAATTTCATTGATAAGCTTGATAAGTATTGAAATATAGTACGTAATAATGAGTAAGTACACAATCTCAGTTGTTTGTATTAGGTATTATTATTTATTGAATTTGGATGCGATCTGCAAAAAATCAATCAAGAGGCAGAATCTTTAAATATTATAATCTTTATGTATATGAAGATACATGGGCAACTGTTAGTGAAGTGAGTTGCTAATTATAAAGAAATAAAGAGACCGTTATCGGGTATTGACCCGATATTGGTGATTCCGGAGTCATCCGGACTGAAAATAAAAGTATTTCATTATACGTACTTTTAGGAGAAAATTGATCGCCTGAACAGTTTATTTAAGATACTGTCAAATTTAACGCCATAAAAGACTAGTTTTTGAAAAAACTTCCTTAGGACGTTTATAAATCCTTTAGGGTTATAATCGCCAAAATTAAAAAGTATATATATATGTATTGATGTCGTTCCCAGGCCCTTCTACAGCGAGGAGGTACATCCGTTCATGAAGCAGATGGCCAAAGGCCTGACCATACCCAAGAAGTGTCCCTGCTCCAAGCCGGACTATTGCAAAGACTGCGAATAATGTTTTGTTGCATTTTATAAATTATTTTTGTTGATTTGGTGTTTTTAATTCACTAATCTCTAATTTATAATCTACTATTAGTACCTACAAACTTATGATAACAGGATAAGTTCATAGATAAGAACATGTACTAGTTTAGTTGGAGGCAGTTTTTGATACGGAAATAGAATAGATATTGAAATACGTGAACAATTTAAAGGTGCATTTACCTATTTTCTTTTATATTTGTCGACGAGAGAATATTAAAAAGAGTAAGTACAAAGTTACAAACAAATACAATAAGTTTATATATTTAGATAAATCCTTCTGTAGACAGTTTTATTTAGAATAGCTATTGTACATCATGATATTACAATAAACCTATCGATTTTGAGTCTACTAAGTATATTTTGAACAATAATATTTTGTAAGTATCTTTGTAACCATTTTTAGTGTTAAATTTTCTGAAAAAAGCAAATCATAATGTTTCCTTGTTTTCAGGTTACTTGAGCGTCATTCTAACCTCACTTCACCACACCCAATAAACCAAAATGGGTGAACTTGAAGATAATTACAACGATTTGATGGATGAAATTATAGAGCATCGAGAACATCGGGAAATCGCATCCATCTCCAACGATTCTATTGTAGCGTCCTCACTTTCCAATTTCGGAATTGACATAAACAATCCAGAAGAAAATGAGCAATCTATTCTACAAAATCAAGATCCTAATGCTATCATTCAAGCCACAGAACATATAAAAGAGGTTAGAAAGGAGTTGTGGGCGGGGCCGGCGCGCCAAGCATGCGAGCGACCGCTCGTATCTTTACAAAAACACGTGACCGCGCCGTTTAGTCGCTCGCGAACTCTAGCGGAGTAAGCATTGCGAAGCGCTGCTACAAAATTGTACGAAAATGCCTTCATGTGCGGTAATTACTTGTCGAGCGAGAAGCCAAGAGCTTAATATAAACAAAGGATGCGTTTCTTATCATCGGTAAGTAAAAAAACCTCTAGTAAATACGATATTTTAGTCAAAATCTTTCAAAGGTCATTAAAATATATTTTTTTCTCCTAAAAATATACATTGCTGTCTGCATGCGTTCGTTATTTTTGCAACGTCAAACGTACCGCGTAGTGGAGTGCGCGGCAACAACGTGGCATTAGCTCTAGTGCTGGGCGTAGTGAGAGACGATATTTATCGATATCGTCTTTCAAAGTCATATATTTATAAACTAGCTGCTGCCCGCGGCTTCGCCCGCGTGAGTTTCCTTAGATGAAAAATCTTTTTGTGTTCCAAACTGTAGTAACCTAAACTCCAGTACTCAAAATTTCAGCTATTTGGTTATCCCGTGTCCCGCGGGAATATATTAGGTACTCGTAGTACAGTCGCGGTGTTAAAATGAATCAAAAGTGATATTTCATTCAATAAACGATCTTCGTCTGCTCGTTATCTACAATTTCCCGCGTACCACCACTACCACCCAGAGTCCCTCTTTATCCTATCCCGTGTCCTGTCTATTTATACGTCAGTAGAAAATGCTCATCAGGTTGAACGACTTTTGCTAAGGCCCCATTTCCATTTTTTATAGAGTAGCTGGTGTCTTGGAGTTCTTCATCAGATGTTGCATAAACTTAAATTTTTATACGTCAGCAGAAAATGCTCATCAGGTTAAACGACTTTTGCTAAGGCGCCATTTCCATATACATATGTAATAGTGTAGCTGGTCCCTTGGAATTCTTCATCAGATGATCCTGATCTTCGATTTTTATACGTCAACAGAAAATGCTCATCAGATTGATAAACTTTTCCAAAGGTACCATTTTCATATTTCTTATAGTTTAGCTGTTCTGTTAAGGTTCTTCATCAGGTGTTCCAGTTTTCAAAATCACTTATAGCCTATATGTTGTCCAGGCTTAATAGCTATACAACAAAAAAAGTTCTATCAAATCCGTCCAGCAGATATTGCGTGAAACGCGTACATACATATACAGATGGACAGACAGACAGACTGTAGTGATAACTACAGAATTATTTTGAACTTCTAACTGGTCAACTTTGCATGTCATATTTTAGGTGAAATAGTTGATATATTGGGATACTATTCCTGTGGCGTATTACCTGCATGATAGGCTCTCGACTCACTACAATAGCAGGCATTCAAATCCATTAGTCTCCAGACAAATTGAATGGGAAAGTGACACACCAGTACACAAATTTCATATGTTGTTTTTACAATACTTATTAAGAAAACAGGGAGACCCGCTCATCAAAACGTTCTTTGAGTCACGCCGAAACCATTGGTAGCAATAACTCGACGCGATTTTGTGTACTTACGGAATTATATCAAAAACTAAACATTCATAACAAAACATTCTATGATTAAATTAGACTGTCAACAAAATCTGCAGAGTTGGACGTCTGACATTGACAGCTGGTGACACACGTTCCGTATCAGTTCCTAACCAACCTTTCTTATCATAAACAAATAAGAAATCATGGCTGGATTGTTGTAGAATTTTAATTATTCTCCTTTAATATCGTCGACTTAGATTGTTATAATATTCAACGAATAAATACCTTATTTAAACATTAGTTCTTTTAAAGAATGTTTAAAAGTTGGTTTGACGATGCGTCCGAATTGGGCGAAATGGAGCGCGACGAGGCGGAATGTCAAATCGAGTGGAGAGGGATCGGTCTCTTCCTGGTGAGGCCGCCACGACACGTAACATGGCTTGAGCAGAATCATTAAATTTTTTGGGTTTTTCACTTTCGCCGCCCTCGGCACCCCGTCATGGGACTATAGTTCAACCTTTAGCTTTAAAATCCGCGATACGCGCAAGGACACAGGGGATACTTGCCGCCACGAAGTTGTCAGGAGGATGAGCTGTTGATATCCACGTGCCCGCCCGGCCGTATGAATTGGCGCTTCCTGGAGTGTCCTCCCATCACCAGAGGGTGCGGTTCTCCCGGACCGTGGGCCGCATGCCACGGCGCAGGCCCCGTCGTCGGCGACCCCAAAGTGCAACACACGGATCCTAACCTTATTTCCGAAGGCCGCATCGCCGCCCCCGATCCGATGTCCCTGTAATGGCTCAGCGCAAACCTCGGAAGGTCCAGCCAGCGTCTACTATCTCGCATACAACGGAGCGTCGCAGGAGCGCCGTGCCTCTTTGATGTCGCGACCAGCGCCAGTGCTCGAACCCAACGGATCATAACGGTGAACGGAACGACGTTCTAAGTGCGCACAGACGTTTGTGTACGGACCTGGCCAGGTACCCTATATTTGGTTTATGTTAATTTTAACTTTTAATTGCGGCAAAGAATTATCAGATTTTGGTATTAGTATAACATGTGCCCGCCCTCAGCGGCTAGTGTGTTTATGGAATAAAATGCTATATTCTACCCCAACCATATTGTATTAATGATATCACCCTGCCCATGACTCCCAGGACCTAAGGCTTAATAGACAAGAGGTCCTTGTACTTCAAAAGTACGAGGCTCTATCCTGAGCATTACATCCGGCTCTCTCTAAAGTAATTGTTCGTGTATAATCGCACTGCGCAGGGATATTGCCCGTCTTCGCTTCAAATAGTTGGGGACCCCTGCGCACACACACCGCCCAACAATACACTTTTTATTTTTTTTATTTTTTATACACGACAGCGTACATACATATAAAGATGGACAGACAGACAGACAGACAAAAAATTCAAAAAAAATGTTTTTGCTTTCTGTTATATCCATTTCAGTCAAAAATACTAAATGTACTGTACAGACAAAATATCTTTACTGTTTTATTATTATCCCACGACCCCTAAGCGCGAAGTAGAAATCACCAAAATTGCGCAGCGCCATCTATTGAAAATATTGAGAAATAATTTCAGCTTACATTTCTCATTTTATCAACGCCATCTATTGGATATTATTTTGCTTGGCACAATCAGTAGATGACCGGAAATAAATTTGCTAATGAATTTATTCGTTCTTTTCAAAATTAAAAAAAAAGTAAGAAATTAATTCTAGAAAACAAATAAAAAACGAAAACAGAAAATTATTGTTAGTGGCAGGATTCGATCCAGCTACTTCCAGCTACTTTTTTGAAATATTTCTTTACAAAAATATTTAAAAAATATAGAATTCTAAAAAACTAATACAAAACGCAAAAAAATTGGAAAAAAAAGTCACATCTGGCAGGATTCGAACCCTGTACTTAAAAAAATAATCCGCGGCCTCTACCAATAGGCCAACATGCATTGCTTGTGACTGGCGTAATTTCAAATGGGATTTGTCTAAAGGTACGCAAATTCACCCATTTTTTTGGACTGTAGGGTTGAAATTGTGAACAACCCTTTCTTATGTGGGCAGTATATTGTATAATGAAGACACTAACCAAATTTCACGTTTATAGCTTTTATAGTTTCTGTTTTGTGATGATAAATTAGTTTACCTCCCCTTTTTTACCCCTTTAGAGGTTGAATTTCAAAAAACGCTGAAACACGCCATTGGTTATTTTTGTTGAGAAGCATTCTTGCCAAGTTTCAAGTAAATCAGTGAAGATTTTAATTTTTTTTCATACAAACTTTGCCCTCAATTTTAACCCCCTTAGGGGTCTAATTTTGAAAAATCCTTTCTTATCTGAGCACTACGTATTAACATAAAACTTCGGTCCAAATTTCAAGTTTATAGCTTTTATGGTTTAGGCTGGGCGTTGATTTATCAAACACCCTTGTTCTTTTATATATATAGATGTTATAAATTAATGTTAATGTGGAAAGACTAAATTAAGTAATGCGAATAATAATTATTATAACAAGCTTTTATTTAACTTGCAATATATGTATGTATATATGTTTGTCCGGGTGGAATCTTGCAACATCAAACCATGTAACGGATCTAACTAAAGTCGTTATTGAGAAATATTTTAACATTCGCTTACACTTTTTACTAAAAAATTCTTTAGAAAAACAAACCAAGCGACAACTTCTTAATAAATATATCTTGTTCCAAGGTCAATAAATATAAGATTGTAAGAAATGTACTTTGTTTTATTTTCTATTTTACTATATCACTTTTGTATGTAACAGTATTGTTGTTTGACTTATGTTATTGTTTAATAACAAAATTCAATATCGATAATTAAGTCATTTAAAGTTTAGTCAAGCACTAGCGTAGTTTACAAACACAATCACACTAATTTGTACATCGATTGCGTGCTTGCGTATGATTGGTTCAGTTTGAAATTGGCGCTATGATTGGCTAGATTGGAAATTGCAAGAATGTGCGAAACGGTGAAAGGTGGGGCGGATTAGGCGACACTGGTTCTCATAGAAACGGCGCATTATAGCCATTCTAACCTCTTTTATATGTTCTGTGATTCAAGGCATTGGAGTTGAAGATAGAATTGTTAAAACCTCTGAAAGTGGTTTAGCAACTTCAATATCCAAGACAAGAGATAGTGAATTCAGTCCTGTCATAATAGAGTATCCAAGAGAACATTCTTTGAGAACTCAATCTTTATTGAGTGAAACAAGTGAAGAAGAAGTAAATACTGAAGAAGGTAATGGTGAATTAAATAGCAATGAGACTGATACTGAAGAATTGGAAAATGTTTGCAGGAAAGAAAGTGTGAAAGAAATAGAATTGTCTACATTTGATTTAGCGTTAGAAAAAGGATATCATAAACAAGCACAAATTTATTATGATGATATAAAATCAAAAGGTTTAGAGCTTAAAACTAAATATCACACATACAAAATTGTAGAAGGTGTTAAAATGAAAGATACAAGTATCTTGACCCTTATGTTTCAATTAGCTCGCATCAAGAGGGAATCACGTCTGAGCGCCCGACCGAGTGTAGGTATAGGCGGTCCTATACCTACACTCTACGAGAGGTATCGTCGTGTTAGTGCCTCAGATATATATAGAGTATATGACGCAAGTACATGTACTTCGCGTGTCTGAAACCCGACGAAGCGTCGGGATCGGCCGCCGCAACTCGCAGTGCGCGCGCGTCTGTCGTATTAGCCGGTCGGCCGCAAAAATTAAAAAAATGCCTCGTTGCGTGATAATTAACTGCAATAGCCCAAAAATTTCGAATACCCAAAAGCAGAAACATATTTCCTATCACAGGTAAGTCATTTTTTAATTATATTATGCGCAAATCCATTTTTAAACTATTCGGCATTCACAAATTGATATTTTAAAAACTTGCTATTTAGTTGAATTTTAATTAGATTATTGAAAAATCTATTATAATAGAGCGAAACGTAATTAATTTGCCTGAGCAATTATTCACACAACGTAATTGCGGAAACATAATAATTATAATACTGTAAAAGAAAAATCTTTAAGATAAGCTATTTATTTATGTAAATAAAAGCGTACCTATTAAAAAATAAAAACTAGCAGAGCAATTTTTCAGTAGAAGTTATAGAGCAAAATGTTAAAAGTTAAATTTTGGGTATCTTTGTAATCGAAAAAAAATTAGATACTTCTATAAACATATTCGGATGGCGGACAACTTTTTTTTCAATTTTACAATATGGGTATGGTTATATAGGTTTTTCGGTGCGCTGATGACAAAAATAACATTTATTTTGAGATCCAAGATGGCGGACAATTTTTTTTTTCAATTTTGTAATATGGTTAACGTGTTGTGGGTTTTTGGGGACGCTGATGACGAAAATAACATTTATTTCGAGATCCAAGATGGCGGACAACTTTTTTTTTAAATTTTACAATATTGGTATCATTTTATAAGTTTTTCGGTGCGCTGATTACGAAAATAACATTTATTTTGAGATCCAAGATGGCGGGCAGTTTTTTATTTTATTTTACAATATGGGTATCGTTTTATGGGTTTTTGGGGACGCTGATGACCAAAATAATATTCATTTTAAGATCAGCGTCCCCAAAAACCTATAAAACGATACCCATATTGAAAAATAAAAATAAAAAACTGTCAGCCATCTTGGATCTCAAAATAAATGTTATTTTCGTCATCAGCGTCCCCAAAAACCTGTAAAATGATACCCATATTGTAAAATAAAATAGAAAACTGTCCGCCATCTTGGATCTCAAAATAAATGTTATTTTCGTCATCTGCGTCCCTAAAAACCTTTAAAATGATACCCATATTGTAAAATTGAAAAAAAAGTTGTCCGCCATCTTGGATCTCAAAATAAATGTTATTTTCGTCATCAGCGTCCCCAAAAACCCACAACACGTTAACCATATTGCAAAATTGAAAAAAAAAATTGTCCGCCATCTTGGATCTCAAAATAAATGTTATTTTTGTCATCAGCGCACCGAAAAACCTATACATATAACCATACCCATATTGTAAAATTGAAAAAAAAGTTGTCCGCCATCTTGGATCTCAAAATAAATGTTATTTTCGTAATCAGCGCACTGAAAAACTTATAAAACCTCAGATCATAACAAACAAGGAGATTTGTCATAGCGACCCGGCACTGGCGAACGCATGGTCAAAATTTGACTTTATACAGATTTTCGCCGCTAGTCGATCAGTGCTACGCGCTCGCGTCACATCTCTCGATTTTTGCCAAAATGCCGAGTTGTTCAGTGGTTGTTTGCAAAAATACAAGCGCTAAAGTGAACTACGTGAAAGATGGAATCTCATTTCATGTGTAAGTATTACAATATATACATATTTCTTCTTTAAAACCGAAAAAATGAAATTAATTATTGTGTAAATGACATGAAGTGACAATTCATTCATATCGTATTAATACAATACATTGCTTGCTAAATAAGAATCAATAAATGAATCGGTCCGCTCGAGTGCGCAATGGATACGTTTGTCACCGATACTCACTAAATCGCAATGACAGTCGCGTAGTACCGGCGCTGTTACCGGCCGTCAAATAGTGATGTGGTCTTACGAGTAATCTGTCGGAACTATAAAACACTATCGATATTTTTTATTGCGTGTTTATTATAGCGTTTTGTTGACTAAACAAAGCGTGAAAATAGAGTTTGGTTTTCAACCGAGCAATACTAAAGCGACAAACTCATAAAATACGTAGTATTTTTTTATTTATTAGTAATTTTTATATTTTTATGACAAACAGTCATGTCTTTACAAGGTAAATAGATCTTATACTCATGTGTATTTATGGTACATACGTAGCCTATAGTACTCGGGGATAAAGTACCTTACCAAGGGTTCCAAAAATTTTGAAATCCATCCAGTAGTTCCTGAGATTAGCGCATTCAAACTCTTCAGCTTAATAATATTAGTATAGAAATATTTACCTACTCAATTTTATTTTATTAATTTCAATAGAAATACCAATACTGAATAATGCCGACGATATAACAATATTTACTTACTTGATAAATTGCCATGTTTGGTATTTGTTTCATCGATAATTTTTTTATCGACCATATTTTTCTCATCACTAGCGTGTGTGTAAATAGCTGTGATTGGAAAAGTGAATTTGTGTGAGTTAATAGAAACAATGCTATTGTTGTGTGTGCAGCCAATCACGTTGGCTTTTGTATTTGTGTGTGCGCTGTTGAGATAATCATTAGGTTGTGTGCAAATACAAATGTGTGCAAAGTGGCGACATCGGGTACGCATACTAAACTCGGAAGATAGCAAATCTCCCATGTTTGTTATGATCTGTGTATAAAACCATACCCATATTGCAAAATTAAAAAAAAGTTGTCCGCCATCTTGGATCCAAAAATACTATTTTTGTAAACCTTATCCCGAAAAATTGGCCTTCATGGGATGCCAGGCAGATATTTAACATCTTAGCATCCTGGCACTACTATTTTCTGTCGCGGCATTCGTGTCCATTTTACCGCCAAGTCACGCCAAGTATGTTTTACATAAAAAAATGGTCGTAATTTTATTTTTAGTATTTATTACCGTAAAGCAAGAAAAATAATTATATAGGTACCAACAAATTCTTTGCCGGATCCCTGTCACTTATTACTTCGGGTTGGCAGCAATCTCACGTCGATGTGTGCGTGTGACTTGCACACATCCAGCTACGGTCTATCAAATATAGTCCGATCAACGAAGCTTTTGTAACCCGAATAATTGAATGTATAATTGTTACTTGTTTTTATACTTATAGACAATATCTATTTTATAGTTATCTGTACAATGCAAGTAAGCATTTCAATTTGTTTTTATAGTTTTTTTTACAAATTATAGCTTGTAAGATATAAAAAAATCTGTACCTATTTACATATGCATATACACAGTTTATGATAATAAATTGGTTTTATTCCACTAAGATATAAGATAAAAAAATGCTATTGCCAATAAGTTGAACTAAAAGTTAACTAAAACTTAACTAAAAAATAAATAATAATTTATTAGGATTTATTTTTTAGTTAAGTTTTAGTTTATTTTTCAGTTTGTTTTAGTATATGCTTTAGTTTTTAGCTTATTCTTGTTTAAAGTTTATTGTACCTACGTATATTGTTATTGAATAAATCATTGAAAAAGTTAAAAGCTAGTTACAAAGGATAAGTTTATAAGCGAATGTTTTAATTTGGTCTTGTCACCGTTATTATAAACCCTGTCTAGTTAAACTTGACCCTCTTAACTGCTTAGAGCGTAACTGTCATTGGTTTCAAGATCACAGTGGCATATTCGCTACTCCGGATGTCCTGGTTTCATCTTTAATATATATACTTAATGTATATTCGTCCACATATATACAGTTATTTAATTGTAAGACATATGTTGTAAAGTGACGTCTTTGGAGAAAATGCAGCAGTGGAGTTTGCTGCGCCGCCTCTTCTCCACTTGCGCTTTGGAGGCGGTGGTAAACTTAGCTTTAAGTAATTTTATGACGTCAACTAAGTAACTAAAAAACAAGAATGTGACGATTAATAAGTGCTATTTTTAAGCCAATATAAATAAAAATAATTGACTTTGACTTTGTAACTTCCAATTCCAACCCCCCCCCCCCCTATCTCAAAGGGGTTCTCTGCAATTGCCTGTACCTTTGCTTCTGGCCTTGGCTCCCCTGATGGGGGAGACAAAGCATACCGACTCCTGAGTTCACTTTTCTTTATACTTAATAGATAGCTTTTGATGGTTAAACAAACTTACCTGAATGAAGTTTGACCATAATTATACAAGACGTTGCTTCCGAAGATATTTATTCAATTCACTAAGCAGCTCGCTCTGCTATGTACTAGGCATGACACAATTTTTAGAACCTAAGGATAAAATAAAATAAAATTAGTCAAAAATTGACATCCTACCGTCGTCCCACCCCTACAAGTCACCACAGGCGGCGGCGCCCCGCCCGCTTCATTCCTTTAGAACAAAATTTCGAAATATGGCGCTTGGGATATCGTAATATGTATTTAACATATTGATTGGGACGGGCGGGTTATAAATATCTTCGGAAGCAACGTCTTGTATAATTATGGTCAGACTTCATTAAGGTAAGTTTGTTTAATCATCAATTATACTACGACGTTGCTTCCTCGATATTTATTCAATTCACTAAGCAGATGTTTAGAACCATTGCGAAATTTGCAAGATTTTTATTTTTATATCTTTATAATAATATTAATTATTTTTAATGTGAGCTATTAAAAGTGGATCCTTAGATACTTTGATATAGGATGGTTAATTACATGAATAACTACAAATGTAGTTGTATCTACGATTATCTTACACAAAGATATTAGATATAAACAAAAAATTACGAAATTGGAGAAAAAATTCTTCGAATAGGCTATGTGATGCAATGCCATTACGGTTTTTTTCATTTTGTAATGCAAAATGGTGAAAAATATTAAAGCCTATCAAATAAAATGTTTAAGTCTGTAGGGTACAGACTTTGATTGCTAGCCTTGATATTTTGGGAGAAAGAGCAGTTAACAAGAAACAGATAAAAAGTCCCTATGGGACAATGATTAACATAACCAAATTAACACTATAGTTATTTCCTGTGAGACAGGATATTTTAACAGGCTTAATTGGGAATAAGATATGTTAACTTTAAAACGTAAATATTTACTAAGAGAGATGTGATGGATGAACATTTTTTAGTCTGCAATAGCAAACTCAACGCAGGCAGAGATACTTGCTCAGAGTTAATTTTACGAATAGAGACTAGAATTTTTACTACCTAATGTAAGAAAGCTTTACTGTATTGATTATGAACATATACTTCTAGATGGTTAATGTGTCGGGTTGAAAGGACACTATACTAATTTAGGATTCTTTCTTTAAGTACTCGAGGAATATCTTCACCTGACAAATATATATTAATTTGCAAGAGAAAAACATAATTATGCAAATTTGAGGTCGGTACATTTCTGCTGAAATATACTCGTAAAACTACACTGTTTTTATAGACTGTACTTAGCCGAATATATAGGTGCATCGGCCACAGTCATAGAGTATAAACTATAGGTAGTACAGTGCGATGATTTCACTATAACTTTTGTTATGAGTACGTACTCGTATGCACGAGCCTATAGTTAGAACTATTAAGGCTCAGAATTTCGCGTTTTGCCTACCAAATTACTTTGCTTGCACTTACTGTACAGTTCTGAAATTTTTGCTAATAATAGATTAGGAAATTAGCAACACAGTGCAAGAACCGGAAACATGATTTGACTAAGTTTGCTCGATAAAAAATAATCCTAAACATTGTACCTAAATTACCAAAAAACTCTGTAGTACAATGATATTTAAAAAAAATTATTTCACATTAATGTAGTTCATATGATTACTGAATTTTTAATTAAAGAATTTATTAAAACAAGTTATTTATTTCTACACAATCTTAAATTATAACATTATTCACCTACGTCCATCGCAATTTTTAATGGAAACATCATACCTTCCTTGTCGTTCATATGGCAACTCGTCTTACCTCTCTGTCCTCAGACTGCCGGTGGCATTTAGACAAGGCAGACGCATGTCAAATTGCTCCGCAAATTTACTTACGTAAAATATATTAACATGGGGGTTGTTATACAAATCAAGAACTAGATGGCGCTCTCAAAAAGTCGTCAAAACAACACGATGCTGCTTTGCGACGTGAATCACGAAAATCAGACTTGCTTATTCTTGAATAAATGCATTTTTAATACACTCATTAATGGTCAACAATATTATTAATAAAAATAATTACCAAATAAAAAATAAAAAACAAAGTAAAAAAAATTGTACTGGGAATCGAAACTGCGAATTTTTCTCTGAAGTTCTAATAAAATTATACTGCGATAAGAAAGCCGACAGACAAGAGGGCGCCTCTTTTTCTAATTTGTACCGTTTATGTATCGGATAATATTTGTTTACTTTTTACCCACGACACGACTTTCTTGACAGACTGTGTTTATATTTTTTCTTCTTATATATCTCCCACGTGCCGACGTAGTCGGTATATAATTAAATGTTGTTTGTAAAATAAAATATAAAAAAATGTATTAGAATTTAAAAAAATCAAAAAAAATATCACGGAGGAGATTTGAACAGTCTTTCTCGTTTTGATCGGGCTGTCTGTACGTAACCATTATTCTAACAACTTGTTCGAAATGCATGTGAAATTTCTCATGTTATATAACACTAGTTTTTGCCCGCGGCTTCACCCGCGTGAATTTTCATCGGGAACAGTGCTTTTTCCCGGAATGAAAGGTTCCTTCTCCGTCCTTCTAACTAGGTATGTGTATTTGAAATTTCAGGAAGATTGGTTCAGTAGGTACATAAAACGTGAAGAGGTACCTAACAAAAAAACAAAATCACTTTCACCATAAAATTATGTTTAATAAAAAAAGAAAACCGAATTCCCAAATAACAGCAAGGATTTGAACCTAGCACTCTCCTAATCTAACTTCATCAACTTAACCGTTTGGCCAAACGCTAATATGACATCACTGTCGAAATGTTACATTACATATTTCAACGTACTATACATGTATTACTTACTACGTAAGTGGCTTTACGAAAACACTGACTAAAACACATTTTTTGTATACTTTTCCTTAATTTTGCATTCATTAATTTGAGTTTTCTTGATTTTCATTTTTAAATAAGTATTTCAAGAACAAATTTGTTGAACAAGGTTGAAATAAAAAAACAGTTTATTAGATAGTTTAGAGATTATGAGATAGATGGAGCTAAATTTTACTATTTAGTTCCTCTGAGGGGCGCCCTTGTAGTTTACAGGGGGGTCGGGGGTGAAATCTAACTTTCTTATTCACGCTTTCTGACCCTTAACGACTACTTTACTTAATACATTACTGTTTGTTTGATCTAAGTTTACTGCCGAATACATATTGCAAGTAAATACATATTGAATAGAATGCAATGGAAGAGCTATATTGCACAGTCAACCGGCATGAAAATGGTACAAATTCTGAGTGAGAAGATTTTCACTCCGAATTTTGTAACATTGGTATTTCTTAAATCTGGAAATAATACCTTTGTTTTTGTTTATTATTATAAAGCCCCGTATTCACAGTAAACCATTTTTCGAGCAACAATTGATCAATAAAGTTGCTGGAAACTTTGTTTAAATTGGTACGTCGTGTCCACATGCGTGTTGCTTGAGTGTTGTACTGTTCTCTGTAGTACACTGTTTATAAATTGGCTGCAGGCTCTAAACTCATGTTCCAGCTCGTCGAGTAGCAACATTTCAACCAACATGCAGATCAACTCCGCATATTGTTGCCAGCAACTTAGCAACACATCGCGTCGATTCAAAATTCTTGCTCAACAATGGTTTACCATAAATACAGGGCTAACTTTTACTAGTAAAACTTTGGAAACTCTAGTCAGTTTCGCTAATCAGACAGACAGACAGACTCGCGTGCAGGGACACCAGATTCGCGAGTATTCCCGGAGCGCGCGTCATGCACGCTGCTACCTCGCTAATGCCCGAGCGAGAGGGACGAGGGATCCTCGTGGGTCATGTTGCTACAAATATGACGAGTGGGTATATGATGAGTGTTTGACCGACTTCGATAAAGGATTTGTTTGTGTGTGCAATATCTTTGCTGAATTTGAAGACCTGATCGATTATTGATCCTGAAAGTTGGATTCGAATATTTTATAGGATTATTAAAAAAAAGATAATTAACAAGCGAATTATTAAAAAATAAAAAACACGACTGACAACTCACATAGACTATGTCATTCGGGCTAATGCAAGGAATCTAAAAATACCTCTCACATCAAAATGTGTTAAGCCTATCAGGACTTATGGTGGAATAAAGAAATAACATACATACATGAACCCTGAAAACATAACACTCCTTTTTTGGTCAGTCGTGTAAAAATTAGTGAACAAGGCCAAAAATAAATTGTATAATGTATATAAAATGTTTTTGAACTCTATCTATTTTGTTTTGAACCTAGGAATTTTGGAATAGCTGGATAGCATATACTGTTTCTCATGAATTAAAAAAATACTTTTAGACTCAGACTGGTAAAGAAATAAGTAAAGAAATGCGGGTCAAATAAACACAATTTTATTTTCACCCAAGTTACTATAGAGAGCTGCGTGAGTGCTCTATCGAGAAAACCAGATTTTTTCTCGTGTGTCCTGTAAGTACCAGTTAAATCCGCAACGGTATATAGAGTGCTCCATTTATAAAGACCCCAGTGAATTCATAACAAGTGTTCGGGACTCCTGCTGCCGAACAGGAACTTTTTGACTTATTTATTGATAAACCAAGTTTGATTTATTGCCCGGAGTAATGGAACCGTCTATTCAATATAATAAACATATATCGTTTACAATTTCTCTTTGATTCTATATTTTACTGTTATTCTTTTTGTTCGTACGTAATATATAAAGTATCCATTGTATTTATCGTACGTTATAGTGCCGCTAATAAAAATCAAATCGTAAATCAGTACATGATAATAACATCGAGGAATCCTGCCTTCTGGTTGATTTTATCAGATAGTATTGTGAAATGGAGTAGTGTTGTAGAATATACATCGGTGCTTGGCACTCGAATATACACTATGTTCGTGTACCTACTCGGAAAATTGCCCTGTGTCGGAAAGTAAGATAGTGGGTGTAATTAATTTACTTATAACATACACACACATTATACTCAATCAAAAAGACTTTAAAATTGGTGGATGTCGCTTCTAAGGACACGGTACAATCAGCAGCGCATCAACCCAAATTCATAGCAAATCCGCTGCTATTGCCACGTCGTAGAGGTGGATGCAGGGTCACTTGGCATGCAGGTGACTGTACAAACTAACCTTGGCTGGCGAGAGAGGATCGGGACCACCGCGAGAGAGTAGCGATAAGGATCCGACCTAACTTTGTTATCTTAATTAAATTTAAAGGGATACTTTGTTCAGATATATAAGGTCTGTTTATTCTCCCTAATATTTATTTTTTTATAAAATTGTACGAAGTAGTAACTGGGTAAAATAGGACAGAGAAAATTATTGCTCATGTAATAAAATGGGAGTTTTGGTTTGAGATATCTCAAAAAGATCATTTTCCAACATGTTGAATAAAATATAGGTCTAGGATTAAGAAGTATTTTCTTCCAATGATGTCC
Organism: Ephestia elutella; assembly: GCA_018467065.1. Lineage (NCBI taxonomy): Eukaryota > Metazoa > Arthropoda > Insecta > Lepidoptera > Pyralidae > Ephestia > Ephestia elutella. The sequence continues at coordinate 23,019,225 of CM031578.1, forward strand.
ACAGAAGAAAATAACTGAGACGCAGTTATATCCGCAACTCCAACATCTATTCGACATAACTTATATAAAACAAAGAGTACTTGTTTTATGCGTGAAGTGAACAAACATATGGTACATGTTTGATCGGACATTGTTCGGTATAATCCGCCATTTTCCGCGACCCGCGGTAGATAAAGACTTGCATCCATGCAGAGGCGGTCAGGCGGCATATGATAGGGCCGCAAATTAAAGAGCTTACAGCTAAGCAATGTCTAAGTTACCAAATGTGTCAAGAATACCTTTGGCCGACGACTGGTAGAAAAATTTGTATTTGCGTAAAAAAATCTGGTTTTGTGTGACTCTGGTGTTAAATTATAAAAGTCGCCTTAAGGCATCTGACATGAATTGACGACTACCGCTATATAGAGGTAGTAGTCATACGCATAGCATAGTAGTAAACTGAACAATTCAGATAGAGACCGAGGACGACGGAACGGAAATGTATCCTCGTCGTGCCACCAATAATAACTAATTTTACAAAAACGACTGCTGTTCTATACATCACATAACATACGTTACCCGGGATATTATAAGAAATCTAAGGATACCTCGCACATTTATATTTGTCAAGGCGTTTGGGGAATATGGTGGAATTAAGAAACTCACATACATACATGAATTCTAAAAACATAGTCTTTGGGCAGTCGTGTACAAAGTACATAAACAAAAAGGTATATTTCTGTACCCTGAGTATTTTGTGACAAGCTTTTTCATCGCCCAATGAGCCTCAAATTGACGGCAGTCGGCAGGTAGCGGCTGATGGGCGTCGAACCGGAGTGCAATAACAATAAACATTTTGTTGTTACACACAACACTCCTAATATTTGTTCGCAATAAAATCTTTACTGTCGCCACGTTGCCTGTTCTCGTGGCTATCAAACTGTAATGTGGTTACTGATGTTTTTACTTCTTCTGTTGTAACAAGGACTGTTTTTCTTGTCAGATATAGAATTAATTACCTATATTATATACCTTTCTTCCATTACGTCTGCCTATTGATTTGCAGATGATTAGATTTTGGTTTTCATAAATAATTGTCAAGAAATACTACCAGATTCATAAGGAATGTTGTTTAAAGCATAAAGTTAATTATTCCTTATGGTTTATTACCTCTCGCCAAAAATATGCTAAACAAAACGATGACCGTCATTTATTTTTTCTAACGTTTTGGCATTAACAACGAATCAATAACAATGAATTCTAACATCCTAGGATGTAAAGTACATATCAAATACACATATTTAAGGCATTGCAGTTTGCAAACTCTAGGCGATAACGTTCCTTTTTGTTTTATTTAAACTGTAAATGAAGATTTAAGTAAATATTAAGTTTTTTTATCATTTCAATGTACATGAAAACTAACAGAATTTTTTTAGAATCTAAATATGTATCTGTATACTTACAAAATAAGGTTGAATTTAGTCATAATATAGGCCTTTGTTTTGAATCAAGTCATGCAAACACTGATACAGTGGGACTTCCCGCCAAGTAATACGGTTTTCCTCATTCCGAGTTCAGCAAGCCTGATGACAGACTAGTCATTGTTTCTGGATTTTCCCATTATTTGGGAAAATTGAATAGAGAAAAGAGAAAACGTAAATGACAATGGGTTCTTTAAATATTCTGAATAAATGTTAAGGAGTGAATGTTTTAAACAACAACAACATCAAAATTTGATGAACAATCAGATTGATTAGAATTTCTGTTAGAAAACAAAAATTGCATGGAAATCGCTGCCAAACCTGGAATGCCTACTTCCTGATTAGTGAAGATAACTAACTGTACATAACTGTTCCTTTACCAGCAAGTTAAATATATTTTATACTAGCTTTTGCCCGCGGCTTCGCCCGCGTGGATTTCCCTCGGGAACGGTGCTTTTTCCCGTGATAATACCCTACGTCCTTCTCAGTACTTCAACAGATAAAGCGGACAGATTCAGTAGATAAAGCGTAAAGAGATACCTAATAAACATACAAACTCACTTTCGCATTTATAAAATTAGTTAGGATTAGGATGCAAAAGTAACGGCTAACTTTGAGTTAAAATTAGAGTGGGGTTTACTACTATTTAAAAAAATCAGATTCATAAATTCAGACACACAGACTAACATAGTTTTACCTCATTACATTCCATTGCTAGTTTCCTTTAGCGCGTGTTATAAGCACGAGCCCGCGATGGACGGCTCAGTGCGCGGGAGTTGCTACAGCGATGTTGTTGAGAGTGTGTGTTGTTATTGCCTGTGTTTACGGTCAGTATATTATAGTGACAATTCTGTAAAATCGGGTCGGTCCACTTTGTACACGATCAGGGCCATGCTTCAGTGATATCCGTGACTTTTCATAAAATATTCGGGGAATGATATTTGTACTAAATTTCACAGAGTTTGTCCTGTTCCTTGTAGTTTGAGTAGTTTGTGTGTTTATTTGTATTTGTGTCCATTAGACTCGGGATATAAGGTTACAACTCTATATCATGGCGATATTTATTATATCGTCTACTTTCAGTGGGAAAGAGATTATGATGCATAGCCGGTGAGCACAGTGATGAAAATGGAGGAAGCTAGGGATATCTTTAAGGATCCATAAACTCTATGTGCTTTGCTAATATTCGTCATGAACTGTCATAATCTGCATATAAAATTAGATGCTGACTGATTGGACCAACGTAGAGACGAAACTGTTGAATGTAGAAACTTGAAATTTTTTAGAGAAGATTAAATAGCGCTAAGAAAGGAATTTTGGTAACTGGGTAAAAAACAAATTTCATCCGGGCGAAACTGATGGCTAGAAATAATAAACACTATTGCCCCGCCCGGCTTCGCTCGGGAGGTACATACATAAATTATAGCCTTTATCACTCAGGTTTAATGTAGCTTTCTATTGATGAAAGAATGTTTGAAATCGGTTCAGTAGTTCCCAAGATTACCCTCTACAAACAAACTGACAAACACTTCCTCTATAATATTAGTGTGATAAAGTAATTTGGTAAATCGTAAACAGTAGACGCTAAGTGGTATCTATTATTGTTGCAATCTTACTGTTATTTTGTTGTTATCGGTTATCTGTCAGTTATCACCGGTGTGTCACACAGGTTCACGGAGACCTGATTATATTGCATAAATACTTATACATGTATTTATTTAAATACAAAATATTTTTATTTTATAAAACAGACTGATCAAGATGATAATACCCAACTATATTAGTTACATAAACATAAATCGGACGCTGACTTGTTGCGATAAAAAATAATCCTGAAAGGGTTGAGAGATCGATCACGCTACTGATCCGATATATAAATGTATGTTATTTCATACAGTTTAAAAGTATTAATTGCTAAGCCGATCATGATCTTAATTATTATCTTAATTATGAGAATATCAAATGTTATACAGAACATGCCGGAAGTTCCTGGGGAGTTATGTCTGCCAATGGGTGGAATTTTATGGCGTAAAATGTTGAATAATAAAAACTTTATCAATTCAGCAGGAAAGCCTGGCAATCACTGCCAGGCTTGCAATCAACTTTCATTGTATGGCGCCAAATTTCGCGTGTCTATTTGTTATTCTAGCCTCGCTAAATTTCTAACTAGCAACGCCCAGCCTCCGCTCCCATGAGAATAACAGGATTATTCCATTCACTAAATTTCGTAAAAAAAATCTTTAGGCTGTAAAAGCTGACAATGATCCATTTAAGTAATTTCAAAGAATATTTTATTTTTTATAGCTTCGCCCCTGGGCTCCTCTGTCGTAGAAGTTGCAGGATAAAATGTACCATATGTGTTATTCCAGGTTGTAATGTCCCTATTTGTATTTCAAATTTCAACGCAATCTATCCAGTAGATTTTGTGTGGTTGAGGAACAAATATCTACCAAACTTTCGCATTTATACATATGGGAAAGCGGAAATTATTAAAAACAATCACCATCTCTTTATGTGTCATAAATAATGATAAATAATCTATATATCTATATACATATAATAAAACAGTAAAAATATTTTGTCTGTAAATTTAGTATTTTTGACTGAAATGGATACACTTAAAAAGAATAATAGAAAGCTAAAAATTTTTTTGGAATTTTTTGTCTATCTGTCTGTCTGTCTGTATGTATGTACGCGTTTCACGCAAAAACTACTTACTGGACGGATTTGTATGAAACTTTTTTTGTTGTGTAGCTATTAAGCCTGGGCAACATATATTAATTTTGAAAACTGGAACTCCTGATGAAGAACCTCAACAGAACAGCTAAACTATAAGAGATATGGAAATGTTACCTTTGCAAAAGTTTATCAATCTGACGAGCATTTTCTGTTGACGTATAAAAATCGAAGATCAGGATCATCTGATGAAGAATTCCAAGAGACCAGCTACACACTATTACATATATGGAAATGGTGCCTTAGCAGAAGTCATTCAAACTGATGAGCATTTTCTGCTGACGTATAAAATAAAGTATCTTTATTCCACCATAAGTCCTGAACGGCTTAACATATTTTGATGTGAGAGGTATTTTTAGATTCCTTGCGTTCTTCCGAGTGACATAGACTATGTGAGTTCTAATAATTGGCTTGTTTCAACAGCGGCGTCAGCGGAATCCGATCCGGGAGACGGTCCGGTGACGGCGACGGCCGCGGGCTCCATCCGGGGCTCGTGGATGGAGAGCCGGCGCGGGCGCCGCGTGCAGGCCTACCGCGGCATACCGTATGCCGAGCCGCCCGTCGGGGAACTCCGGTTTCAGGTACGCTGGACTGGCTATGATGATTTGTGTTGAAATTATTAGTAAATACTACGAAGCTCATATTTTCTTGCTATCTGTGTGTTAATGTTAACCTGAACTCGAGGTGATCTGATATTTTCTAAAGGCAAAGTTGTGATTGTGAAATCCTATCTAATATTATAAATGTGAAAGTGAGTTTGTTTGTTTTTACCTCTTCACGCTTTATCTATTCAACTAATCTTCCTGAAATTTCGCATACACATAGTTAGAAGTACTGAGAAGGACATAAGGTACCTTTTATCCCATACAAAGCACTGTCCCCGTGGGAAATTCACGCGGGCGAAGCCGCGGGCAAAAAGCTAATTACTAATAAATTTAGAATAATTGTTACATACTTTGAATGACAAATAACATTACTATGTAGGTTGAAATAAGCATCTAGCATTTTTGCTGTACCATAGTATTGATATTGTTTTCCTTTATTTTCCATGCAGCCCCCAAAACCAATCCTGCAGTATAACAAGGAAGTTGACGCGAGTAAGGAAGGTCCTGCGTGTCCGCAGCCTACCGTGGGGGACTACTACATCGACGAGGACTGCCTCAGGATCAACGTGTATACCCCCGATAATAAGAGGTAAAATTATCACATCTACGAGTATACTCGTAGTCCGTCCGTTTCACATAGTATCCTCCTCCGTTGTCCGTTTTAATATAATAACGCTCAAGAGTTTGATTTTTTGTTTGAATGCGCTAGTATTATCTAGAACTATTAGTTGATTTGGTTTTTTTTTCTGTAAATGACAGCCACATACGAGGAAGGCTATATACTATCTAGAAACCCGAAATTCGCACGGGAGCAAACTACGAGGTACAGGTGGTTTTAATTATAATTGTCAGACCTATTTCCAGGTATTGGCAGGTAAATATCATGCTTAGAAATAACCTGTGCATGACTAGATTACTCATTCTAGACCAGTGTGTACTGACCAATTATCACTAGACAATCGCACCAAATTAAAAAGAATTGTGTATAGGTCAATGACACAAACAATATTCGTATAAGTTTTTATTTTTATGATAATAAATTAGCAGAAGACTATAGATTAGTTATTTTTACAACTGTCACTGCTGGTATCTGGCTAATCCTAAGGACCTAAAGATATGGTTACTATACGTTCATCATAATCTGCCTTACCTACTCCCATCATCTGGGGTCGGCGCCAAATATCTTCTTTCTCCATATTCCTCTGTCTCCAGTCATACTCACATCCACCCCAATACCTTTATATAATTTTGCATAATTTCTTCAACAGCAAGAAGCCTCTTCCGGTGATATTCTACATGCACTCGGGCGGGTTCTACTCCATATCTGGCAGGAGTGATGTGGCTGGTCCCCTGTACTTCCTCGACAAGGATGTAGTGCTCGTCACTATTAACTACCGGCTGGCATCTCTGGGTAACATTGATACAATTTTCCCCATAAGTTTTACAAATTGAGAAGTATTATGTATATCCCGTGAAGCATACGAGAAAGTCATAGAAATCTAATATTAACTCTATATCCAGGTTTCCTCAGCACGGGTGACGCCCTTGCCCCCGGTAACAATGGGTTCAAGGACCAAGTAGTGGCGCTGCGCTGGGTGCAGAGGAACATCCGGGCCTTCGGCGGAGACCCCGGCAGCGTCACCATCAGCGGCTGCAGCGCGGGCTCCTTCAGCGTCATGCTGCATATGATATCACCCATGTCGAAAGGTACTCCTTTTGTCATCTTCTTTTCAATATCTTTCTATTCACCTAGAGGCATTTGACATGACTTTGCTATGCCCCTGACGGTACCATTGCGTGTATTATCTCAGATAAATCATCAACCAGAGCGCAGGTTTCCTCACGCTTACGATGTTTTCCTTCAACAGAAGCAATTGGTGTTCTATGAAAAGTACTATTAATGAGTGGGATTGGTAAACAAACTCACGAGTAGGGTTTTCGAACCTGGGACTCGGACCTCAGAACTGGGACCTCGGGTGGCTTTCCACCTCGGGTGGAAAGCCACCCGAGGTGATGATGATGATTTTTCGTAGGACTGTTCCACCGGGCGCTTTCCATCAGCGGCTCTCCGATCTCTCAAGTAGCGGATCGCCACGACATGTACTCGCTGGCCGTAAAGCAAGCCCAGCTGCTGAACTGCCCCACCACTAGCTCCAAGGCCATCATCGACTGTTTGAAGACGAAGACTTTCAGGGAACTGGCCAACTCATTAGACGGATTCTTTGTAAGTCAAATCTCATCTTTTATTTTTCTCTTCGGAAAATGTTAAAAGCATCGTTTGGGTGAATTAGTGCCAATTTTGAGATCTTCAATTAATCTAAACTAAACAAATGAATTCTTGAATACATTAAAAAAAATGCTCGTTTTAGCCAAGTTGACACAAAAATTTGCTCATTTGTGTTCCATGACAAGTTACGATCGATACGATCCAGTCTTGGAAACACAAATTACTGTTAAAAAGATTTTGGAGGCAAAACTCTACTAGTTCATCTCCGTAACTAACTTAAAAGACGCAATATGGAAACGCCAGTATTGTTTTTAAATTTGCCGCCACTTTTTGTTACTACCATTGCGAGTATGTCTTTTGAATAATCCTACCAAAATCCTAATTGTTGTCCCATTCCCTCACGCACAACCTTGCAGCATTCGAGTGAGACAAAAAACTCACAATAGTCGGGCGCGTTTGACAAGTGGAGTGTCATTCGTTGAAGATTAGAAGCCTTTTTCTCCTCGCGTGGTAACATCATGTGCCGTTAAAATATTGATAGAATCAAGCTAATAATTCTTTGAACCCTTGTATAGTGAAGGAACAATCGTGAACCCTTGTGAACATTTATGTGGTGAAAGAACTAATCGTGGTGTGGTGCCTGCAAAACGAATCGCCGGCTGACATAACCTACGAGCCCACGTGTCCACCGGATTTTCCTAAGAAGGTTGGTGCATTCCTCATCTTTCATCATCATTCATCCTTTCCGCGGCTGCCTTCCACCTAGTACCGTCCTTACCCAGGGCAGCTTGCAGTTATCAGATTCAAAGGACATTTAGCAACCCCCAAAACAGTCCACTAATTTTGATTTTTCCACAAACGGCATATTGGCGCTCCCACAATATAAAGTAGTTCACAAATCAACTTTGTCCTCAGCTCCCTGGCTACGACCCGGTGCTGGTGTGGTCCCCGGTGGTGGAGTTGAACTTTGGCCAGGAGCGCTTCCTCACGATGTCCCCTGGAGAAGCCGTCAAGCAGGGCAAGATGCATGCCGTGCCCTTAATTATCAGCCAGACTCAGGGGGAGTTCTTTTGGAAAGCATACAGTAAGCCCTTTAAAAACTCCTTAAGAAAAAATGAAGAGCTATTTAGCAAACAGCTAAGTCTAAAACATTATGATAGTCTCTCCGGCCGCGAGGTAGCCGTTCTAACCCCCGTAAAAGGGAACCTTTCTTTCTTATTGTTTTTTTTCTTTCAGCCGTCCTTCGAAACCAGACGATTCTAGACTCTTTCAACCAGGATTGGCACCACCTGGCATCCGTCGGCTTTCTTCTCGGTGACCACCCGACCGCTGCAGAGCGCTTAAAGAAAGCTTACCTCAATGATAAGAAGTTGGAGAACAGCGCTGCAATCGCTGACGGGTTGGGAAAGCTCTATGGAGATTCGCTTATTGGGTTCGGAGTTCACAGGTTGGTTGGATAAACTAAACAAGTTACACCAATATAATTTTGTGTCACTTTTTTAATTTTGTGTCCGTGGATTATGTAGAAAATCAAACTATTTATTTATTGAGACCATTTCAAAATAGGAAATAAAAAAAAAGTTATTTACAGCAAAAATAGGATGATCAAATAAAATACATTGCCGTATTAAAAAGCTCTATCGCGGTCGTTAATCTATCCCTTGGGAGCAGTACTTTTTTGAGGACAAAAAATATTCCATGACCTTTTCTAGATAACGTTTCTAAGGTAGATTTAGGAAGTCTCTACCCGCGCTTCGGCTTTAAAATCCTAAATATAGAATTTTATTCATTTCTGTTGACAACCTGAAACACAAAAGAAAAAACACTTGAATCTAAATTATTTCACACCACAATTTTCTATACCATAAATTGGTTCTAATTTAGGTTCAACTTCCACAGAATGGCGAACCTAATGAGCCGCCACTCACCTCACAAGGTGTGGTACTACGAGTTCAGCTACGTGGGCGAGCACAGCCACTACCAAGACCCGACTACTGGGAAACCTGAGCGTAAGTACAGAACTCACAAACTTCAAGCAGCTTGCATCAGTGTCCTTTGACTACTATCACTCTCTCTCTCTCAGCCGAAAGACGTCCACTGCTGGACAAAGGCCTCCCCCAAGGATTTCCATAACGACCGGTCCTGCGCTGCCCGCATCCATGCGCATCCCGCGACCTTCACCAGGTCGTCGGTCCACCGAGTGGGAGGCCTGCCAACACTACGTTTTCCGGTTCGTGGTCGCCACTCGAGAACTTTTCTGCCCCAACGGCTATCTGTTCTACGAGCTATGTGCCCCGCCCACTGCCACTTAAGTTTCGCGATTCTGCGGGCTATGTCGGTTACTTTAGTTCTCCTACGGATCTCCTCATTTCTGATTCGATCACGCAGAGAAACTCCGAGCATAGCGCGCTCCATCGCCCTTTGGGTGACCTTGAGCCTTCTTATGAGGCCCATAGTAAGCGACCACGTCTCTGTTCCGTATGTCATTACTGGCAACACACACTGGTCAAAGACCTTAGTCTTGAGACACTGCGGTATTTTGGACGAGAAGATATCGCGAAGCTTCCCGAACGCTGCCCAGCCGAGTTGGATTCGACGGTTGACCTCTTTCTCGAAGTTGGACTTACCTAACTGAACTGTTTGTCCCAAGTATAGATAATTGTCAACAACTTCGAGTGTAGAGTCTCCAACCTTCAGAGGAGTGGGTGCGACACGGATATTAAAACATAATTTTCGTCTTGTCCATGTTCATTTTTAGACCCACTTGTTGAGAGGCTCTACAGAGGCCATCGAGCATTGTGCCTAGGTCTTCCAAGGTCTCGGCCATGACTACGATATCGTCAGCGAATCGAAGGTGAGTGAGGTACTCGCCGTTGATATTGATGCCGAGTCCGCTCCAGTCCAGAAGCTTGAAAACATCTTCCAGGGCGGCGGTGAACAGTTTCGGAGATATCACGTCTCCCTGTCTCACCCTCGCTGCAACTGGATAGGTTTGGAGCCTTGATCCTGGAGACGGACCGACATGGTGGCGTTTTCGTACAAACACTTCAGCGCTTCGATATATCGATAGTCAATTTGGCACCGTTGGAGAGACTGTAGCACAGCCCAGGTCTCGATCGAATCGAAGGCTTTCTCGTAGTCCACAAACGCCAAGCATAATGGCTGATTATACTCCTCAGTCTTCTGTATAATCTGCCGCAGCGTATGTATGTGGTCTACGGTACTAAAGCCTTTTCGGAAACCGGCTTGTTCGGGAGGCTGGAAGTCGTCAAACCTGCGAGCGAGACGATTCGTAATGACTCTCGAAAACAGTTTGTAGACATGGCTCAGAAGTGAGATAGGCCTATAATTCTTCAATAGGGTTTTGTCACCTTTTTTGAAGAAAAGTACCACCACACTTCTGTGCCATGCCGTAGGCGTTTGTCCCTCGAGTATGACGGAATCAAATAGCTTCTGAAGAGCTCTTAATACCGGCGTTCCACCTGCTTTCAGAAGCTCAGCCGTGATTCCATCATCACCCGGTGCCTTATTGTTTTTTAACTGTTTGAGAGCCATTCTAATCTCATAAAGGCTGACGTCCGGGATATCTTCGGTGTAGTGTCGGGTCAATCTGGCTCTTGGATCTTTGGCCAGATTACTGACAGGTGTGCGTACGCTGGTGTATAATTGTCCGTAGAACTTCTCAACCTCTTCCAACAGCTCTGGCTTCGACGAAATGATTCTGCCATCCTCAGTCTTCAGCTTGGTCAGTTGGCTTTGACCAACAGACAGATCCCTTGCAAACACTTTTGAGCCCTTATTTCGCTTGATCGCCTCTTCAATACGGTCAGTATTGAATTGGCGTAAATCACGAGTTAAGGACTTGGAGATCTGTCTGTTTAGACGCCGATACTGAGCAGCATCGTCAGAGGACTGCAGAACCAAGTTTCGTCTTTCTTCCATGAGTTTGTTGGTGAGGTCCGAGATCTTTTTGGTTCCTTTTGAACGGCGGGTTTTGAAAGCCTTAGACCCAGCTGTTTGGACAATTTGCACAAACCTGTCATTATAATCGTCCAGATTTTCGCAGTCTCCCAGGCATTCGAAGCGATTCTGCAATTCGAGCTGAAAGCTCTCGGGGTTTTGGAGCTGTATAGGCGCTGGTCGGAGCGTAGACTTCATCAGTCGACACCTTTCGAGTTTTATTCTAAGATTCAATGTGCCTCTTACCAATCGGTGATCGCTTCCTGTTTTTACGGCATTGATCACAGAGACATCATTGAATATGTGCCTCTTCGTCGACAAGATGAAGTCAATCTCATTTTTTGTAACGCCATTAGGATGCAACCATGTCCACTTTCGCTGTTTTGGCTTTTTGAAGAAGGAGTTCATCATAAAGAGGCCCTCCTTCTCCATAAAGCCGGCCAGCAGATGACCACGTGCATTCCTCCTTCCATATCCAAAATTCCCCACCCTCAGCTCATCATCGCTTCGTTTGCCCAGTTTCGCGTTAAAGTCCCCCATCACAACGGTATAGTGGGCCTGGGAGCTATGTATGGCTCTAGAAATATCCTCATACATAGTCTCTACCTCGTCGTCGGAGCGATATGAGGGCGGTGCGTATACTTGTATTACCTTCAACGAATACCGTTTGGTAATTCTGAGCACAAGGTACGCTACCCTCGCCGAAACACTCTCGACCTGGACCACGTTGTTGACGAGGGACCTGTGGACGATAAACCCGACACCACCCTGGGACAGTTGGTCGCCCTCCCGGAAATAGAGCAGGTTTCCGGACTTGAGGATCATGGTGTCCTCCCCTCTCTTCGGACTTCACATAATCCTACAATATCCCATCGTAACCTGCTCAATTCTTCCTCCAGTTCAGCGAGCTTCTCGTCGGTCCGCAGTGTGCACGTGTTATATGTTGCCAGGGCCAAAGGTCGTCGGGGTTGGTAGCCTGGCATCTGCCGGGGATTCTTAGCACCCCCTGCCCCGCCGTTACCGTGACCGCTACCAGAGTCCGGGATAGCGGGGCCGCCGGGGACTAGGGGCCGTGTTATGGGTGTAACAACCATAGGGGGGTTTTGCCGTAATCGCCACGCTTGGCAGGCGGGTTGGCGATCGCAGTGTGATGTCATAGTACGCGGAAGGATGCTGCTGCCCATCCTCCGGTGTTTTAGATCCCTTAGTCGCCTCTTACGACACCCACGGGAAGAGATGGGTTGGTGCTATTCTAGGGCCACACCACAGGCCAGGTCACTATCTATACAGGACTACTATCACTTCTACCGTAATATTGACCCGATTGGAACTTCACTAACTGATACCTTACGCACATATTAGATATACATACTTGGCTAGATCCAAGGAACACCTTACGATATGAAGATAGCTTATTGGAAACAGAACCCATGATTCACAATAATCCAGAAAAGAACCCATGATCTTCTTTGCAGTTTGGAAGATTCTGGTAAAATACTACTTTATTTAAAAATTGTGTATTATTTCGCAGAAGCCGCTCATCATGATGATCTGATCTACTTATTCTCTCTGCCGGCTTCCTTCCCCATCATCAACGCTACTGACAGTGAAGATTCCAAGATGGTGGACAAAATGACCACAATCGTCTACAACTTTGCTAAGAATGGGTATGTAAATCGACTGCAAAAAGCTTTACGTTTTTAGAAAAATTTACAATGTTATATACAGAATATACTTCGCCTTCATTGTCGCCTTCATATTCCGCTTTGTATTCCCAGTGACCCGAACCCCCGCGGCCACCAGCCGGAGCTCGCGGCCCTGCGCTGGCCGGCGATGACCCCCGCCTGTCGGAAGTACTTGCGAGTAGGCAAGCAGTTCTCAGTTCACGAGAACCTGTTTGAGGATAGGTTCAAGGTGTGGGAAGAGTTGTTCCCAATGCAGTATTAGTTCTAGTGCTATTTGACTGAATTTGTGAATAATTTCCTAACTTTTATAATGATTAATTTAGTTTATAAATATTAGAGTAGGTAAAGATTGACGAAGAAATTGTGTTTATTAAATTGTAAATTATGAATAATGATTGAGTTTTACTTGGCGTCCTGTATGACTCTATTGGTAAAAATAGGAAAAGGTGACGATGATAACTTATCAATTTAGCTCATCTGATAGTTGAACTGGAAGAGGCTATATGATTAACACCTCATAATTCACGTCACGATACATCGTTTAATATCAAAGTCGGAGAATATCAAAGTCGGAAAAATACCTCAACAGCACGAGAAAACCAAACATTGAATGAACTAAATAACAAGCTAATTATTAAAAAATAAAAAACACTACTGACAACTCACATAGCCCATGTCTACGAGGGAATGCAAGGAATCTAACAATACCTCTCACATCAAAATCTGTTAAGCCATTCAGGACTTATGGTGGAATAAAGAAACTTACATACATACATACTTACATACATGAGCCCTGAAAACATAACACTCCTTTTTTGGTCAGTCGTGTAAAAAGAAGAACAACAATGTGATCCCATAAAAATGGGTTCTCCTTTTTCTTTTGAAATAAGGAACCATCGAAAAATTTATTTTTTAATTTCATGAACACACCACGTTTGGTCTATTGGTAATTAATCCGAACGAACTATCACGAACCAGAATATGAATAAATATAACTAAAATTAATAAAAAATGCTTCCAATAAAATCCCCTGACTTGCGATGAAATAAATTGTTCAAATTAGTATTTCCGAGCCGTTTGCTATCGGAAGGTAAACTCCCTTATTTCAGTTTGTTATAACAAAGGTTAGGTAAATACAAGCGGCTCACTGATTTATACCCGCTGTTATATTTTACTTTAATTTCTTGTTTTGAAATTAAATATTATGTTTAAATAATTTTAGCTTGTACAGTACAAACGAACTGTCCCCATAAATAAAGACATTCCCCAGAGATCTCTTAAAAGATTAAACCGTTTGCATTTGCACGTTTATTGAATAGAACAAAAATTAAAAAGAAGAGCTGTATATTAGTATTTGCGTATTAGTTCGCGCTTGGCCGGTAATATCGTCGGTTAAACAACTTTCACAATGGTCGATCACGGGATGGGTGACCAAAAATCTCAAGCTTCTCCGTACTTTGGAAGGCGCCTCTAGTCCTGAACTCCTGACTGTATTTTGCAGTCGTAAAATCAAATCGCATTAAGCCCGTGTGGAGGGCCATAGCCCATCTTCCTTTTTCATCCATAAGAAATGCAGTGCCCAGCAGTGGGGGATATTGAAATGATTGATGACGAAATTCAAGAAAAAGAGCCTATCGCTTTCTCAAAGAGTTGGCAACGCATCAGTGACCTTTTTGGAGTCGTTGGTGTCTATGGACTGCGGTGATTGCTTACCATCAGGCAACCCGCATGCTCGTTTGCCTACTATTCTATAAAAAAATCCTTGTGTGTTAGTTTGGTGTCTTATTCTTCTAGTATTCTAATTTGCATGTATATGAAAAAAATAAATTGAAGTCACAACCGTTAGTGTTGTGTTAGCTTATATTGGTCGAGATCGTAACAGATTTGGGTCGACGCGTCGACGCGATAATAAAAGCATTAGTTTGTCGATGTCTCAGGAACAAGGTAACTCGGCACCGACCGCCGACGACCCCCTAGGGCCCAGGGGCACTGATTTACTACCTGACATCGTTCGAGGGTTTTTCTTGTACTAAAATAAATAATGAGTTTAACAAGTTTCGATAAATTGCTTGTTACTAAATAATAAATTGTTAAATCTTGTTAACTATCAAACTTTGCAGACCTTGGGTTTGGTTTAACGAAATAATTCAATAAGAAACACTTTAAATTTCTGAAATTGAAAACAACATTATTTAAAAAAATATATTTTTCTATTATAAAGTAAAATACGATAAATCCAATATTATGGATGAACTCAACACTTATTACTTTCAATTACACTATAGTTCGATTTAGCTTAATAGAATTTGATATTCAATCGTATACATATTAAAATACAATAGTACGTGGGATTTCTTGAATTTCGAAAAGAGCAGGGTCTTTTCAGAAATTAAGTTTTTTCTAGCGCAATATATAACATAAGCGCATATACTTGTACGTAAAGGAACTCAGTACAAGCGTCAAAGGGACCGGGAATCGGCGTACAAAGGTACAAGTAAACTACAACTCAACTCAACTCCTTAGCTAAATGACTTGACTCTCAAAGCAGAGACGAAACTGTACTCCTGCAGAAGGCGGTAGCTGTGACGGCTTGAAGATTAGAGCTGCGAATATGTAATATGAGTTTGTAAGTTTAAACTACGGCAGATGGAGACCCTATTTTCACATCCAAGTTGTATGGGAATTGTGGCGAAAGGTTTGTGACTTCGTATATTTAGATATTGGAAGTGTGAATACAGCCTTTTTCGTAAAGCGAATGTGCGTATAAGAAGAAAGAAATAACTCGGCAAATTGTTTCATTTGTCCGCGTAACTTGCACCGCTGTGGGGCCCGCGGGAACCATACATATAGAGGGGAGCTTTCTTTGGATGGATTATGGCTATTTTTTTGGGGAATGTTCTCGGATATTTACAAAGTTGGTCTATGAATGCGTCAGATAAGTAAAGTTTTATTGAAAGTGAGATTTTGGGGAACAATTCTCGTAGAAATTTCAAATAAAAAGTTACAGACATCATGATCCAGTCATATGTCTATCGATCCTCACACTCATGAAGTGTTGTGTAATCAAAGAACAAATAACCAACCTTTCGCATTATTTCAGAAAACAAAACTCATAATTAAAATCTCTTTCCAATTACGATCTCCCATAGAGCAGCAGACACATCAGTTATCATGCCAACACGTCCGCCGCAGCCGGCCCTGTCACGCGGAAGCTGTACAGCCACTATATCGACCCAGACTCACCTCAAATTTGCCGCTATTACCGCCGCTTACAGGTTCATGTGGGGCTACTTACGTGCAGGTGACTGTACTGCGCTCGGGCAAGCATCTGCTTGTGTAATGTTAGTGTAATAGCTGCCTTTGGTTCTTCGTATCAATTAGCTCGTTGGAGCGATATCTCGCTGTTACAGTTATACGAATATGGGCTACGAACTTGCTACGATATCGACGAACGTAGCGCTTCGTAGGCGTTCATTTTCAACAGACTTCCCAAAAAAGGAGGAGGTTATATGTTTCGATGTATGTATGTTTTTTTTTTATGTATGTTCGCCGATTTCTCCGCCTACTGTGGACTGATTTCCAAAATTGTTTTTTTATTCGTAATGGTGTATTCCCAAGTTGGTCCCATTTTAACCACGTCAGAATCTGTTCAGTAATTTTAAAGATACCTAACAAAATATAAAAATACCAACATTGCATTATAGAGCAAAAGCCCGCGACAGCATGCCCTTCCTTATTTTATTAAAACTCAAAATTTTCTGTGTATGTTCCCAACATAGAAATAGCGATTAGCAACTATAAAAAGTTGGTTCATGATTACTTAGGCAGATTATTTGTAGCAATAACATTTAAATTGGTAACTCAATTTCCTCAAAGTACAAGTTTTTAAAGATTTTATTTCTAATAATATTAGAAATCACGCCATCTATTACCAGGCAATTGGTGCAGATATAAACCCCTGCTAGACATTGTAAATTTACTAAATTATAGTTATATTTGTTTTATTATAAAATCTTAATTTAATATTACTTTGGGAGGCCCCAGGGTGCTTTTAATACCTATAAAAATCATCCTTGCTATCTATGTTACCTGCATACTCAACTAAGATCTAAACTTCATACCTAGTCGCTACTATTTTTTACCCGTATATACCACGCAGAGAAACATTCAGCATTTCTAAAATAAGGAAGGTTTGGTCGTCACAGGCTCTCGGTCTATTTATGTGCCAAAAATAATAGACAATTTGACATGATCTGACATTTCAAATCAAACTAACATAAAAAGTTTCGAACTCTTAATTCTTTATTTTCAGCCAGTGAAAGAAAAGTTTTTATTAAAGAAAATAGGTGTAGAAGCACTGAAAATGATAAAATAAAACTTTTTTCCAAAAAATGAACCGACTTCCATCATAAAACTTAAAATCATTAAATAACATTAAAGAAAAATGTATTAGCATGCTACCTACTGAATGAGGTGAAGTCGGTGCCAAATTGAATATTAAATAATCTAAATTTATATTATGATCATGTATATAAAATGCCTAGCTAAACTTACGTAACACCCTTACTCCTGCACTTGGCACCGACTTCACCTCATTCAGTAGGTAGCATGCTAATACATTTTTCTTTAATGTTATTTAATGATTTTAAGTTTTATGATGGAAGTCGGTTCATTTTTTTTGGAAAAAAGTTTTACTATGATCAACTATTAATAAATATTAGTTAAGTTATTTTGATTTTGAACATTTCATTTCAGACGATAGAATAATGTTGATTATAGAAAAATAACCAGAGCATTTATTTACTACGAATTTATTAATGTCATTAACAAACTCACTTTGATACAATTTGTATTTCTCTTCGCTGAGATAACTCCGGACAATAATATTCTATTGCGCTGATTAGATTTGATGACGGAAATTTAATATTGTCTCTTTGACTTGATCTTCATTGCTTGTGAAAGTTAATGATCTTTTGAAACATTTATGTCAATTTTCAAATTTGTTTTGTTTTAAATTCATTGTTTGAGCGGTACCTTTAAAAAAAATGATAGGTATTAAAATAATTTAAGAAATAAAAAGAAAGAAATTGGTAATTTTAGAGAAAGCTAAAGAATTTTTATTTTATTTTATTTTATTTTATTTTATTTTATTTTATTTTATTTTATTTTATTTTATTTTATTTTATTTTATTTTATTTTATTTTATTTTATTTTATTTTATTTTATTTTATTTTATTTTATTTTATTTTATTAAGAACACAAAACAGACAGTTCACAAAGGTACATCTTAAATAAGTAAGTTGTATGCAATACAGATCCAGTAAACGTCCAAAATATTGTGTACACAACATGATCCATTTAAGCAAGCCATTAACAGTACTAAAAGTGTATCTCTGAAAAGTAAATAGAAAATAAGGAAAAACACGAAAATCATAAACATGAATTCTTGTAGGAATAATTACCACTAAAAAGAAAAAAGAAAAGAACACTATGGAAATAATTTTTGAACAAAAGTACGGAATTGATTGTAACTAAGTCCAAAAATGTCAAAACCATCGAGCTTTGAATTATTATATGATCTACACATGACACACAAGGGATTGTTGAAGGAGACGTTATTTTTGGCACACAAAACAGTAAAAGTGGGAGGATTACGTATTCGATAATGTATATTAAAATTGATTTTCATCAGCAGTTCAGGACAGTCAATCAAAGAATGTATTATCTTATATAGACAGAGGAGTTCGTTTCTATGTCGCCTTGAGACCAAAGAGGATATTCTAAAATAATTTAACTTTGCATCATAATTTTCTAATGTTCGATTTAACCCATATCTGCGACAAATAGCAGTTAAACAGCGACCTTGAACCCGCTCAATGTTGTCTTGGTGGACTTTATAATAAGGAGACCATATCACTGATCCATATTCTATTATTGGGCGAACTATGGTTGTGTATAAGTACTTTAGAGTAGTATGGTTCTTAAATTGCTTTGATATACGGAGAAGAAACCCACTAAGTTGTTTACACTTGGTAATGATCTGATTGAAATGAGAACGAAAAGATAGCTGATAATCAAATGTGACACCCAAATCCTTGGCCTCTTCTTTCCGCTCTAAAATCTGACCGTCGATATTATAATCATACAAAAATTTTGGTTTTTTAGTACAAAATGATATAACAAAACATTTATTAATATTTAAAAACATAGCGTTTGATTTACACCATTTCTGAACAGCGTTAATATCATTTTGTAAACCAATACAATCATTTGCATTAGATACTGCATGAAAAATCTTTAAATCATCGGCATACAGTAGACAGTTGCCATTTATGTTATCTGTCAAATCATTTATGAAGACTACGAACAGTAAGGGCCCTAAAATCGAGCCTTGAGGGACGCCAGAGGTAACATATATAGGATCAGACATAAAACCCTTGATCAGGGCTTGAAACCGGTTAATAAAAAACCTAAAAAATAAGTGTTTTGACCTGGTTACGCAGTAACGCTCGGGCCATTACGATCGGAGTGAAAACCCTTTTGAATCGGTCTCGCGAGCGGAAATTACCTGGTTAATCCCGCGCGGGCGAGTGACAAGGACGGGTATATCGCTCAGCGTTTTATCTCACTTACGCATTTGCAAGTCTCAGCGTGTAGATTGGTTAGATTTATATCGAGCGAGAGTGAGAAATAATCATAGTTAGAGCGAGATAGAACACGATCGTCGAAAAGAGCGAAATATTTTGGGTCTTTCCGGTATTTTGAACAGGAACTGAAATGATATCGCGCTTTGAACATAACCAGAAATAATATATGGTTTTGCTCAACCGTAACTGATTTAAAACGCTCTTTTTTTAAATGTATGGCGCATCGAGTGAGCTGGTTTAGAATTTTAACCAGGTATGCAAGCCCTGCCCTTGATAGCAACTATCTGACTCCTATTAGAAATGTAAGAGGCAATCCACCGCAATAAAGATCCATGAATTCCATAACGAGATAATTTTTGTATAAGAAGTGAATGATTAACTTTATCAAATGCTTTTGAGAAGTCGGTGTATATAGAGTCTACCTGTAGACGTTTGTCGAAAGCATCGCAAATGTAGGACTTATAGACTAATAAGTTACTAACTGTAGAACGACCCGACACAAATCCGTGTTGAAGTTGTGAGATAGATTGTTTAAAGTGACTGAATAGGAAAGGATAGACAAGTGATTCAAAAAGTTTGGCCATACATGAAATAATGCTTATTGGGCGATAATTAACACAATTCGTCTTATCGCCAGATTTAAGAATAGGAATAATAAAACTATTTTTACAATAATCTGGAAAACGGCCAGATTGTAGCGATTTGTTAAATATAATTTCTAAAGGAACACTCAATTCGGAAGCACAAGTTTTAATAAATCTAGCCGGAATTGCGTCGGGGCCAGCACCTTTATTAGGGTCAAGCTTTTTTATTGCATCAATAATATCCTGTCTTGTAATACGAATATAGTTTAAAATTGCATGATTAGATACCTGCTCGACTTCAGTTGAGCAATCAGAGGGCAATTCGTATACAGATTTAAAATATTTAGCAAATAATTCACATACACTTTGAGTATCAGAGGCCGAATCAGACATATGCGACATATTTTGCGGAATGGAATTATTTGCCTTCTTACTATTAACGTAGCGCCAAAAAACTTTAACATTATCTTTCAGGTCATTTTCAGTAGATTCGATAAATTGCTTATGGCATTCAATTATCATTCTTTTACTTCTTTGACGAAGAAGATCAAATGTGTCGTAATCTCTGGGATTACCATACTTTTTAAACTTTTTGTGATATTTAAATTTCTCTCTCAGACAATTAATTAAAGCTCTACTATACCAATCAGGATAGTTAGAAGACTTACTTCTTTGTGTAGGTGTGTAAAGATGAATAATTTCATTTAATTTCGAATAAAAAAGTGCAAGCGCAGCATCGATATCTAAATCAGAAAGCAGATCAAGCCAGTCAATTTTCGACAAACAATCCCTGACTCTATTATACTGACACTTCCAATAGTTAAGCCTTTGACAATTATTATTAAATTTAACTGATGCAAACGGCTGAGATACACTTATCTCAACAGTCATAGATGGATGGTGACCTTCCAACTTGAGTAGTGAGTCAGCACTATTTACTGTTAAGTTATTGTGATTATATAAAACAAGATCAAGCAATCTACCATTAGAATTAAAAAGATCATTATACTGTAGTAAGTTACAGAGAGCCATGGTTTCTAAAAGTATAGGTCCACGGGCGTGGTTAACTTCACAAGGTTCCAAGTAACTACAAGAATCCTTTTTCTGCCAGGACACAGTTGGAACGTTAAAATCACCCAATAACAAAAAAGAATCATTCATATCGTTATTAAGAATCACATTCTGACAATGTTCGAAAAATTGTGTGACATTACTTAGACTCATATCTGGGGGTAGATAACACAGACAAATATTCAAAGGTGGTTGCTTGCCTGACTGTGGGAAAATAGTGAGCCAGAGGATTAAATTTATTTTTTACTAGTCGAGCCCCGGGGCTTCGCTAGGGTATCCCTATGTACTAAATTGCGACTGTCTCGTGTTAAAACCGCGAAAGTTAAAAAGTAAATTCTACAAAATGTTGTAAAATAGAAACTTTAGATCAAGATGAAGCTAAAGCCTGATATTTACGACAAAAGTATAAAGGTCATACAGCAGCCCTCGGGGCGCCGCAGGGCTCCGCCGACGCAGCAGGGCGCCGCGCTTGGCTGACCACGGATCGGACGAGTTATGTTCTCCGACTTGGACTTTCTTTAGAGTTATGAGGGGATTTTCCACAGAGGGCCAAATTAATTGCCGCCGCACTTGTAGGTGCTCACGCTGGGGGCACTCTGATGGCATTTCTGTCTCTTTCAGTCTGATGGAATTGCCCAATTTTTGGATCTATTGCGGTCTTAAATTAAGTTACGTCAGTATTACACTTAACCTACGATAGCGGTATAGTAGATTGCCTTACTAGGGTCGGATGACATCAATATCATACCAGGTGTTTAGACGAGTATGAATTGATGTCATTCACCCGTAGTAAGCACTCTACTTTTCATTTCGAATAAACAAAAAAACACTATAAGATAGGCTATTGACAATAAAACCGAGATTTTGGATTTCGATACAGCTTATGAAATAAATATCTATAGTCTTTTTCAAATTTTGAACGTAAAATCATCAGGCGCCCTGGAGCGAGTCATCACCGCCACTTCCACGTTCTAGGGTCTTTTTTTAATTCGCAATGGCTGATTAGAAAATCACAACGTCCATGTATTTTCTTCTTTTCAATCTTAGTAGAAAATACACCTAATTTATGTCATAATTAAGTATATAACATATACTAATACTAGCTTTTGCCCGCGGCTTCGCCCGCGTGAATTTCCCACGGGAACAGTGCTTTTTCCCGGGATAAAAAGTAGCCTATGTGCTATTCCAGGTCATTATCTACCTCTGTACCAAATTTCATCGAAATCCGTCCAGTAGATTTTGCGTGATTGAGTAACAAACATCCTCACAAACTCACAAACTCACAAATTCACAAACTCACAAACTCACATCCAAACTTTCGCATTTATAATATTAGTATGGATTTATAAGTAATATTTTTATTTACAGAAAAATATTGATAAAAACGCGGTATCTAAATAACCAGAATGTTTCTGTTATAAAGAAAGATGTTTTCAATGCTACCATTGGCAAAAACATGTAGCATCTAAAGACATAAAAAAAATGTCTTTCATTTCATCGAAGTTCTTTTGAGTTTTTTTTTAATTCGCTATTTTTTCTGTGTAGACCTAGAAAAAATAATAATTCCATAGCATTTTTTTTTCCCTATATTTATGACAGTAGCCTGATTCCTAAAGGAATTTATTATGTTCTATTTTTAAAATTCATTCCCTCCCTAGGGTGCGAATGAATTTGTATGAAACATTCTCTCATGCGTGAGGGAAGAAGCACGTTCAACCCGATACTAGGATCAAACATACACATCTTTCCGCTATTTACTATTCTTCGTGTAATATACATCAATAAATATTTCAAAATATTATCATTTCTTGCGTATGTCAGCTCCTATGTACGCTGAGAACCTTTAAACTGCGTAATAAATTTGGAAAACTTATGAACTTGTTAAAATTATAAAAGCGAAAGTTTGATAAGATCTTGATTGCATTTGGTATAAAATAAACACTTTATATTGAAATTGCCACAAAGCCCTGGGCCGCAACTGTTTTAATAACAAAACATATTTGTGTGTAAAATTAATAATGTTTCTAATGGATAAACTGGAAAACTTTATTTATTTGAATCTTTTTATTTGAAGATACGTTAATACTCGTGCTATGATTAAATTGCGTTCAATTAAAAAAAAAAACAGAAATCGAAGTAAGTGGTCTGTTAGTGGCGCTCTTGCCCTACCCCTACTCCAGTTTCCGCCGTGCAGCACTGACATCACCACACACACTTATCTCTGCTCACGACTCGATAGCTTTCTACTATTAATTAGTTTACGTTGCCTGTCAATTGGATCTTTATAAGAATTTTATTATTTTTTTATTAAAAGTTTGAGTGCGTTTGACCTCAATCTTGCCCGATGGGAAGCAAAGATGAGGTTTAGTGTGATGCACCCAAACTCAAAATATGCCTCTTATTTTACTCGTTATCTTGTTTGTAAAGAAAGAAAGTACGTGAGTGCTCATCCGCTTTTGTCACTAGCTATATGGCCTTCAGCTTCACCCGCGTGAATGTTGTTTTTGATGAAATTTTTTAGTGTAGTTTCTATATTCAGTGGTTTTGTTGCGGTTGCGATTAAACTGAAATTGAATTAAATTAAGATCAATCGGTGTGCTACCGTCGTGAGAGAGGCTGTATCCCACAATGTCCTGTTTGAAATTGTGTATAAATTGAATCAGTACCATAAAATCGTGTGATTTGCGCGAAATAAGCTAAAATTTATTAAACGTTTATCAGGTTTGTGTGGAACAAACCTGACACACCTTTTCATTATTTTATTTTATAGGTCGTCTTATAAAATCTCATGACGCGCAAAAACCAATCACCATCACCATTTAAAAAAATACTAAACTCCCATAAAGCCTCGCAGATACGAAGCTCTACTAATGTATGTAGTAATAATATGTGCTTTCCCATATCTCCGTTGCCAGCCTCCAACAAAAAATAAAAGCATTCACTATTTTAATACATTAATTCATACTATGACATGTAGTCATCATAATAGTAAATTAGTCTTTTTTGATACTAATAGTTTTATTGGTGAATGTTCACTGACTAAAGATAATATATATCTTTCCAAGTTTTCTAGACGTAAAGTTGCTACTTTAGTAGCTTATACTATAAATTTCTGGACGAGTTTACATTGTAAACAAAAAATTAGTCATAAGACAACATCTACAGAAGTGCCAAATGCCTGTAATGGTAATTCTGTAGACATGCTCATTAATTTAAACTGCATGTTAAGACAAAGGGAAAGCCACATGAACTAACATTAGTTCACCAAAATCTAGAAGGGCTTCCCGGCAAGGAATTAATTATTGAATTATTTTTAGAAGAATATAATGTGGATATTTTTTGTTTGACTGAACATTGGATTTTAGAGGGTGAGACAGTGGTCAGTCCAAACAATTATAATACTGTTAGCTGCTATAAGAGAGGGTCTACGAGTAGAGGCGGATCTGCAATATATATCAAAAATGGTCTACGCAGCAAGGAGCGTCATGACATAGTAAGATATCTCTCTTGAGCGGTGTGTTGAGGTATCCTGTGCCGAGCTTGATGGCCATATCATTATCTGTGTATACAGTCCACCCAGTAGTGATTTCAAAGATTTCTTAGCAGTAATGGATGAAGTTCTTAGAGTAGCTTCAAATAGTAACAAAAAGTTAATTGTTTGTGGTGACTTTAATGTTGATTTATTAGTTCATTCTACTGTAAGCACCCAGTTTCAAAATCTTTTCAAGAGCTACAATCTAGATAATGTATTTTTAGAGCCTACTCGCACCACTGCCACATCTGCTACATGTATTGATAATGTCTTTAGTGAACAGGACCCACAAAATAAATCAGTTTTCAGAAAATTACCATCAGACCATTGCGGCCAATTAGTTACATTTAATATAATACCTAGCTTGAGTGAGGAAAAAATCATGTGTAGACCAATCACTGCTCAAAAAATTAATAAATTCAAAAATACGTTGGAAAATAAAATGTGCTTGGTGACATACACTGGTAGTGATCCAAATGCCCACTATAACAACTTATTTAGTACTGTTTCTGATGCTTTTTCCAAAACATTTACATTGAAGCAACGTAAGTTTAATAATAAATTA
Organism: Ephestia elutella; assembly: GCA_018467065.1. Taxonomy (NCBI): domain Eukaryota; kingdom Metazoa; phylum Arthropoda; class Insecta; order Lepidoptera; family Pyralidae; genus Ephestia; species Ephestia elutella. The sequence continues at coordinate 23,044,297 of CM031578.1, forward strand.
CAATTTAACGAATGGGCTACTACAGGTATATATATAAGTAGACAAAAATTATTTGACTTGTATGCCCAGAAACAATATAGATTTGATAGTACTTTTGTTGATTATGTTAGAAATTATTCAAAAACTTTTAAAAGAGCTTGCAGACAGGCTAAGGCTAATTGTATTAAAAGGAAGATCAGTAACGCTCCTAATAAGATGAAAGAAACCTGGAGCATTATAAATAAAGAGACAGGCAAATTTAAATTGAAAGAAAATATTAAGGAAATTAAACATAATGACAAAAAAATTACTTCTACACAAGAAATAGTAAATGGTTTTGAAAATTACTTTACAAACATACCTTTAGAATTAACCTCTAGCATAAATTCATGCCCTCAAAATGCCGAATCCCTACTTAAAAGTAATATCACCACTTGCACCTCTAAATTTAAATTCTCGCATATTGACCCTAGTGATATAATTAAAACTTTTAAAGAACTAAACATTAAAAAGTCTGAGGATCACTGGGGTATGTCTGTTAGCAAAATTTACCATATAATACATATCATAGCTGTCGACTTAGCTTATATATTTAATGAATTTTGATTGTTTAATGAACTTTGTTGATTATGTTAGAAATTATTCAAAAACTTTTAAAAGAGCTTGCAGACAGGCTAAGGCTAATTGTATTAAAAGGAAGATCAGTAACGCTCCTAATAAGATGAAAGAAACCTGGAGCATTATAAATAAAGAGACAGGCAAATTTAAATTGAAAGAAAATATTAAGGAAATTAAACATAATGACAAAAAAATTACTTCTACACAAGAAATAGTAAATGGTTTTGAAAATTACTTTACAAACATACCTTTAGAATTAACCTCTAGCATAAATTCATGCCCTCAAAATGCCGAATCCCTACTTAAAAGTAATATCACCACTTGCACCTCTAAATTTAAATTCTCGCATATTGACCCTAGTGATATAATTAAAACTTTTAAAGAACTAAACATTAAAAAGTCTGAGGATCACTGGGGTATGTCTGTTAGCATAATTTACCATATAATAAATATCATAGCTGTCGACTTAGCTTATATATTTAATGAATGTGTTGACCAAGGCATTTTTCCAAATTTAATGAAACTTAGCAAATTAATTCCACTGTTTAAAAAAGGTGAAAAATCAGAACCTGGCAACTATAGGCCTATATCTATTTTGCCAGTCTTGAGTAAAGTATTTGAAAAGATTATGCTTAGTCAAATGCAACAGTACTTTAATATCCACAATCTATTTCACGGCCAACAATTTGGATTTACTAGTGGTAAATGCACAACTGATGCGGGAGTGGCTTTGGTTACTCATATCTTCAATGCATGGGAAGATTCACAGGATGCAATTGGAGCGTTTTGTGATTTATCTAAGGCGTTTGACTGTGTTGACCATGAGACTCTCTTGCTCAAGCTCTCTCAGTACGGTTTTGACACTAAATCAATAGAACTAATAAAATCTTATTTAAGTGATAGGCTGCAGACTGTAGACCTAAATAACGTAAAATCTAAAGGATCAAAAGTTATGATTGGCGTACCTCAAGGTTCAATTTTAGGACCTTTCCTTTTTTTAGTCTATGTCAACGACCTGCCTTATATGGTTGAGAAGCAGGCTGGTATAGTGTTGTTTGCTGATGACACGTCTTTAATTTTTAAGACTGACCGCCATAGCGAAAATGTGGATGCTGTGAACAGCACTTTGTCTGCTATATCAGACTGGTTTTCTGCTAATAACCTGATGCTTAATGCAAGTAAGACCCATTGCATTAAATTTACGCTTCCTAATGTTAGGCAGGTCCAAGTTGATATCAATATAAATAGTAATAAGTTAGAGTTCATTGAAAGTACCACATTTTTAGGAATAACATTAGATTCTAAATTACAATGGGGTGCTCACATTTCTAATTTGTCTAAAAAACTGAGCTCCGCGGCTTATGCTGTAAGACGAATCAGACAACTGACGGATGTGGCAACTGCTAGGTTGGTTCATTTTAGTTATTTCCATAGCCTAATGTCGTATGGCCTATTACTTTGGGGAGCAGCTGCCGACATACAAACAATTTTTATACTTCAAAAAAGAGCTATTCGTTTTATTTACAGATTAAGAAAAAGAGATTCACTCAGAGATTTCTTCAAAGATATAGATATTTTAACCTTACCATCCCAATATATTTTTGATTACATTATGCATGTTAGGAAAAATATTTCGTCTTTCAAAAAAGTTTGTGATGTCACAGATATATCCCTGCGAAACAAACATAACTTGTACGTTCCAGGGCACAGACTGGCTAGGGTTAGGAAATCATTTGTGGGAAACTGTATACGCTATTATAATAAAATACCAAAATCTGTCCTTGATATGCCTGACAAGAAAGGACTTTGTTCAAAGTGTATGAGAGCTTGGCTTACTGTGGACAGTTCGTTCAATAAATAATAGTATTATCATTCATCATAATTAATGTCAAATAGATTTTCTGAATATATATTGGAGTATGAATATCTATAATTAAAATATACCATTTAGTAAGTATTTTTTACGTTTCCGATACTCAAATCAAAGATGTCGGCCTTTACGTGTGTTCTGGGATGCCATTACCTAAAATAATATTACATTTAAGTCGTATATTGTTTATTCTTTGATGAAAGATTGGATTAATTAGGTTTTTGTTTACCAAAATATATTAGATTTATTTATAAAGTACACTCATATCACTTCATATTTATATTTTAGAATGAAGAATTATGTATTTATTTTAATTTTTACTTAAATAATTCAATATTGGTAACACTCGATTCTTGGGCGCGGCTTGATTTTGACGTTGACAGTTGTTGACAAGTATCCAAGTGTCAATGTCGACCGACGACAACCGGTCAACGTCAAAATCAAGCTACGCTGAAAAATCGAGTGTTACCAGGTAAAGAAAACGCAATATTGAATTATTTAAGTAAAAATTAAAATAAATACATAATTCTTCATTAAAAAATATAAATATGATGTGATATGAGTGTACTTAATAAATAAAACTAATATATTATGCTAAAAATTACCTAATTAATCCAATCTTTCATCAAAGAATAAAAATATACTACTTAAATGTAATATTTTTTTAGATAATGGCATCCCAGAACACACGTGAAGGCCGACAAGGCCGACATCTTTGATTTGAGTATCGGAAATGCAAAAAATACTTACTAAATGGTATATTTTAATTATAGATATTCATACTCCAATATATTTTCAGAAAATCTATTTGACATTAATTATGATGAATGATAATACTATTATTTATTGAACGAACTGTCCACAGTAAGCCGGCGATGAACAATGTCTTTTAAACATTATATTAAGGAGACACTTTGTAAGAAGGCATATTATACGACGGATGATTATGTAAATGACAAAAATGCGTGGCCCGAGCCTGGTACAGTGACCTCCTAAGACTGTCATATTACTCTCTAGGTACATTGTGTACTTTTACTTTTACAATGACATTTTATTAATTTATAATTTTTATTAATTTATAAATTTGACATTTAATATTATATTCAATGTATATTCGTCCACATATACAGTTATTTAATTGTAAGACATATGTTGTAAAGTGACGCCTTTGGAGAAAATGCAGCAGTGGAGTTTGTTGCGCCCCGCCTCTTCTCCACTTGCGCTTTGGAGGCGGTGGTAAACTTAGCTTTAAGTAATTTTATGACGTCAACTAAAAAACAAGAAAGTGACGATTTATAAGTGCTATTTTTAAGCCAACATGAATAAAAATATTTGACTTTGACTTTTATGTAAAACTTGAGTACCAATCCAATGAGAAAAACAAAGCCTTTACCGGCGGAATGTAATAAAGTGCAAGGTCGCGGCCCGCAGCCCCGTCCCGTGGTCCCGGGGTCCCGCGCGGGTCACCTCATATTGTAGACTACTGCAGACTTTGACCCAACACACATGTAGTTATTTATTGAGTTACAAAGATATGAGTATGCTATGTAAGCAGTAGTTGCGCAATGCGCAGTCGACGAGATTATTTCAAATGTTTTTACGTCAAACTTTAAATGATATAATGCATACTATATTATAATATTTAAATGAGAATGTGTGTTTGTTTGACCTTCTTTCACGTTAAAACGGAACAATAGATCGATGTTATATTTTTGTGTGTAGATTAATTGACGCAATAATTCTCAAAGCTGATAACTAATTAGCACCCGACTACTTGCGTTCGAAAGTCAGGCAGGCCTAATGCTGCACCGACCACCTGCCTGACCTGATGCATCGATAACGTCTCTCTCTCTCTTTAGTCGTATTTCCTCATTACTGAGGGTCGTGGTATTATATACATCGTACATACATTGTTATACATCGTATACATTATATGGAATGAAACACACACAACGACTCTCATGGCAATTTTAATGGAGTGGTTTGCCATTGCCTTCTTCATTTCACACACTAGCTGATAATCATCAACCAGAGTGCAGGTTTCCTCACGTTGCTTTCCTTCACCGGAAGCAAGTGGTGGTCGATGAAAACTAACATGAGACAGATTGGTATACAAACTCATGGAGCCCGGGCAGGATTCGAACCAGGGATTTTGTATCCACAGGCGCGCGCCCTACCACTCGGCCACCACCGCTTCCATCGCATCGATAACGTAGAGCAGTAATATTGTGACAATGTAAAATAGAGGAGCAATATGAAAGAAACACCGCAACTTTGGCTCGCAAGTATAAGCTTGTTATTTCGATCGGATATAAAAAGTCGTGTGTTAACAAAAACTAATCTAACTTGCAGACAGGCATCACATTAGACGAGCGATAATCATCCTACTTTGCATAAGATTGCTCGTAGAAATTCCACGAGGGTGTACAGAGTACAGTGAATGTATGTTAAACTGTTCAAATCAACTGAAAATTTGCTGCTATCACCACCGCATACGGGTCCCTTGCAGAGTCACTCCACATGCAGTCGACTGTACGTAACTACTGCGTTAATAGTTCACTAACAGCACTTCGCAACTCGACGCAAGCTCGTCGATAAACTGCGGAAATGTCGTCTAATGGAAACAAAATGGCGGCGATATATCAGAAACGGTGCTGATTGAAGGTAGTTATAGGAAGGACATCAATCTTGCACAGCAACTAATATTTCATTTCGGACGACTTCGAGCACAATTCCATTTAATATTTCTATTTCTGTGACCTGGACAGACGTAGAAATAATTTAGCAGTACATATTACTAATTAACCTAAGATAACATTTTACGTTAAACAGTTCTGCCAAAAGTATGTATGAAAGTGTAATTTTTGTAAACATGTCAGGTATACTTTCATTTTCTTTCAAATTTGAATTATTATTCAAAGCAACATTTCCTTTTGATAAAAAGTCTCATTCCGCGTACACTGCTCCGAAAGCTGCTAAATTTATACAAAGGTTTGGAGATCAAAGATAGAGATCGCGCACGAGATTGCGCGACGCTTGTCTGATAACGGGTTATGACGATCTGCTTAGCTGCTTTTGTTTGCTGAAGTCGTGGATATTAGTAGCCTGGGGCAGTTGGCAGAAATGTTCATTTTTTCATTCAAGAACCTTCCTCTATCGGCTAAAGTTTATCTGTCGTAAGTTTTATTAACTTTCGTTGATGAAGAAATCATCAACAATTTTTTTTTTATTAAAATTTAAAATATTGAGGATCTAGTTAATTATTTACTATCTAAAATTCTATAAAATCTAAATTTAAACCATGACAAACGTCTTAAACTAAATCAAAAACCCTGAATGAATCTGATGTCAGATAAACTAACTTCATTCTATAATTTTTTTTAGATTAAAAAATTTTATTTACAATAAAATTATATAATTTAATTTCAATTTTGAAAAACTACACTGTTTATGCGATCATTAAGTTTATATTTGTAAATTTAGTTGTAAAACTCATTATAAGTGAATTTGTATTCTTTATGAGTTAATAAAGATTCTTTAAACCTATTTTTTTTTATTTTTTTTATTAAATATGTGTTTGCTCTTGACCACAATCTTGCCCGAGGACAGAGATGAGGTCTACGATGAAGCGAGCTTACCCAGAAGCAGCCTATTCACTCTGGTTTTGAAGAGAGTCAGGTTGTATGTGCTCGGAAACACAGACGCAGGTAGGGAGTTCCAGTGCTTTGCTGTGCGCATCAAGAATGATGACGAAAAGCGCTTGGTGCGTGCGGGGGGAATATTAACTAAGAAGGGATGATAGCCCGCAGTGCGTCTGGTTGTCCGGTTGAAGAAAGGGGCGGGCGGTATGAGCTCATGCAGCTCATGAGCACACTCTCCGAAGTACAATCGGTAGAAAACCGACAAGCAGGCAACTTTTCGACGATGAGCTAGGCTGTGGAGCTTAGCGTTCGTTAATTTTTCATCGCCGATTATTCTTTTGGCTCTGCGTTCCACCGAATCCAAAGTGGCCAGTTGGTACTTCGCCGAGCCGTCCCAAAACGTATTTCGGGACGCCATAACTAGCATGTAACTTTGGTCCCTCGGGAATTTCGGGAAATCCTCTCTTAGTACTACTCTACACTCCCTAAGGACATCTAAGGACTCCTACATGCAAAAGGCTTCCTACGTCCAGTAGTTTTAACTGTGCGTTGTCTGTCAGTCACTCAGTAATGGAAGAATTTTATATATGTCGGCGCGGAGCTTTATCAAGTGCGCGTTGGCTGGGCCCGCACAGGTGATGTGCATTCCTAAGCCATTGTTTATATTAACATCATTAAAGCTCGGTTGATATCGGCCGCAAGGAAGTTCTTTGTTCGTTTCATAGAAGCGGGGCGGTGTGAGATGTTTATATAAACACTGCCGAACGTAGCCGTGGGTCTGAGAAACTAAATTTGATGATTATGCATTGCTTATAGTTCTGAGATGAACGTCGCATAAGCAAGGCAGACTGATTCGAGATACAGTGGAGTCGGGACGTGTCACATACCCCGATCGTGTCGTGTGAACCTTGACTTGACCCACAGATTCGTTACCGTTTCATTTAGTTTATCGAAATCTTAACTTAAATGATTAACGCAAATTATAAAGTGACCACAGACTATGTTCATTGTTCTTGATATGACATTCGTATCATCTGTTTCAATTGTGATTTATTAACTCGACTTGCGTGCGTGATTGTACCCACTGATTTGCCCACTGAATATTCATTGATGATGATGACGATAATGACCCCTTCTGATGATTCCTCATCAGAAGATGTTCCTTTGATTTTTGAGCCTTTCCGCTTCGACATCAGAAGTGGGATACGCGCCGCGAGTGCAGTTCTGATGAATTTCTGGTGCACCTATATGATGTGATGGTGAATACAAATTTGATGGTGATGGTGTGGTTCGCTGGATGTGGAGTAACGACGATAATTACGGTCAGTCGTTCCATTTTTATTTTGGTTTTGTTTGATTATGGGTGATATTATTGCAAATGTGTGTGATAAGCTATTGACATATTTTTTTCACCCTTGTAGAAATTGAGACTGGCCATGTACGGTTCTGTTTTTTTTTAGATGATTCCAAAATTTGTGTCAAATTGACATTGTAAATGGTTTGTTGATTTTTATTTATGAAAAGTAAAAACTTGTAAATTCGTCAAGTTGAGGAAATTATAGTAATTCATTTAATGAATTCATCTCTATCATATTTCTGTTGACCGGTTTCTTGAAGGCAATTAGCTTATCGATACCTGCGTTAGATATGGACATTGTTTTATTTTTATTTGTATGTGAATAACACGTCACAGTCATGTGGATTATAGTTTATTTTCATAAAGATGAAAGTTAATTACTTTCTTTTCTTAAGTTTTTATACTGGTGAAATTATCAACCAATCAATTATTTGATTGATTTGAATTATCTCTTTTAGTTTTGAGTTGGTTGATTGAATCGTGTACTCAAAAGCCACAGAATTTGAGTTTCTGTAGATTGATTACGTTTTAATAATAATTGATAATAATTAAAAAAAAAAAACAATATACTGAGTGCACTAATTTTATCATACAAATTACAAACTATATCGCTGCTATATTGCTGCTGCTGTTGTTGTAAATATTTTTTTTTTTGAATGAATGAATTACTTTTTATATCGCTGCGTAAGCGCGACTTAAAGTGGCGTGAGACGCGGATCGAGGGGACGACTGCCGCGCACTTGGCTCAACTTCGAAAGCTCATAAATTTATGATAAAAAAAGGGGTTGTTTAAAGTACTTATGTTATAACATGTTATCTGCAAACAAAATTTATTGTGGAACTGACTGCTATGTTTAAGTTGAACCGTGCGCAGATTAAGTATCCGTCCTTTATTATAAAATGTTGCAAGTTTGTAATTTGGAGCACTGACTTTGTACTTTAAGAAATTTAAATTTTCGTGTACATGTGATGGTTTTGGAATTTTTGTCAAGATTTTTATTTTCGTATAGTGAGCAACCCACACTGTGAGGCCTAGCACTATTTCATGACTTTTGATCATTTGTGGAATACTATCGAAAATTTGAGTTGAGGTAAATGAAGTAAAAGAATGTAATAAATCATTATTATTATTTCAATTTGATTGAATGGCAACGATGTTTTTTTAACTAGGTAGTTTATAAATTATTTTTAATTTATAGCGCCTTCCTTTGTTGAAACGTTGACAAGAACAGATTGCGTGCCAGTGATGAATTATTTTTTTTTATTTTAGATCATCATGGATTTGGCAATTTAACGACGACATAAATGACACCTAGTTTGTGTTTAAAAAAAAAAAAAAAACTGTATCAAGTGATACATCATCTGAGTTTTGTATTTAATGTGGATAATTAAACTGACAAATGGATAATTGAATTGACAAAAGTCGGAGTTATTTGACATCCTGTGTTTTCATATAATCATGACATTATGCGTACCTATTTGAGATTTTAATTGACGTTCAGCGCTTATGGTTCTGCGTATTTTTGCGTACCTATTTTTTTTTTCATTATGTGTGTTTCTGACGATTTGCGAATAACATTTTGCGATGAAGTCTGCCAAGCTGGCAATATGCGTGCTTTTTGCGTATCATGCGTATAAAAATCTCATTTTATTTTGATGGTGTTTGATATAAGTTATCAATTTTTAAATGTGTTGTTAAAGCGTTGTTAAAGGTTACGATTGGGACATCCTCAAAAAGTGAATACCTACTTTAAGATCATGCTGGCAATACGTCAGTCAGGCCGTTGTCGGCGGTAGTATTTGAAACGACCTGTACAATTATGATAGTGAATTAACCTAATTTCTTTGGTTTGTGGCTTGTTCTTGTTGTCAATCGTAGGCCAGATTCCTAATCCAGTTAAGCTGAGGCTGCGCGGTGGCAATGAGTAACAGGTATACAGACATGGGAGTTTATTTGGACAGAATGTGAAAGTTTGTTCAGTTGAAGTGAAGACATTAAGTTTTGTGTGACGGTTGTCAAGTTTTGACATATTACTGATATAGCGATGTCACTTGTGAAGATATTTTACTCTGATATTATAATAGTATGAGGTTCAGCTATAACACACATAATTACTGCAATTCATTAATTACCTATGATTTATGATTATTAAAGTGATGTTGTTACAAGTCATTTATTTGCAGCCGATGCAAATGGATGTTGATGTATAGCTGATACACATGATTGTTGTTGTGCAGCCGATGCACATGTTTGTTGATGTGTAACCGATACACATGATTGATGTCGTGCAACCAATGCACATGTTTGTTGATGTGTAACCGATACACATGATTGATGTCGTGCAACCGATGCACATGTTTGTTGATGTGTAACCAATACACATGATTGATGTCGTGCAACCGATGCACATGTTTGTGGATGTGTAACCGAAACACATTTTTGATGTCGTGCAACCGATGCACATGTTTGTTAATGTGTAAGCGATACACATGATTGTTGTCGTGCAACCGATGCACATATTTGTTGATGTGTACACATGATTGTTGATATGCAGCCGATGCGCTTGCGTGTTGATGTGTAGCCGATACACATGGTTGTTGATTCGCAGCCGATGCACATGCGTGTTGATGTGTAGCTGATACACATGGTTGATGATGTGCATTCGAAGCTCATGCGTGTTGATGTGTAGCTGATACACATGGTTGATGATGTGCAGCCGAAGCACATGCGTGTTGTTGTGTAGCCGATACACATAATTGTTGATGTGTAGTTGAGACACATGTTTTATGTTGTACAGCTGATACACTTGATTGATTAAGTGTAGTAGATACACTTATTGTTTGTAACAACAATACTATAGGTTATTGAACCTTGGCAATGGACATTATTTGGTGTTGAATTGTGGGAGATATCGTAATTATGTGTGTGACAATATTTAAATTATTTTCATAATATTTTCAAGCTAATTCTGATCTGTGTCCTCTAGAACGTAGAGGATTTGTTAATGCTAAGTTGTGCCGATGATACTGGAGACCTAATTGCTGGTTTAACTTAAGGGCAGGATAGCCGAGCGTGTAAAGTTATTTGGCACACGAGGACGTGTGACAGTCAGGATCGCCGTGTCGGCGCGGAGCTTTATCAAGTGCGCGTTGGCTGGGCCCGCACAGGTGATGTGCATTCCTAAGCCATTGTTTATATTAACATCATTAAAGCTCGGTTGATATCGGCCGCAAGGAAGTTCTTTGTTCGTTTCATAGAAGCGGGGCGGTGTGAGATGTTTATATAAACACTGCCGAACGTAGCCGTGGGTCTGAGAAACTAAATTTGATGATTATGCATTGCTTATAGTTCTGAGATGAACGTCGCATAAGCAAGGCAGACTGATTCGAGATACAGTGGAGTCGGGACGTGTCACATACCCCGATCGTGTCGTGTGAACCTTGACTTGACCCACAGATTCGTTACCGTTTCATTTAGTTTATCGAAATCTTAACTTAAATGATTAACGCAAATTATAAAGTGACCACAGACTATGTTCATTGTTCTTGATATGACATTCGTATCATCTGTTTCAATTGTGATTTATTAACTCGACTTGCGTGCGTGATTGTACCCACTGATTTGCCCACTGAATATTCATTGATGATGATGACGATAATGACCCCTTCTGATGATTCCTCATCAGAAGATGTTCCTTTGATTTTTGAGCCTTTCCGCTTCGACATATATATATTGATGTTTATACTACACTTTTCACCTCAGTCTCATGTACAACAATACCCACAAAATACACTTAGCAGCCTACTTAAAGAAGTTTATACATAAATAATGTAAGTAGCTAATAAAATTCAGTGCATTGATTGAATAAACCAAGGGATGGGCAATCTATTAAGTTGCCGTATATTCATTATTATTCATTCACCACGCGCATATCATTGGCGGCAGTTGTACATCCATCACCTAGATTGACATCCATTTATCGTTATTTTCGGAGGCTGCGGAAATGAGAGACTACCATACGACGACGTCATTCTATAGAGGCAGGGCGTGAGCCGCTTGCTAAATTGGTTCTTTTTATTTTGAAAAAAAATACAAGTCCTTCCTTACAACGCTGGATTTTATTTCTTTACTATCTTACTTGTAATAAATCGCCTTGCACTTCCTCGCGTGTTGTTTGTTCGTTAGATCCCCGCTTCACTGCTGATTAAGGTCCAATTTCACCGATGAAACTAATCGCGATTAGTTGAAGTTAATCTCCGTTTTGCCGAAAAAACGAGTTTAAAGCGCCAGTTTGCATTTCACCAACATCAACTAAACTCAGTTAAGCTAATCTCGGCTTCAAACCAAAACGTCCGATTTCCGCCGTTTAGCTCGTTTAAACGAGTTTAAACAATAGAAAACAACAATCGACACAGGTTGAGGTTATAATACTCGTAATGCGTCAGCCGTCACGTCTTCGTGACAGTTTGGGCAGATGGGTTTATGGGCAGGCGTTTAGTTACTGAAAAAAAAATGTTCTAAAAGCGTTGCCGGTATTGTAAATGTCACAAAATATATTCTTTATGTGTAAATAAATATTATATTTAATTTTAGTTGTAATTTCTAATAAATTGTGGCATGGAAATAAATAAATAAATATCAAAAAAATATAAAACAAGACGCATCACAATTTTTTTGACTATGCGTCATACTTCCGTTTCCGTAAACTGCGTTTTCGTAAACGCGATCAAAATAAGCTGGAGAAATCAATTGGTATGTAATCGAGATTAACGAAACCCTTTAATCTCGTTTAGATTAAACTCGGTTTTCATAAACTCGGATTTCGATATGATCGATGAAATCAGCCCTAAGACAAAATTCCCGCCTTGATTCGTTATTTAATTTGCGTTAAATTTTATGGACACAAACTGTTAGTATCCGGGGAAAATGTAAAGAATGATGACACAAACGAGCGACCCCGGAATGTTGCAAGATAAAGTAACTACTTATACAAAATTGTAAGTACATTTAGCAAATACTAGTCAACATAATCCTACTACCTACTAATATTACTAGTGGTTCTGTGAGAACAGTAGACCTCGCGAGCCCTTCCACGAAATAACCGATATTTTACCGTGTCCCTGGCTTAGAAGAGTTTTGAAACCAACCTACCAATGCTGTAAACTGTAAAGAAAGTAAAAAGTTCTTGTGGTTGGTCAATACCACTAAAAAATTGACTGAGACCTGCCTTTTCCGCCTCGAAATAATATAAATAGGTAATAATAATAAATATATACCGACAAATCACACAGATTAAGTTCAAGACTTTACGGGATGCTAATTTAACAATACTATATTTTATAACAAATACATATATATAAATAAATATCCAAAACCCACGTCAATCTGAAAAAGATTATTTTCCATCTTGACCCGACCGGGGATCGAACCCGGGACCTCTGGTGTGGCCATTGGTGTGGCCGTCTGGCGTGATGACCGTTAGGCCACGGAGGTCGTCAGTCGTCAGAAATGCATGGTTTGACCTATTGGTTATATAGGTATGTAATTTGCGCAACAAAATTAAAGTTCAAAAAAGAAAGTTCTATTTGAAATCGAATCTATTACATACATATACGTATATATTACTTTTTTTTAATAGGATTCTAATCATACAATGAAGTTTTTTGATATCAGATTTATTTCAAGTGTTCAAGATAATTCCACCAAGCAAAGCAATCCACAATACAATACCATTAACCAAATAAATACTTGATTTTTTTTTCAGTTTGCGTGTACCACCCTCGATCTCTTCTATGCTTCTCATCAGGCAAGATAGAGGTCAAACGCACTCAGTTTAAAAAAAAATACACGCAATTCAAACAATCTCTTTTTAATCAATAAATCAAGTCACTCTTAAATGAATTTGCGAGTATTAAAAGCTTTGCTGCGCCATCTATTGATTTTTTTGTGAACTATCGTATAAGAATTTAATGTATGGATTTATAACGGTTTTATTGAATTTCACTATGTTGTTCATACAAAAAAGTTGCGTCTTAATAAGGATAACAAAAATGTCTAATGACATTTTTGTTTTTTTTTTTAAATAGCTGAGATATAAGGTTTTTTTTATATATTATCGCCATTTTATAAAATTTCGAAAAACTGGCTCGACTAAAAAATTCTATATAATTACCGAACCTGCTCACAAAATTTCATAAGAATCGGTTCAGAAATGCGACCTGTAGGCGATAACATCCGGACAGACAAAAGAATTTTCGGCTAGTGGAAACTGAGACGCTTCGCTCGCTGCGCTCGCTCGGTCGATAAATGCAAAAGTTTCGATGGAAGCTTGTGAGTTTGTGAGGATGTTTGTTACTCAATCACGCAAATTCCACTGGACAGATTTCGATGAAATTTGGTATACGGATAGAAAAATACTGGGAAAAGCACATAGGGTACTTTTCATTCTGAAATTCCAAGGGAGCGAAGCCCCGAGGCGCGGCTATTGATTTATATTTTTAGATGCATATAAATTTTGTATTTTGTATTAAATCCATATTTAGGCCAGCGCGGTGTGAAACAGGGCAAGCTCTCAGTAATTACTCGCGACGGATATTACATATTACCGCACGGGAACGACTGTCTCCCCGAAGACTCGAGTTAACTGATTGCAGCCGATCAATGCGTAGGTGATGTACGACTCTCCGGAGGAACCTTATTTGTACGCTGAATTTTTTACCAGGTTCAAAACTATTTTATTCCTTTGTTGCCCCTGTTAGTAATATTATCCTGCATTGTATGTTTAAAATGCAAGCAATCCTGTATTTTGACTGATGAAGCAGAAAGTAATGAAAATATTTGTCGAGATGATTTACTTGAAATACCAAAAAAATCGGACAAAGTGACAAAAGTAAAAAAAATATATATATATAAAAAGATTTTATCTATTTAAGATCGTTAATTTTAAGTCACATGTTTATGTGAGGTATAGAAAGTATCTATGTGAGTGCCTTTTGATTAAAAGTAGAATGATTGATGATCCCAGAGCAAATGTTTCTCCTAAATTAATATTAGACAGCCAGCCCTCGTGCCTTGTTAACGCTGACATTGATTCGATCAACATCTAGTCTGTTGACGGAGCACACAGAACCTCAGCTATCAATTAGTATAGTAACCATCACAACTAATTGTATCAATGCAATATGACAGCGCTCCTAACAGCTGTTCTAAAGTAGGTAAATTATGTTTACCTGTTGAGATAATAGGAAGCTACGGAATTAGGGATATTTTCAATAATGATATAGTCTCTATGTTCGCTTAAAAGGAGATTCCATCAACCAAGTTGTACAACTTTTTTTTGTTTACCTAATAAATATATATTTTTTGTCTCTGAAGAAAACTCGGCTGAGTTCACGTTTAGATAAAAGGTTATCTTAAAGTATGGAAGAGATCCTCCAAGGCAAAATGATTTATATATTTTTAATCGACAACTTTCTTTTTTAACTGCGATGATTCCTTGGCCCTGTCATATCCGAAGGACAAAAAGACAACAGTCATCCCACGACAGCCACCACCGGGTTGCGGTCACTAGCGCACGTACCGAATTGATAAACTGATTAGCTAGCTCTGTTCCCGAACCCCGCTCACGTCTCACTCGTATTAGACTAACTCCACTGACCTCTATAATTATTGGCTGGATAGATTAATCGCGTCTAATTTAAATTAATATTGAAATTTGTGATATTTTACCTATATTTTGATGGCAATTTTAAGAATATTATTAATAGAAAATTGCATTTTTACCTGTTTAAAATAAAGATTAGCTAAGCGTGGCCTTCGAGTCTCACGACTCTTGGCTCTGTCTACCCCGTAAAGACGTGATTCTATGTATGTATGCATGTAAAATTTTGATGTTGAAATTCACAAAGTTTCAGTTATGATCTAAAAGTAATGAGACTTTGAGTAACGACTATTACAAAAAGTATCGTAAACTACAACGTTCGCCCGTACCTAATCACATAAACCCCGTATCAACTCGGATATAAGCCCCAATTATCATGGGCCAAGTAGACGGCCATCAGAGCACAATAGCGGCCTCTAGCGGACAATCTCGTGAACTGAGCTCGCTTTCAACCAAATCAGCAGCCTTATTGAATGAACACTTTGAAGATTGGATTGTAATGTCTGAGCTTCCTACAATAGCCCTACGTTGTGTAAGGTAAAGAGATTAAGTTGGTAGGTTGAGCATTTTAAATTCAATACAACTTGCGATCTATTTCTTTTATCCATCTATTTTATCCATCTGTTTTCGAAACTAGTTTTGAATCTCCAGTTTAGAAAGTGGCTGTTCAAGCCTTGTTTGTTGTAAAAATATTAAGTACGTATACTAAGATGTGTAGTTTCGCTTCACCGCCACCGTGCCGATTCAGCCGTCCTTGTGACGTCACTGGGGCCGCGTGACGTCACGCGCCGACTGCTCTCGGATACTCGTTTTGTCTCCGTCATTGCACAGGGTTGCTCCCATGTTGCTCCTGACAAAAACAAATATCGTCCATGCACGTACGACGACGTTCTGTGTTTGTTTTAGTCGGAATGCTTCCGAAAATTTGTTGACTCTTTTCAACCGACTTCCCAAAAAAGGAGGAGGTTATATGTTTCGATGTATGTATGGTTTTTTTTTATGTATGTTCGCCGATTTCTCCGCCAATTGTGGACTGTTTTCCAAAATTGTTTTTTTATTCGAAAGGGTTTATTCCCAAGTTGGTCCCATTTTAACCACGTTCGAATCTGTTCGGTAATTTTAAAGATACCTAACAAATAATAAAAATATCAACATTGCATTATAGAGTAAAAGCCCGCGACAGCATGCCCTTCCTTATTTTATTAAATCTCAAGATTTTCTGTGTATGTCCCCAATATAGGAATAGCGATTAGCGACTATAAAAGTTGGATCATGATTACTTAGGCAGATAATTTGTAGCAATAGCATATAAAGTGGCAGCTCAATTTCCTCAAAGTAAAGTTTTTTAAAGATTTTATTCCGAATAATATTTAGTAGAAATTATGCCATCCATTACCAGGCAATTGGTGCAGATATAACCCCCTGCCAGACATGTTACTTTACTAAATTATAGTTATATTTGTTTTATTACAAAATCTGAATTTAATGTTACTTTGGGCGGCCCCAAAGGTGCTTTTTATACCTATAAACATCATCCTTGCTAGCCATATTATCTGCATAAACAACTAAGATCCAAACTTCAGACCTAGTCGCTAATATTTTTACCCGTATATACCACGCAGAGAAACATTCCGCATTTTTAAAATATGGAGGGTTTGGTCGTCGCGGGCTCTCGGTCTATTTATGTGCCAAAAATAATAGACAATTTGACATGTTCTGACATTTCAAATCAGACTGACATAAAAAGTTTCGAATTCTTAATTCTGTATTTTCGGCCAGAAGAAAAGTTTAAGCCTGCATCACACGTTTTTAGCCAAAACAGGCGTTACAGAATTGACCCTGGTGCCAAAACTAGATCATTATTGATAATAAAAATAGTACTATAGGCTTCTCAAATAACTGCTACTACTTATACGAGACAGATAAAAATATTTTGCCTTTTATTTTTGCGTAAATACCTTCCAGAAAACACGAAAAATACGAAAAACAAGGTTCACGGCTTTAACGAAATCATTATGTAAAACACAAATTATAATTTCTACATAATGTTAAATCGCGAGTTTATTAAACTAGCTACAAGTTGCTCGTTTTAGATTTTTGAAAAATAACTCGAAAAAAATATTATATATCGTAACAATTCACTAAGAAATTCCCCATACATTTTTTGTATGGCAATGCCATCGCTCAATATATACGAGTTCCAAGCCCACGAAAAATCAGTCTGCCGGTAAGAGTCAAGGGGAATCCACGTCGCTCTGCTGCTCGGGAGGCATTTAATTTTCGCGTGTTCATGTATTCACAGACAGCAGAGAGTAATGTAGATCAGAGTTACATATTTATTACTTTTAATCTTTTTAAAATTTATATAGGTACCATTTTCATACTCATGAATGATGGCCGACAATTTTTGATGAAATAGAAATCGTAATAAATCGCAATCATAGAAATCGAAATCATAAAAATCAAAATAAATCTAAATCAAGATCCAAGATGGCGGACAATTTTTTTTTTTTAATTTTGCGATATGTATATCGTTTCATAAGTTTTTCAGTGCGCTGATTACGAAAATAACATTTATTTTGAGATCCAAGATGGCGGACAACTTTTTTTTTCAATTTTACAATATGGGTATGTTTTTATAGGTTTTTCGGTGCGCTAATGACAAAAATAACATTTATTTTGAGATCCAAGATGGCGGGCAGTTTTTTTTTTCAAGTTTACAATATGGGTATGGTTATATAGGTTTTTGGGGACGCTGATGACGAAAATAACATTTATTTTGAGATCCAAGATGGAGGACAGTTTTTTTATTTTATTTTACAATATGGGTATCGTTTTCTAGGTTTTTGGGGACGCTGATGATGAAAATAACATTTATTTTGAGATCCAAGATGGCGGACAATTTTTTATTTTATTTTACAATATGGGTATCATTTTATAGGTTTTTGGGGACGCTGATGACGAAAATAACATTTATTTTGAGATCCAAGATGGCTGACAGTTTTTTTTATTATTTTACAATATGGGTATCGTTTAATAGGTTTTCGGGGACGCTGATCTTAAAATAAATGTTATTTTGGTCATCAGCGTCCCCAAAAACCCATAAAACGATACCCATATTGTAAAATAAAATAAAAAACTGTCCTCCATCTTGGATCTCAAAATAAATGTTATTTTCGTCATCAGCATCCCCAAAAACCTATATAACCATACTCATATTGTAAAATTAAAAAAAAAGTTGTCCGCCATCTTGGATCTCAAAATAAATGTTATTTTCGTCATCAGCGTCCCCAAAAACCTACAAAATGTTAACCATATTGCAAAATTAAAAAAAAAATTGTCCGCCATCTTGGATCTCAAAATAAATGTTATTTTTGTCATCAGCGCACCGAAATACCTATATAACCATACCCATATTGTAAACTTGAAAAAAAAGTTGTCCGCCATCTTGGATCTCAAAATAAATGTTATTTTTGTCATCAGCGCACCGAAAAACCCTTATAACCATACCCATATTGTAAACGTGAAAAAAAAGTTGTCCGCCATCTTGGATTCCAAAATAAATGTTATTTTCGTAATCAGCGCACTGAAACACTTATAAAACGATACCCATATTGAAAATTAAAAAAAAATTGTCCGCCATCTTGGATCCAAAAATACTATTTTTGTAAACCTCATCCCGAAAAATTGGTCTTCATGGGATGCCAGGCAGATGTTTAACATCTTAGCATCCTGGCACGACGGTCATGCTATTTTCTGTCGCGGCATTCGTGTCCATTTTACTGCCAAGTCGCGCCAAGTATGTTTTACATAAGAAAATGGTCGTAATTTTATTTTTAGTATTCATTACCGTAAAGCAAGAAAAAAAAAATTATATAGGTACCAACAAATCCTTCGCCGGATCCCTGTCACTTATTACTTCGGGTTGGCGGCAATCTCACGTCGATGTGTGCGTGTGACTTGCACACAGCCAGCTGCGGTCTATCAAATACCTAAACTCGGTCGGGCGCGCGGACGTGATACACTCTTAAGTCTTTATTAAAGAAAATAAGTGTAGAAGCACTAAAAATGATAAAATAAAACTTTTTTCCAAAAAAAATTAACCGACTTCCATCATAAAACTTAAAATCATGAAATAACAATAAAGAAAAATGTATTGGCATGCTACCTACTGAATGAGGTGAAGTCGGTGCCGAAAAAATTAAATAATCTAAATTTACATTAGAATCGTGTATACATATATATAAAATGCCTAGCTAAACAATTACATAACACCCTTACTCCTGCACTTGGCACCGACTTCACCTCATTCAGTAGGTAGCATGCCAATACATTTTTCTTTATTGTTATTTCATGATTTTAAGTTTTATGATGGAAGTCGGTTAATTTTTTTTGGAAAAAAGTTTTTCTTTGTTACATTTCTATCCTTTATAATATTTATATGAAAGAGAGTTAGTTCATTTGTATTTTCGTTACCAGCTTGCCGCGTATTATATTTTATGTTTTACTCATCCATGAATCTTTCATCGAAATATGTCCAGTAAATTTTACATAACGCGGTAAAACATAAACATACAATTAATTAAATATTATACTAAGATTAGTAAGATTTGAAATCCTATGTTTTGCTGTAAGTAATTATGTTCCACCCACTGTATAGTAAAATATCGAACCTATTATACACGATGGATAGTTCAATAAACGTTTTCAGCATAGATCCGCCTATTGTGCCTTGAAATCCCTAAAAGGAATTGTGCGTTTATCCCTTACAGCATAATAGATCCGAACATTGTATAGGGTTCTTCATATTTCTATATTAAGTATGTAAGTATTAGTATCTTGAGCTAAAATGTTCTGTCTCATATTTAACGAGAGTCATACAACCAGTTGTAATGGGGAATGGGTTTAATAACTCATCAAATTTATTTTAGGGGTTGATGCAATAATATTTGAAGGTGTTCGTCGTGATCCAACGAGCAGCCGCCGAACGTTCTCGAACCTCAGATTTTAATTTTGCATCCGGCTTCGAACCGTCCATACAAATTTCTGCGAGTACCCGCGTTCACATGCCAAATAATTTTCTAAGGGAACGAAGGAGCAACCGGGAAAACGTGACTTAAATGGGCAGAAGTAACTTTTAAATAAATTATAGACACAACGTTAGGACTGGTAGAGCACATCCCGACTGAAAGTGTATATTCAAAATTCAAATTCGAATTCCGGTCCCTATAACTTCGTTAGAAGATAGGTATTTTATAGTTGTCTTAATAGATTTAGAAGGTCTACGAGAGACATAGAGCAACACTACGCCTATTACGTTCCGGCCCACGAGGTGAAGTAATAATCTATGGTAGTCGTATATTTACAAATATTACACCAGTGGAAATAGTCTATCTGTGATAATTCAAGTTTTATTTACACAATATTTAAGTCCGTTTAGCTGATAACTGAAAAGTAACTAATTGTCTCGAGTTCCAAAGAATTAAACAATGAGTGTAACGGAATCCAGCTCTAAAGTTAAATCCATCCTGCTTAAGTCGAACTTGTCAAATTAAATTGGGAGTGAATTTTGTGAGAGCCGTGACGTGAATAAGTTACGCAGATCCTTAGCAAAATAAGCTTGAATGAATATTTCAGAGCCCGGACAGAATTAAAAAAATGGGAATTGTATCCTTTTAGGAATTACTCAAAAATTAGTGTATGTAAATAAAGTGTTAGTTAGATAGTTTTTCTCGGCATTTCATCTCAGCAGTGGTCGTTCTGAAATGCTAGTAGTGTGTAAAATTTATAATAATAATAGTAAAAAAAATTACATGAATAAACATCTGTGAGGTTCAATCAACCTAGAAGCCACTTGTATTGTAAGCTTAAAGTCGGTGAGCGCTGAGGTTTACTAAAATACGTCTTGGGACCAGCCAGCGATATTTAAATAAAGCAAAGTAAATTGATGATAAACAATGAAACAACCAAAGCTAAATAATGTAAACATCTGAGTGCACTCAAGTCATGTCGTCACAACTAGTAGTTTGCAACTCAAACATCACGGGCGCTTCGGTACATATCCTTTGTGAGTAAATGAGTAGTTCTGTGGACTTACCACACAGCTGCTAGTCGAGACTCGAGACAGTCAACATTCAGCTTATATTGTTTTGTCGTTGTATCTAAGTGGACTAGATGCTCAAATTATGTTTAAAAGGCGCTCCTGGATCGGTTTTTAGACGAGGTCCGACATTTACCTATGAGTGTATCAATCTGTTGTGCGTGGTCACGCTCAATGATTAAGAATTGCTTCCGATAAAGGAAAACATTGTGAGAAACCTGCGCACCAACTGACTGTTCTAGTAAACGATTTAGTAAATGCTTGAAAAATTACATTCTAGTCTAGACGAAGGTCGCGTGTTGTGCTTCCAAAACTGTGCAGCTCTACAAAAAGCTCGTGGAGATTTACTGTCGTCTAGCTACAACACACTTATAACTACATAATTACTAATACACTTAGGTATATATACTGTACTTACTTTGTGCAACCATGCCATACTTTTAATTAACGTTTATCCTGGCTTGACAGGTAGAGATTGCTATTAGCGTTAAGTCCGCCTTTATACCAGACTAGCTTTTGCCTGCGGCTTCGCTCGCGTTAATCCTTTCTTAGCGGATGCCTACGTCATAACATCTACCTGCATGCCAAATTTCAGCCCGATCCGTCCAGTGGTTTGGGCTGTGCGTTGATAGATCACTATGTCAGTCAGTCAGTCAGTAAGTCACCTTTGAGTTTTAAATAAATGAAAATGTAAATACAATGCTCACTATAATGCCCGAAAGGACGCTAGCTAATAATGCTAATTATGGAATGTTCAGCACACGTGAATGCTCAAGTTTATAAGTTCCACAATTGATGACACCACAGCCAGTCCACAAACAACAGAACCTTCAGAAAGTCACCAAGTTTCTCTCATGAAGTCAAGCGGTCTCAATAGACGACTTTAACCTCGAGACAGTACCTGAGATACGGCCAACTTTGAGTTGCGGTTATCTAGATTGGCTTTCAACTCGATGGTATTGCAACACCGTTTGTGATTACTTAAATTGTGTTTTGAAAGTATTTTTGCAAAGATATCAGATATAGTTATAATATTTTTGTAGGAAATTTTCGTGTGAGCACGAAAATAATATCAATAAACTTAATAAGTATTTATTAAATCCTTAACATCATCTAAAAGAAAGCTAAACTGCTGTATTGGTTGGTTGGTTCTATAAAACGTAGCTTAAAAATTATAGCAATAACAACTATGGCTTTAGTTCATCCGTCTGGGGCTATTCCGCAACAGGTAGACGCATCACGCCTGGCACCGGACTGCATACTAAAAAGTTGCATTAGGTCAATCGGACTAACAACCGAAATACTGCTACAACAGGATCTTTTGATGCGGATATAAAATAATATCGTATACGGTTAATTTAACTATTCTTATTCCAAAATGTTGTTGGTAAAAACTTTTGAATTAATAATATTAAAAATACAGATTAAAACAATTATTTTTTTCTTATAAGTACTATTCCAGAAATAAAATGTGGTTCAATTTGTTTGGCAGCTAAGCTTGCAAGTTCATTAAAAGCACAAGACAGAACAAGCTTTTCTCTTGATTCAACAAAAAAATCATTTCGTTTTAGTACCTATTTTTCATTAAGTTTTTAATAGGTATATGTTGTTTTCTTTTAAATTTTGTTGTGAAAGAATTAAATTAAATATAAAATGTGTTTTGTTACACTGTAAAATTAAAATAGCAATATTTTATGCCATACAAAAAAATAGACAAATATTCAGGATAAACTAATAAAAAGTAATACGACTGCTAATCCTCTAAAAATATATGTTATCCAACAAAATGAAAGCTAAATTGGTTATAGCATTTACGAGCTGAATATGGGGGATAAAGTAACTCATACACAAATCTTACAAGAAATAAAACATTGCCCTGCTTGGCAGTTTTGTACACTCCTTTTTTGGCACTCGTGTCAAAAGTGAAGGTGACAACTGACAAGTGAGAGTGGTTAAGAGGGGGTGCCGTGGAGGGGGGAGGGGGAGGCTTGGTGGTATTTACGTCAATTAAGATTAGCTAACTGGCTGTCTCGGTATCGAACTATACTAATATATTGTTACGTGGGTGGCGCTATATTGTAGTGATAACTACAGAATTATTTTGAATTTCTAACTGGTCTACTTTGCATGTCATATTTTAGGTGAATTAGTTGATATATTGGGATACTATTCCTATGGCGTATTACCTGCATGATAGGCTCTCGACGCATCACAATAGCAGGCATTCAAATCCATTAGTTTCCAGACAAATTGAATTGGAAAGTGACACACCGGTACACAAACTTCATATGTTGTTTTTACAATACTTATTAAGAAAATAGGGAGACCCGCACATTAAAACGTTCTTTGAGTCACGCCGAAACCATTGGTAGCAATAACTCGACGTGATTTTGTGTACTTACGGAATTATATCGAAAATTAAACATTCATAACAAAACATTCTATGATTAAATTAGACTGTCAACAAAATCTGCAGAGTTGGACGTCTGACATTGACAGCTAGTGACACACGTTCCGTCTCAGTTCCTAACAAACCTTTCTTATCATAAACAAATAAGAAATCATGGCTGGATTGTTGTAGAATTTTGATTATTCTCCTTTAATATCGTCGACTTAGATTATTATAATATTCAAGGAATAAATACCTTGTTTAAACATTAGTTCTTTTAAAGAATATTAAAAGTTGGTTTGACGTGCGTCCGAATTAAGCGAAATGGAGCGCGACGAGGCGGAATGTCAAATCGAGTCTAGAGGATTCGGTCTCTCTTCCTGGGTGGCCGCTACGACATGTAACATGGCTTGAGCAATTATTAATTTTTTTGGGGTTTTTTCGCTTTCGCCGCCCCCGGTTCCCCGCCATGGGTATATAGTTTAACCTTTAGTTTTTAAATCCGCGATACGCGCAAGGACACAGGGGATATTCGCCGCCATGAAGTTGCCGAGAACATGAGCTGTTGAGGTCCACGTGCCCGTCCGGCCATATGAGTTGACGTTTCCTGGAGTGTACCGCATGCCACGGCGCAGGCCCCGTCGTCGGCGACCCCAAGGTGCGACACACGGATCCTAACCTTATTTCCAAAGGCCGCATCGCCGCCTCCGATCCGATGTCCCTGTAGTGGCTCAGCGCAAACCTCGGAAGGTCCAGCCAGCGTCTACTATCTAGCATACAACGGAGCGTTGCAAGAGCGCCGCGCCGCTTTGATGTCGCGGCCAGCACCAGTGCTCGAACCCAACGGATCATAATGGTGAACGGGGCAACGTTCTAAGTGCGCACAGACGTTTGTGTACGGACCTGGCCAGGTACCCTATATTTGGTTTATGTTAATTTTAACTTTTTATTGCGGCAAAGACTTAACAGATCTTGGTATTGACATAACTGCCCGCCTTCAGCGGCTATTGTACCTATTGAATAAAATGCTATATTCTTAACAGATTTTGGTATTGATGTAACTGTGCCCGCCTTCAGCGGCTATTGTGTTTATGAAATAAAATACTATATTCTATCCCAACCATATTGTATTAATGATATCACCCTGCCCATGACTCCCAGAACTTAAGGCTTACTAGACAAGAGGTCCTTGTACTTCAAAAGTACGAGGCTCTATCCTGAGCATTACATCCGGCTCTCTCTAAAATAAGTGTTCGTGTATAATCGCACTGCGCAGGGATATTGCCCGTCTTCGCTTCAAATAGTTGGAGACCCCTGCGCACACCCCAACACACACTTTCTATTTTTTTATTTTTTATACACGACAATGGCGCCCGAACTACTATATTTTTGAGCCTTTGAGTCCTGTGAGAGTGGCAGTTTTTTCTAAAAAATAGTTTTTAAACTTTTTAAACTCGCTCACTTGTTATTTTGAAATTTTGGTGATATCATTGACTGTAAAGTTATTATACTTAGTGTATGTTAGGTTTATATGCGACAGGGTTGTAAGCATACATTTAATACAATTCATAGTAATTATTATAATATTACTAAATAATATTATAATTAATAATATAATAATTAATATTTTATTTGGGCTTCGCTATGAATAAAAAGCATAGCGCTCAGCCATAATTCCTATTTAATCTCAATTTGAGAGCTAATTTATATTTATTGACAGGGAGTAACCTGTATATATTTAGAAATTTATCAATTATTATAATCTATTACATACCCTGACACATATAACCTCACATTCTTGTCAACATGTCGGACGGCGAAAGGGAAGAGCAATATTACGAAGTAAGTGGGGAGGCAAACAAACCACCTACCACTACTACTTCCTCATTTGTTAATACACGACCACGGGGAGGTGCAATTGACACCCACCCACCCGGCCCTTCCACACTTAAAGCGTTACAACCCACATTGTCTCAACTAGGAGCTCCCGGTTTAGTACGTCAAGCCAACTCAATGGGTAGGACTACCAATGTTACGGAGACTAGGGAAGATGACGAACGCGTTATTCACATATTAAAGGAGGACCATTTGAGGTCGTGGAATTTAAAATTTTCTGGTGACTCAGACGTCACAGATTTTTTTTCTTAGAATTGATGATTTTAGGCGTAGTCGGAATACTTCAGAACATAAAGTACTGAAATGTTTTTTTGATTTATTTAGTGGTAGCTATCTTTGAATAGCATTATTAATGTTGCCACCGGGCACACACCATTTTTGTTAGCTAAAGGTCGGGAGATAATGACGGATGGCATGTTGTCGAAAAGAGGCGGCATTCCAAATTCGTTAATACCTTCAAATGACCAGTCGTTCAGCTCATTTCTTCTCCGCTAAACTAGCACCGCGCTTTGTGATGTAAAGTTGTCAGGAAGCATTCGGATGTTGTTTACGACCTTCAGGAGATAGAAACCGGTAAAGTTGGAAAATATCATGTCAAGGACATAATAAAAGTCTCACAAGGTGTGTCCCCTAGCTAGCAACTTTCTTATCTTGAACTTTGTTATTTTGGATTGGTATAACCAATTAGAGGCCTCATTTTTCACATATGACATGACTCACATGTGAAATTTTTTTGTCAAGCGTTTTCATGAAAACCAATTTCTTTTGTAACTACACACTCTAGGCGCCAGAGTAAACATAAGGATATGGATTAATACTCCTTAATTTTTGAGAGCCTCATTTTTCACATATGACATGACTCACATGTGAAATTTTTTTGTCAAGCGTTTTCATGAAAACCAATTTCTTTCGTAACTACACACTCTAGGCGCCAGAGTAAATATAAGGATATGGATTAATACTCCTTAATTTTTGAGAAAAAAAGGAAAATAAGTTTTTTCCCTTATACAATGTCAGCCCAACGGCTATACATTTTAAATTTTAATTTATGTGAGATCTCTCCATTAGTTTAAAGACTTTATTAGGTTTACAATTTAATTACTAACTAGTAAATTATGTAGGAATGCTAGATTACATATATTTTAATTAAATCTCAAATAGTTTTTCTTATTATACATAAGTAAGAACTATATTACTTTAGATAATTCCTTATTATTAGTATGCTACTTGCGATTATCTCATTAGAAATCCAAGTATGATTTTTTTAATGCAGGGGAATTGCAGCGGTCTGGCCAGACGCTGTATTCCTGACACTCAACATAAATTGAGTTAGTTTTAGAACTCTAGAACATATATTTTAGTTTAATATATGAAATAGCATGAGTTAGTTTCATATATAGCTGATAGTTTTATATTTAGAAATATATTGCCGTAGGATAGGTGAATGTTTTCTCCGGTTACCCCGGCTGTTTCGGCTAAGTACGACTTAACCTCTTTGCCGAAAAGGGGGGTATTGTAGTGATAACTACAGAATTATTTTGAATTTCTAACTGGTCTACTTTGCATGTCATATTTTAGGTGAATTAGTTGATATATTGGGATACTATTCCTATGGCGTATTACCTGCATGATAGGCTCTCGACGCATCACAATAGCAGGCATTCAAATCCATTAGTTTCCAGACAAATTGAATTGGAAAGTGACACACCGGTACACAAACTTCATATGTTGTTTTTACAATACTTATTAAGAAAATAGGGAGACCCGCACATTAAAACGTTCTTTGAGTCACGCCGAAACCATTGGTAGCAATAACTCGACGTGATTTTGTGTACTTACGGAATTATATCGAAAATTAAACATTCATAACAAAACATTCTATGATTAAATTAGACTGTCAACAAAATCTGCAGAGTTGGACGTCTGACATTGACAGCTAGTGACACACGTTCCGTCTCAGTTCCTAACAAACCTTTCTTATCATAAACAAATAAGAAATCATGGCTGGATTGTTGTAGAATTTTGATTATTCTCCTTTAATATCGTCGACTTAGATTATTATAATATTCAAGGAATAAATACCTTGTTTAAACATTAGTTCTTTTAAAGAATATTAAAAGTTGGTTTGACGTGCGTCCGAATTAAGCGAAATGGAGCGCGACGAGGCGGAATGTCAAATCGAGTCTAGAGGATTCGGTCTCTCTTCCTGGGTGGCCGCTACGACATGTAACATGGCTTGAGCAATTATTAATTTTTTTGGGGTTTTTTCGCTTTCGCCGCCCCCGGTTCCCCGCCATGGGTATATAGTTTAACCTTTAGTTTTTAAATCCGCGATACGCGCAAGGACACAGGGGATATTCGCCGCCATGAAGTTGCCGAGAACATGAGCTGTTGAGGTCCACGTGCCCGTCCGGCCATATGAGTTGACGTTTCCTGGAGTGTACCGCATGCCACGGCGCAGGCCCCGTCGTCGGCGACCCCAAGGTGCGACACACGGATCCTAACCTTATTTCCAAATCCGCATCGCAGCCGCATCGCCGCCTCCGATCCGATGTCCCTGTAGTGGCTCAGCGCAAACCTCGGAAGGTCCAGCCAGCGTCTACTATCTAGCATACAACGGAGCGTTGCAAGAGCGCCGCGCCGCTTTGATGTCGCGGCCAGCACCAGTGCTCGAACCCAACGGATCATAATGGTGAACGGGGCAACGTTCTAAGTGCGCACAGACGTTTGTGTACGGACCTGGCCAGGTACCCTATATTTGGTTTATGTTAATTTTAACTTTTTATTGCGGCAAAGACTTAACAGATCTTGGTATTGACATAACTGCCCGCCTTCAGCGGCTATTGTACCTATTGAATAAAATGCTATATTCTTAACAGATTTTGGTATTGATGTAACTGTGCCCGCCTTCAGCGGCTATTGTGTTTATGGAATAAAATACTATATTCTATCCCAACCATATTGTATTAATGATATCACCCTGCCCATGACTCCCAGAACTTAAGGCTTACTAGACAAGAGGTCCTTGTACTTCAAAAGTACGAGGCTCTATCCTGAGCATTACATCCGGCTCTCTCTAAAATAAGTGTTCGTGTATAATCGCACTGCGCAGGGATATTGCCCGTCTTCGCTTCAAATAGTTGGAGACCCCTGCGCACACCCCAACATACCCTTATTTATTTTTTTATTTTTTATACACGACAATATATAGCATTCGTTTCATTCATTCATACTTGATCGTGATCTCTTATCTTGGTAATCTTACGGGCATTTTTTACAATTTCATTTTTTTTCAGTTCATGTTTTAGTTTTAATTAACTTGAAAGAAAGAAAGAAAAATAATTATTTTGCCTTCAACTTCGCCCGCGTGTATTTTGTTTTTGACATTTTCTATTTATTTATAATTTTTGTACACAACAAATACATAGAAAGGAAACATAAAATATAGCAAAACTAAGTACAAAGATACTACCTACTTATTTCTATAGAAATTTGTATTTTTACCTAAAGAAAACATTGAGTAACTAGGATTAACTTGCTTTACCGTGGGCTTACACTGTTACCTGCATAAAATACCTGGGGCACCCATCCAAATGGGTAAATACATACAAGAACCCTGAAAACATAACCCCCGTATTTGGCTGTCGAGTAAAAAGTGAAGGTGAATAGAGAAAAAAGCGGGCGTAGTTAAGGAGGGATGAGGGTGGTTTGTCGGCATTTACGTCAATTAAGATTAGCTAACCGGCCGAGAGCCGTATCGAGCCGCGCTGTTCCCGCGGCGCGGCGCGGGTGTGGGTAGCGACTAGCAAATACTACAATGTTACACCGGCACGCGTGGTTGTAATCTTGTGGGAGTTTGATTCTATTTAATATATGCTCCTTCCTTGAGTTTGTCAGCATTTTCCAATTATATTAGAAAGAAAGAAAGATCAAGGACCAAAGTTGATGACAACTACAAATCTTGCTAATGTTGCAGAGCGGTTTTTGCTGATATTTGGTATAATACTACAAACCTTTTGTTTCTATTAGTTCACATAATGTACTTTTAAATTGGTTATTTCTTTGCAATGACCAAAAGATGAGTTGTTACCTCTTTACGATTTATCTAAACCAACCTTCTAAAATTTCGCACACGAAAAAACGAAGTACTGAGAAGGACATTAATGCCAGGAAAAGGTACTGTTCCCGTGATAAATTCACGCGGGCGAAGCCGTAGATAATAGTAAACGGTAAATATTAAACTAATTTTAAACTACACAGATCGTTCCGCAAAAGCTACAATATATTAAGCTTCAGAATCCGAGCTTACAAATCGATACACAATCCTGTAAGCTCGGGAGACTCGCTACTCGAAAGCTGTGTATGTTACAATCACATTGAATTTAAACGAATACTATCTGTGGCCTGGCTTTCAGCTCCCGTGGCAATTTCAGTATAAAATTACTTTATCTAGTCATCCTGGCACAGTCAACTGAATGAGAAGTTGTTCATTACTAGCCTTTCGCCCGCGTGAATTTCCCATGGGAACAGTGCTTTATCCCAAGATGAAAGGTACCCTATGTCCTTCTCAGTACTTGTAACGGTGTATGCGAAATTTCAGAAAACTAACAAACTCACTTTCGCATTGATAATATTAGTTAGGATAAGACCCAGAACAGCGAACCAATAACAAATTGTTAAAATTTATTGCTCATACAAATAATAATCAAACCCAAGACCTCTGACAAACGTGTTGACCACTAGACCGTCAGAGGTCTAACATTCCGCCCACGCCGCGAGTTCTTACAGGAAATGAGCTTGGTATAAGTAATCGCACATGAATTGACCGACCGTAATAAAGGCCGCAAGTTTTTTCATACTTCCCGGTCCTGCGGGACAACATATTGTGTGGAGCCGCCGAGGTTTTCCTTATTGGCCCGCTTGATGCCGCTTAAGTAAACATCAGTGACACAATGATGCGGGTTTCCTGTGGCACAGTGACGCGGATTTGTGGTATTAGTTTAAGACTTTGTAAAGTACTTGCTACTTCCATGTTTAAGACACTGGCACTAATCTTAAACTAATATTGTGAAATGGTATTTCGTTTCGATTAAGCATTATATGAAACAACAGGGCACAACTAGCTTTGTATGTTGGGTAAGTTTTAGAATAGTTATAAAATACTTAATTTATTTATTGCTTTCTGAGAATTGGATCTAGACGAACGACGTTTTCATTCAAATTTATTTATGGTCAAATATATTCGGTGATATTTATTCTAATATAAATAAACTATGACCCACCCCTGCCCATTGGTGAAAACGGCATGAAAATCCGTTTAGTGATTTTTAAGTTTATTGCGAAAAATCAGACAGACGCAGAGGGGGACTTTATTTTATGATGTAAAGATATTAACAAACATAAGTATTGTCATTTCGTCACTTAATAAACAAATCTTTTAATAAATGTATATAAAAGTGGTTGCGATGTTTTTTTTGCCAGAGCTATGTCCCGACTGGTTTATCTGGAGCGCCACTCGTCGCCGAAATGAAACAACTCCGGGGCTTATTCAATATTGTCGCAGATAACACAAATGCGGACTTTTCACTCTGCGGTAAATACTTTTTAACTTTTTTGGACATGATTTTGAGGTTTATTAATGATGAGGCAAAAATGCCTTTCTGTCCTGTTTTGATATATTACTTTTTTACACGACTGACCAAAAATGAATGTTATGTTTTCAGGGTTCATGTATGTATGTATGTATGTGGAGGAATTAGAAAGGATTACCTCTTGACTGACATGTGATTTTCTGTGTTGTTCTCCAAGGGCTGCTAGGCGATGGGGGCTGTCTTCGTCCAGTCAGGATTTGGCACTTCTCACTCGTTTCATGTGTTAAAGTTTAATGTTTGATTTATTTATGAGTTTATGATTAATATTTTATATTTTTGTGCGTGCACGCATTCGCGTTGTACAAAGCCCGTCTTCACAACTAACTTCACTTTTTTTTTTTTTGGTTGATTCCCTCGTTTCAATGAGGAGGCAAAGAGTACTAGCCCATGCAGCCAAGTCTTTTGTAAAATATATTTTTATATATAAAAGTGGCTAATATCCACTGAAGAAGAAGGCATAAGCCAAGTCTTGTATAAGAAATAATTGAGGCCTAATAGGCCTAGTCTTTAGTAATAAAACATAGTGTAGCGTTACACCGCTACAAAGACAAGTCTATTTTAGTTTGTGATTCTATTTCTACGCAAACTTTTTTCTGTGTTCTTTCTTTATGATAAGTTTTTTGAAATTGAAATTTTGGTTGGTTGGATTTTTTTGACGGGCTGTCAAGGGGTGAAAAAATGGAGATTTTTTCACCCCTTTTCCCCACGACATCTATTTTGGATATCAAACGACAGAATCTTCAGATGTGAAGAAATCTGTCGTTTGATATCCAAAATAGATGTCGTTGGGAAAGCCTCTATTGTGCATTCCCCACCCTGAAGTTTTTTCACCATAAAAAACCATTGCTAGAGATCGATACTTGTATGTTAAGAATAGATAAAAACATCAAAAAGAAAAAAATCAACTCTCTAAAAAATCTCAATTTCCATTTTTGCAGTGAAACTTGGGTTTTAAAATAACAAGCAAATTCATGTATTTCTTATTTTACCTGTTAATATTCCTTTCCTGTTGTTAATTTTTCTTTCTTTTATTTTTATTTCTTTAGTGTGTCCAGATAATTTTTTGTTAAAGGACATTGGTCAAATTTTTTTTTGTTCAAAAATTATACTCGTGTTTTAAGCAGTGTTTCTTTTATTTTGAAACCCAAGTTTCACTGCAAAAATGCTTTTTTTTTTTTTTTTTTGCTTAAAACACGAGTATAATTTTTGAACTAAAAAATTATACTCGTGTTTTAAGCAAAAAAAAAAAAAAAAAAAGCTCCAATGCTCTACCGACTGAGCTATCCGGGCCCCGAACAGGGACCTGAACCCTGGACCCTTGGATAGCTCAGTCGGTAGAGCATTGGAGCTTTTTTTTTGAAAAAACTTCTGGGTGGGGAATGCACAATAGAGGCTTTCCCAACGACATCTATTTTGGATATCAAACGACAGATTTCTTCACATCTGAAGATTCCAATTGAAGATCTAAAGTTGCTATTATTGGGAAGAACATTAGCTGACGATCAGACCGTTCAGGGGTGTCCTATTAAAGATGGCACAAAGTTGAATCTAGTTGTCAAAAAAACCGGAAGGATTATATGAAGTGGCACTGAAATATTTCATGTATGTATTGTATGGATTGTTTATTAGACGAGAGTGGGCAAAGTCGGCCTGCACCTGGATATTCGTCAGCGTGTTGTAAATCAGGTTGTGGACCAAGATGTGGGACTCAGCCGGGTTGAACGCGCTTCGAAATCTTCAGACGCGGCAAAGTCGGCTTGCACCTGAGAATGAGTCACAGAACGACGAAATGTTTAGTTTGTAACCGTGACGCCTGTGGTTCTTTTAAGATAGACTTTTTTAAACATATTGTGCTAACTTAATCCTCTAAATTCTAAAGGCCCCCCTTTTGTCGGGATAATTTTTGTTTCGGTTTTGATTTGGAATTTTTATACATCATTTCATCCATTTCTTTCACTCATTTAATTTTCTTTTTAAAATAACAAGCAAATTCATGTATTTCTTATTTTACCTGTTAATATTCCTTTCCTGTTGTTAATTTTTCTTTCTTTTATTTTTATTTCTTTATAGTGTGTCCAGATAATTTTTTGTTAAAGGACATTGGTCAAATTTTTTTTAGTTCAAAAATTATACTCGTGTTTTAAGCAGTGATTCTTTTATTTTGAAACCCAAGTTTTACTGCAAAAAATGGCGCCCGATTTGCGGAAAGAATCCTGGTTTTTACCTGGTTTTACCTGTTTTTTACCTTTTCTTACTTTGCTTGAATTTTTTTTTGTTGTTTTTGTGGGACGGTGACCGTTTACCGGTCGCGGTTTTCCATCCTGTGATTTTCTGTTTTAGCCTGCCGAAGCTGCCCGACGATTCTCCTTACTGTGGATTATTCACATTTAATTGATGGCTTTAGAGTCGGAGGTTATATTGCGGTACGGTGTTGCATCGGGTTGCTCTGGTTCTTGCATTAAATTGGCTACTGCTTACACCCCGAATTTCTTAATGTACGGTCGCGAGTTGTCGATGATTCTGCAGCATGTTGAAAATCAGACTGTGGACCAAGATGTGGGACTCAGTCGGGTTGAACGCGCTTCTAATCTTTAGACGCTTCGTGCTCCACGCTTTGTTCAGTGCCGCGTGCTTAGACGAGTATCCCCGCAGGCTTTCGTGTTGGCGGATACGGATTCGGAGCACGTCGGTACTTATCATATTAAGGACATTCTCAAATATTTTTTTTGCTTAATCCGTTTTCTTATCTTTTTTTCAAAATTCTAAAATATTCACATTATTTACCTGGCTATGACAACCTGGATATTCGACAGCGAGTTGAAAATCAGGTTGTGGACCAAGATGTGGGACTCAGCCGGGTTGAACGCGCTTCGAATCTTCAGACGCTTCGTTAGGTATACTCGTATGACCAAGTCTCTTATTCATAGGGATAGCAATAAGGATTAGTATTTCGTTTAGTTTTTCGGTTAGCATTTGGTTGCGTTTTGCTGTTTGTTGGTTTTGTGTAGGTATCTTGTCCGGATTTTGTTTTAGTTGTTCGGTTGTTATGTTTTATTGGTTGTTTGTTGTGGTTTGTTTGTTTGTCTTGTTGGTTTGTTTGTTTGTTTGTTTTGCTTTGTTGTTTTTTTTGTTTGGTAGGGAGATGCTGTAGCGTTACACCGCTACAAAGACAAGTCTATTTTAGTTTGTGATTCTATTTCTACGCAAACTTTTTTTCTGTGTTCTTTCTTTATGATAAGTTTTTTGAAATTGAAATTTTGGTTGGTTGGATTTTTTGACGGGCTGTCAAGGGGGTGAAAAAATGGAGATTTTTTAGAGAGTTGATTTTTTTCTTTTGATGTTTTTATCTATTCTTAACATACAAGTATCGATCTCTAGCAATGGTTTTTTATGGTGAAAAAACTTCTGGGTGGGGAATGCACAATAGAGGCTTTCCCAACGACATCTATTTTGGATATCAAACGACAGATTTCTTCACATCTGAAGATTCCAATTGAAGATCTAAAGTTGCTATTATTGGGAAGAACATTAGCTGACGATCAGACCGTTCAGGGGTGTCCTATTAAAGATGGCACAAAGTTGAATCTAGTTGTCAAAAAAAACCGGAAGGATTATATGAAGTGGCACTGAAATATTTCATGTATGTATTGTATGGATTGTTTATTAGACGAGAGTGGGCAAAGTCGGCCTGCACCTGGATATTCGTCAGCGTGTTGTAAATCAGGTTGTGGACCAAGATGTGGGACTCAGCCGGGTTGAACGCGCTTCGAAATCTTCAGACGCGGCAAAGTCGGCTTGCACCTGAGAATGAGTCACAGAACGACGAAATGTTTAGTTTGTAACCGTGACGCCTGTGGTTCTTTTAAGATAGACTTTTTAAACATATTGTGCTAACTTAATCCTCTAAATTCTAAAGGCCCCCCTTTTGTCGGGATAATTTTTGTTTCGGTTTTGATTTGGAATTTTTATACATCATTTCATCCATTTCTTTCACTCATTTAATTTTCTTTTTAAAATAACAAGCAAATTCATGTATTTCTTATTTTACCTGTTAATATTCCTTTCCTGTTGTTAATTTTTCTTTCTTTTATTTTTATTTCTTTATAGTGTGTCCAGATAATTTTTTGTTAAAGGACATTGGTCAAATTTTTTTTAGTTCAAAAATTATACTCGTGTTTTAAGCAGTGATTCTTTTATTTTGAAACCCAAGTTTTACTGCAATAGGTACTAATATTTTTTTTAAGTCCAAATCCAATTAAATTTCCATAAAAGTATTTGTCACATATTCATACAAAGATTTAAAGCATGCAGGATTGGATAAGAGTTCCTGAAGCGAGCGCGGGATTGCTTCAGAAGACCTATAAATTTGTGTTAGGCGGTCGACTAACACAATTCTTTGCAAACAGAAATTGATACAATCGAAAAACAAATGATGCAAAGTTTGATCTGCACTGTTGCAGTAATTACATATAGGAGAAGACAAAAGTTTAAGACGAAACAAGTGAGAATTAAAACGACCATGTCCAAGACGTAGACGACAAATTATAGTATAAAACTTTCTACCCGCAAAATCCCTTCCTTTTACAAACCAAGGTCGACCTAAGTTATTAGTGATTCCCGCATACCATAAACCCTTGCAATTCAATTCACAGGTTTCCTTCCATTGTTTGACAAAAAGCTTTGATGTTTTTGTTTTCAATAAAGTTAATACATCTCCCACTGGTAGGGAGCAAGGTTTTGGTGTAATACAGTTACCGTATCGCACTATAGTTTTAGCGAAATAATCGACGCATTCGTTACCCTTCACACCTACGTGTGATGGAGTCCATAGAAATACTATATCCTTGTGATGATTATGACAAAGTTCATAATACTTTTCTCTTATTTTGTGAGTTATAAATGAGGTGGTAGAATCAAATTTTGGATTATTAAGCGAACTTAATATTCCCATATTATCAGTAATAATAATCCAATTATTATAAGGATGTTGAGAAATGTATTCGAGAGCAGAAAATATTCCAATTGACTCTGCCGTATAAATGGAAGCATTATTTGGGAGTTTACACCCATGCCCAATTTTAGATTCCAAGTCATAAAAAGCCATAGAGACAGCTGACATTGACGGATTCTTCGACCCGTCTGTATAAATTTGCCTGTAACCTGTGTATGATTCTAATTTGTTGTAAACATCTTCCTTATATTTAAAAGATTCATCTATTTCAATTTTAATTGGGAAAAATTTGCTTTCGTAAGAGCCTGAGTAGCATGGCAGAATCACACTTTCATAAAGATTGTTTTGGAGTTTAAATTCAACAGCTTCTTCAAGACATTCTGATAAGTATGAAGAAGAATTTACTAACTTTGGCAATAAGGGGTGACCTGTAGAAGAACAAATTTTGAGCAGAAATTTGTAGTTTAGATAACGGAACCTAATGGCTAAAGGAGGTATGTTACATTCAACTTGCATTGAGATAATTGGCGTAGACATCATAGCGCCCAAAATAATACGAAGACCTTTATTCTGAATTTTTTCCAGCTTCTCTAAACTTTTCTGATTAGCATAACAGAAATATGCATATTCGAAATGACTTCTAACAAGGGATTTATACAACATTAATAAAATTTTGGGGTCTGAACCCCAGTAAGTAGCAGATATTGTTTTAAGAATATTAAGAGCCCTAAGACTCCTGTTGACTAAAATATCAACATATTTATTAAAATTATTATTATTTTGAAACATGACTCCCAGAAATTTTACGGACGAATCAGCTGGCAACACATTACCCTCATACATTACACGAATATCTCTAACTTTGACAGATTTTTTAGTAAATACAACCACTTTACTTTTTTGTTTGCTGATGCTCAGTTGAAGATATTTGAAATATGAGTTCAACCCATCCAGGGCTGAATTCATTTTCTTGTTTATGACTGACATATTATCTCCTTTGCAGTACACAGCCAGATCATCAGCAAACTGTAAATTATTGACATCCAAACCTAGATTAATATTTAAGCGATGAATATACAACACAAACAACAAAGGACTCAAAATTCCACCTTGACTTACACCTTTATATGAAAATCTTGGTCCTATGAGATTATTATTAAACTTCACATATAATTTCCGTTCATGAAGAAAGCTAAAAATCCAATTAACAATTTTTTCAGGGAGTCCCAAGCTGACTAAAGTGGCAGAAAGAACATGCAAGTTAACATTATTAAATGCACCAACTATATCAAAGAAGACACAAGCCAAAATTTTATTATTAGATAAGGCATCCTGAATGTCCAAATTCAAGTGACACAGACTTTCACGGGCTGATCGACCACGACGAAATCCAAATTGATTATTAGGCAATAAATGATTACTCTCTATATAAAATTCAAGACGTTGTTTTAATAACTGTTCAAAAATTTTGCCAGCACATGAGGTCAAAGTAATAGGACGATAAGAGTCTGGATCATTAGGTACTTTATCTGGTTTCAGAATTGGAATAATACAGTCCATTTTCCATTGCGAAGGAATCAAGGAGTTTTGCCATAGCAAATTCAAAATTGTTAAAAATGTTTGTTTATTAGAAGCATTCAACAGTTTGAACATTTTGTAGGATAAATAATCTAGACCTGTAGAAGTGTCTTTTCTAGAGTTAAGGGCTGATTGTAGTTCTTGCATAGAAAAGTCCTTTGACAAATAAGAATTATTGGTTGAATGAATAGACGGAGCACTAAAATTGTTTTCAACTGTATCTGGAGTGTATTTATGAAGAAAGTCAGATACCCAATTGTGTTCAGAAACAGGATTTGTGGAAGGAGAGTATGAATTGTTAAATTTTTTAACTTTTTTCCAAATTCCACTCATAGAAGATAATCGATTTATAGATGAACAATATTGATACCAGCTGAGTTGCCTTTCCCGTCTTAAGATTACTTTTTTAATTGCTTGAAGACGTTTGAAATTTATAAAATTTTCTGTAGAGGGACAAGATTTAAACAAAATATAAGCTTTATGAACATCATCAACTGCTTTAGAACAAATGTTATTCCACCATGGCAAAGACCTACGTTTTTCATTGTTGTTGGGCGAGACAGAATTTTTGCTTTGGGGGCTGAAGCTTCAACAGTACTAGAAATTATAGAACAAAAACGATTATAAGAATCAATAGGGTCCATATGGTTAATATTGAAACTAGACAACAATAAATTGATCTGTGCTTCATAAGTCTTCCAATCAACCAATTTTAAGTTAACATGTCTCAGTAAATTTGAAGAGTTATGAAGCACATTATTAGAATTAAGTCCTAGGTTTAACTTTGTTAATGTAGGTAAGTGATAACTTCCAAGTGTGTTATCACAGACCTGCCAATCACACTGTAATGCTAAACACGATGAAACCATGGTGAGATCAAGACCATTAGGTCTAGCAATATTCGAACCAATTGTAGTAGGCACATTGCTGTTTAAGAGAACTAAATTATTTTTATCAACAATATCTAAAATGTCCCTACCACGGGCATCAGTAGAATGACAACCCCAATATGGGTGATGAGCATTAAAATCTCCTGAAAAAATAAAGGGTTTGGGTAGAGAAGAAATTATATCATTCAATTTATTTTTACAGAATCTAGGGGTGCTAATACTAGGACAATAAACACTTACTATGGTGACAGATTTACTATTTAATTGAAGAGAAATTGCCACAGTTTGTATTGAGTTATCAGATGCGATAGCAAAATTAGAGAAATGAAGAGAGTTATGAATTAAAATAGCTACCCCGTTGTGATCATTACCAGAATCGTTTCTCACTACAGAGTAACCTTTAATATTGTATTTATGATGCGGTCTTAACCAAGTTTCAGAGATAATAGCTACATGAATATTTTGATCATATAAAAATTTCTGGAAGTCATGTCTATTACTTATTAAGCTTTGTGCATTCCATTGACAAATGTTTATTATACCTGCGAATTTTCCGAACAAACTGAATTTTTCTGAAGTATATCTTTCAGAGTGTCTGAAATTATTTGTGTATTTACAGTAGTGTTATTGATTTTATTATGTGTAATTACTTTTATGATTGCTTCAGTGATGAAGCTGAGAATTTTAGAGTCAGAGAGAACAATTTTTTGCAATTCTTGTGAATTTTTTGGATTAGTAAGTGATGGGAAGGCGTTGTTCTTTAAGGTTTCGGAATATGATTGCGGAATAATTTTGTTTTTATTTTCAATAATTTTTTGTTTTTTTACCGGGCAAGCACCTGAAATTGCTATATGATTGCCTTTGCAATGAATGCAAACTGCATTTGCTAATGGTATATTACAGTTTTTAAAACTATGGCCTTCAGTGCAGATAGAACAACGTTCTGCATTTTTACAAAATTTGGCAAGGTGCCCATATCGTAGGCACCGGAAACATTGCTTAATCGGTGGGATATATGGCAGTACAGGTACACGCCACATTTTCAAATAAACATAATCTGGTAAAGATGCACAAGATGCAAAGGTAATTGCCACAGTTTGAGTGGGTTGTAGATTGAAAGATTCGCCTTCTTTTACCTTACGCATTATTCTACGAACACATATAATTTTTTTTGTTGTGGTAGAAAGAACTTTGAAAATTGTTTTATTTGACATGTCTGATGGAACATTAGTTATGACCCCAGTTATTTCTGTTACCGCTGCCGGAATAGTAGCCGTAATGCGATGTTCTCTATGAAAAGTAGCATTATCTAAAAACGAATTTGCCATGTTAGGATTATCAAAAACAACCCCCATTCTATATTTGTTCACTTTTTTTAAATATTTGATTCCCTTAACGAAGCGGGTGAAGCTATTACTCAGGTACATCATGTCTCTGGAACCTATTGGAACGTTTTCATCCGAGCTAGCTATGAACACTATGTGCTCATGCCCTGGACTATCTTCAGGATATCTACGACTATAGTCGGCGACCCTATATGGTTTGTATTTGTCGAATGATGACTCTGATGCGTCGGAGTATTCTGAGTCACTATCAGAACTCTGAAGTACTGGTGTCGTTTCGGAGTCCTGCTCCTTCTTTTTCCTTTTCTTGCCGCCCATCGCCGAAAAGGTAGGTAAGAACTTACCCCGACTGCAGCAACACAAATATACAAAACAAACTATACAAAATTATAAATTAAGATAATATATACAAAAGAAAGGGTATTTACAACCAGAATCACAAATATTTACAAGTTTTGCACAAAATTAAATTTTCTCAGAAAAAAGACCGCCAGTCGCTACGAAATTCCCGCGCGCTCCCCCCTAACTTCACTTTTTGACATTTCACGGATGACAGTTTATTTTTTTTATTTTTTTTAGGTGAGGTAAGGGAAATGAGTAGGGAAGGTATAATTTGAATTACAATGACAAATGGCGCAACCAGTATGCAAGTTTCTTTATTCCATCATAAGTCCTAAACGACTTAACAGATTTTGATGTGAGAGGTATTTTTAGATTCCTTGCATTTCTCCGAGTGACATGGGCTATATGACGTCATCATAAAAACAAAATGGCGGATTATATATGCGATAAATAGCAGACCAAAAAAAATAAATTTGATCAATCTTATCGAGTGGGGTATCAAATTGAAGGGCTTTAAAAGGCAATTTCAAAAATGTATATCGCTTATGTTTGTGTGTACTTTTTGAATAAAAACTTGGCAGTCGTGTTTTTTATTTTTAAT
The DNA here is from genome assembly GCA_018467065.1 of Ephestia elutella. Taxonomy (NCBI): domain Eukaryota; kingdom Metazoa; phylum Arthropoda; class Insecta; order Lepidoptera; family Pyralidae; genus Ephestia; species Ephestia elutella. The sequence continues at coordinate 23,085,164 of CM031578.1, forward strand.
AATGAGCGATTTTTCTGACAGCTAAATTAAGAAAAAAAAATCAGTATAAAAAAGTCTCAACAGATGGCATTTTATTGAAAGCCGAGTCGTAATAATGGCTGTATATAATAATAATATTATGCACTTTTTACTGTCAGCCAGAGACAGAAAAAAATCACATAACAGTTTGACAGTTGCACAAATCATAATATTGATACTTTTTAGATTTTTTTTTATTAGGTTTTATTTTTTTTTAATGCCAGTACTGTGCATTGCTTTTTGAATGGTCTCGCCTTTTACTAACCTATGAATTCATCTGGAACAATTTTTTTTTAATCTGGGTCTCGGAAAATCCCTCATTAGCTTGTATTTATTAAAGTTGACATTTCCCATGGAACTAATAACAAGTCTATCTATTCCATGATATTTCTTAACAACGAGCCTCTTTCCTTGATTCGAAGATGTCAAACTCCATACAGCTATATATATTTTATATTAAAAAAAAAAATGTAGTAAATCAACTTAATTTTAGGTTGTGGTTTTAATTCAACAGCAAATCTTTTTACATGATTTTATATTTGTTCCCTGTGACCTATGATGTACGAGTCCCTAAAGAATGTATTTGATAGTATTTCTGACATATATATAAGGCTGTACACAACATATCTACCTTTCGAATAAAGTTTTAATCGATTGCCTATTTTTACTCGTGGAGATAAACTTTCGAAAAGAAAATGTGTCCATGGAATCACAATAAACGTAATAACATCCTCGATAAACACATTTTCGTCTTCCGTTTATGGCCTACCTGCGTCACGGGGCTTATCCCGTGTCAACCTGTAGCGGTACAGTCAACAAAAGATGAAATTGCCCGCGGAGATCCCGTCGGAACGATAAATAGAAGCTACCTATATTGGATTGGTGGATTATACTTCAATAGTTTAATACCTTCGAATCTTACCGAATACATTTGTGTGATGAAATAAAATAGGTTTAAGATACAAAGAATTTAAAAACTAAAAAATATTATGAATTAAAGCAGCAAAGTCGTTCTCTAGTTATGCGCCTTATTATATTAGCCGCCGCCTTTATATGACTTGAAATCAGATACAAGTGTTATCTATATGTCTATAAAACACACACGAAGAAAGAAAATCTGTTTACTTCGACATCTGATGATGTGTGCCAAATGGCGTAGCATAGAGCACTGTTTTCTCGGCCGAGACTTTTTTTATAGTATAGGTACCTATGTCTCACTAAATAAATAAATGATTGATTGATGATTAAGCTAGATGCAAGATTCTGAGTATATGTGAATGTAATTTGAGCCGAAAATTACTCAGAATTCAAGATCTAATGATAGAAATAAAAAGCTAGTGCATAGTAGACATTTCACAAGAACATTTTAACTGAAATATTGAATTTATTTTCTGCGGCGAGTGAATAAAACGAATTTATTCGCTTCGTCTCAACTTGTATGCAATTTAACAGCATTTGCAGGAACTATGAATAAAATTACAACGAGATGCTCTGTTTTTGATTCTGCACTGTTGTTTGCAGTTTGTGGATGTGGTCACAAGTTTTGCAAATGTTAATACCATAATATAAAGACCTACTAAGTACATAACAACTTGCAAAGTTTTGCGTCTAATATCTAATATAGAGAAATGTTTTAAGGCTTGGGCAAACCAAACGCAGGACAGTAGCAGCGCTGTTTGAATGCGGGACCGCGCAAGTTGTGATACAAGAAACTTTATGAACTACGGTACACCAAATTTTAACGCGGGCCCGCGCTCAAACTGCTCCGCGCCGCGCCGCTCTGAAACTGCCGGACGACTGCGGCGGCGGCGCGGGAGCGGGGCAGCAGCAGCGCACGCGCGGCGCAGCGCGGCTCGAGCGCGGGCCCGCGCTTCTGGATAACTATGGCGGCCATGCTAGCATGGCTCACCGGGGGCAGGGCGTTCGCAGTGCAGCGCGGCGCGGCGAAAGCAGTTGACGATTTTTGTATTTTTTTACAACCGAGTGACGGATATCAGTGAAAAGATAATCAAATTAGTGCGTAAAAATAAATGTTTGTATGATTTTTGAGACAAATATTATAGCTAAATATAACATACAAGGTGCTACATACAAAAATATGAGAAAATTTTATCCTAAAGACTTTCCAGCTCCCTGCATTGACGATGATATTCCCCATATTCTTCTCTTCTTGTATTAATATCATGAACCCAAATAATTTTGTTTCGCCTTAGAGCCAAATTGCAGTATGAATCTTCTTTATCCGAGTCCGTGTCGTTAGACATCTTGCAGCGCTGCCTGCCTAACCCGTAATAATGAACGCAGTTTAAACGCGGTCCCGCGTTGCAACTGCTTTGAACCTGCCGCTGCGTTCAGTGTGCCCTCTCCCGCGCTGCTACTGACCTGCTTTGCTACTGTCCCGCGTTTGGTTTGCCGAAGCCTTTATTGTATGTAATACACCCTCCAAAAATATACTGTAGGGATTTTTAATGAAATTGGTATATGACTTGCCGAGAACGCTGGCGGCTCTTGTGTTGGAGGCCAAGACTCATTTTGAGTCACTGAGCCTGGATAGTAAAGCAAGTACTTTTTTCCTGATTTTCCTACGCTAATGGAGTCTCAAGCATATAACTTATATATGCCGGAGACTCCATTGGCTTTATATAACTTTTTATTTTGCTTTTTATTTCTGCTTTCGTTGAATTCTTTTTATTTAAAAAATATTTGCCCGGTATGTTTAATTAGGAAATTCCAATATTCGTCAATGAACGGTGATTGGAATTGGAAGGGTGAGAGGGGGAGGGGGGAGGGGGGGTGTCGGCTACTATAAACGTCATAACATTGAGAATAAGCAAAGTTCGCGTCGGGACGCCAATACTTCTGGCTATCTCCACTCGAGATCGATGCCTTGGGTTCCATCTCCGAGCTCCTTTGTAATGGCTGCTGGCTGGTATTTATGTCAGGTGATATTTGAACTGATTTTGAAAAATAAGTTCTCGTTGTCGTATTTTCTGTTTGTAACCAAACAAGTTAAAAAAATTATTTTTAAGAATCAATCATCCAAGGGATCGCTCATATGATGGTATTATGGGCCATAAATTGAATGCCATTTTCATTCACATAATCGAGACTCGTTGAACCTCGTCTATTAGCCGCACAATCGAAAATGATTAGTAATAAAGCAACCTGCAAATAAAGGTCCAATATATGTATGTGTATGTATATGTCGCCATAGATTTCCACATAAACAGAGGCGAGCGGCCCACATCAATTTTAAAATATTAAAAAATCATAACATAAAAAAATAATATAACAATTCTAATTTCATGAAATTATCCTTTCAACAAGTTTAAACCAGTTTCCAATTCGTTCTAATAGCGGTTATCCTCCCTAAGGCCATCTCCTTTATGGGTATCGTAAATGAATGCCCACTGGGATGTGATCGCTATGAACTTAGGCCGGGGGTTCCAAGGTCGGCTTGTATCGGGTCCAGCTCGTGTTTACGTCTGTTGGCCATTCGCCAAATACCTCTACTTTGTCTAAGTTTCAAAGATTACGTATCACGTTTATTCTAGACAATTCTTTTATCTAATTTGGCAAGAAAATGACGTCACATGTGATCGTCGTTCTTCTGAATTCAAAAAAAAAAGGAGGAGTGACTTATATCAAATACTTTATAAACTCTTGTTATCTATTTGCTTATATTGCCAACATTGCACCTGTAATGCTACGGCAGAACGGCAGCGCACCTGTCTTCTCTAATACTATGTCGGGGTCTTGTTTTCTTAGGATTTGTGATCCTTATCCTGAAAGTAAATATTATTGTTATCTCTCCTAAGTTGGTCGCGCGGCCTCAACATCTTGTGTCGTTTAAGTACTTTATCACAACAAGTTGTTGGTTGAGTATAATGTTGCATTTTTGTTTATTTTCTAGGGTTCCGTACCTCAAAAGGCAAAAATGGAACCCTCTCGTAAGATGACTTTGTTGTCCGTCTGTCTGTCGAACTTTTTTTTCTCAGGAACGCTTCAAGATATCAAGTTGAAATTAATATCGAATACTCGGATCCACTTTCTTTCAGCAAAAAAATAATCAAAATTGAATGCGAAATTTCGCATATTTTGCGATTTCAGGGGTACTATGGGGTACTTCCCGTTGACCTAAAATTATGAAATTTGGCAAAAAGCAAAGTCTAATAGTACTTATACAGGAATAAATCTGAAAATTGTAAATATGTTACGGAACTCTCGGTGCGCGATTTAAACTCGCACTTGGCCGATTTTTTTATATTGTTGTTTTAACAAACTGCGTCCCCGTAAACTGCATAATATGACGCTGTCATGGCACGATAATGTTTCACACATTTTACTGTCGCAGCTTAGCAGTAAAATTGACTCTAATTTCGTGACGGAAAATAGTATGATCATCGTGTTATCGATGCTCAGAGTTTGATGCTCAGATGTTTTTACAACTGCCGGGCGTCCCATGACATGACGGTAAACTTTTTTTGTAATTTAACTTGCAATATATGCATGTATGTTCAGGTCAGACTCGAGAACCATCCAAGCAGAATTGCAAATTGTTAATTATTTTCGGTATAATGGATTTATTACAGTACTAGCTTTTGCCCGCGGCGTCGCCCTCCTGAATTTCCCACGAGAACAGTGATTTTTCCCGGAATGAAAGGTACCCTATGTCATGCGCCGTACTTATAACCAATCTTCCTGAAAATTCGCATATAATAGATTAAGTAGACAATAATATGTATATATGTATGTGTATTTATATATATATTTAATGTAAGTTATTAAATGACTATGACTTTAAGAATATAGTTGTACTTTTACTTATTACTCAACAATTCATAATGTAGGTAGAGGTAATACAAATAAAGGAACAATAGAATCAGATTTAAATGTTTATTAATTAACATCGAGCCCCAATTCCAAAGCCAAAGACTATTAGGACTTCGGAACGACTACTGTTGAGAAGAAATCCCGAAAGAAACTCATTAAAACAGTATTGGTCCCTATCATGACATGGGCTATATTCATTACTATAAATACCCAGATGGGCCACTTGTATTTCATAGAAATCCACAAAACATAAAACATGAAATATCATTAAATCACAAATGAATATTCATATGACAAAGCAACAACATAACGGTATACATTTAAATAGTAATATCTAAATGTTTGGGCAGATACCCGAACTATGGGGATATAGGTGAAATGAGTACGCGCGGCTCTCTTGCTGGCCGGTTTGATGCGAACTGAACTTTATTTAATTACACAAAAACGCGCAACGCGCAACTTTGCTGACTCGACACAATATTATTGTACGTGCTCGTACATATTCCCGGGCGGGAAATGATGAGATTAATAGATGAGATGCTGCGTGATACAAGATGAAAAACATTTTGTTTTATAACCTAATGTTAGCACTGATATGATACATGATTATATGCAAAACAAGTGCTACATTTTAATTAATGATGATACGATTTTATATCGAGAAAGAAATTAAAGTCAAAATAATGTCTACATATCGTCAGGAAGGCTGAAGGCCGACGGAAAAACGATAGGAGATGATCTTTGATCTTTTTTAAACACTTGCGCACTATGCACGTTCGGCAACGTGCTTGCTCTTTTAACCGACACTTCACACACTTGACCACACTGCACTGCACAAGTTCGGGTATCTGCCCAAACATGGTCCTTCAGCCTCTCGGTTTTTAGGCGGGATCATAGTGCATGTGTTCTCGGACATTACACCCCCACGTGTCGGTGGTTCCGTGTACCGACCCAGCTTTATGAACTTTTTATACAGAGAACTTGAGAAG
>CM031578.1:23091103-23214683 GCA_018467065.1 Ephestia elutella
GTGTTCCATAGTCTTCAATTTTTATACGTCAGCAGAAAATGCTCATCAGGTTGAACGACTTTTGCTAAGGCACCATTTCCATATGTAACAGTGTAGCTAGCTGGCTCTTGGAATTCTTCATCAGATGATCCTGATCTTCGATTTTTATACGTCAACAGAAAATGCTCATCAGATAGATAAACTTTTGCAAAGGTACCATTTCCATATTTCTTATAGTTTAGCTTTTCTGTTAAGGTTCATCAGGCGTTCCAGTGTCAAAATCAATTATAGTCTATATGTTACCCAGGCTTAATAGCTATACAGCAAAAAACGTTTCATTCAAATCCGTCCAGTAGTTTTTGCGTGAAACGCGTACATACATACAGGCAGACAGACAGAAAGACAGACAGACAAAAAATTTTAAAAAAAATTTTTTGTTTTCTATTATTCTTTTTCAGTGTCCCTCTATCCATTTCAGTCAAAAATACTAAATGTACAGACAAAATATTTTTACTGTTTTATTATACATATGTATAGATTAGTTTTCGTCGGTATGTCACGCTTTCAAAAATAAGGCCCATGAGAAGAGCCCAAAGAGTTCATGGTAGGCCTGCTGCTGCCAAGCACTTCCGGCCATTTCCGAACTGGCAGACTCATTTAGCCTATGTTGCCACGTGTCTCGTAGTGGTGTCATATGATCTAAAATGAGTAAACATTATTATTGTATTTTCTATTATTACCGTAATACACTTGAAATTGACCGGACGTGAAGGATTTTCTCAATCTTCCGGCCAAGTTGCGTTACAATTTTCTTTGCAGCCTTGGTCACCGGAACTTTTCTGATTTGTTGCGATGCATTTCATCGAGGTGTCATTATTACGTAGGTAATTCATGGAAGGGCTCACTAGCTATTGTTTCTGGTGAAGGAAAACTTCGTGAGGAAATTTGCAACTGGCTGGCTACTAGTGTGTAGCTTCTGTCACTAGATGGCGGTAATCGTCAATAATGTGACACTAATCGATAAAAGAACGACTAAATAATAAATAAGTACACGCTTGAAGTGTAAATTTTTGATTTATAGCTTACTAACTTTTACTTGCGGCTTTGTCCGCAGCTTCGCCCGCGTCAATTTCCCACGAAAACAGGGCAAAAGCCGGAATGAAACGTATTGATATTCTAACTATGTGTATGCGAAATTTCACGAAGATTTTTCAGTAGATATAGCGTGAAGAGGTAACAAACAAATAAATAAACAAACTCACTTTCGCATTTATAATATTAGTTAGGATTAGTATTAGGATTAGGATAGGATTATGATTAGTTAGAATTTTACTGAAATTGAATTTGATTACTGTTTGAACCATTGATTTATTTATCTGAGGTACGAACGCACGGAACGACCTACCGTAAGAACGACTATTAATTAGGGCGCTGAGGTTGTTTGTTTTATCGCCATATCCCATCATTTGACATTTCACAATTTAATGGTTTACGTTGACAGATTATAAACATATACCTAATACTTCCGACAGGACGTACCCAGCTTAGCGGACGAAAAATAATATGTCAAATTGTAAATGTACAATCAGCGGGTCGATCGCCGTAATTCTATGACGCATTAGTCGAGTGTACGTGCAGTTCACGCATACGCGACGCTCAGCCAAACGTCGGTATCGCCGTAAAATAAAACTACACGTCAACGTCGCGTACACTGCACGTCTACTTCACCTACGCGTGAAACCAGCGTATGTTGCCGAGGTGTTGCCGTACGCAAGTTTTGTCAATTTTCTTGTCGATTATTCGTTGAGTAATCGATTATTTACACGAATAAAGTTGTTATTACAGGGCTATATCACGCTTATTGACCTAGGATCTAAGTTTATATATAAACAAAATACTTTATTTTGGTCTAAGCATAGTAAAAATGGTATTAAAACGAAAATATTTAACACAAAATGTGGATGTATGGATTTAGTCTCTTTGCATACCCTCCCATGAAGAAAAATGCACTGTTGATTGATGGTTGGTTGAGTTGAGGTTATGTATGTTTATGTTTAGCGTACAAGAATTGAATATTTGTATTTCGCTCGGGGTTTTTGTTCGGAGCTATTTTACTTGATATAGTAAGTATAAGTATATAACTATTATACTAGTAAGTTGGCGTTTAATTGGTTTGCCGTCAACTACAAAGATAACATGAGATTGTGTGAGTTTTTACTTTGTAGATTTACGTAATACTTATTTCATAATTTCATATTTTAGACCGAGACATTCAAGACGACATTCAAGACGAAGGTTGAAGGAGGAAGTGGTGTCTCAAACTGAAAATAATAGAGCACTAGAGGAGTCAAGACAAATGTTATTAAGATTTGCGAAGGCACACAGCTTTTAGCTGAAAGCGTGAAGCAATGGCAGCTTCTTTGGCCCAAAATGCGGTTGCCCATTCCATGCGGTTAGAGAAGGTAAGCTATCATTATTTTAAGTCATAGATGAGAAAAGAAAAAGAGCTTTTGTGATGTAATAGTACATTACGAAACAAGTGTGCAAAGTTGGTCATTACGCACAAGAGGCGATAATAAAGCCGAGTGTGCGTAATGACCAAATGCACACGTGTATCGTACGACGTTTTTCAACACACTTGTGAGTAAAAAAAAAAAATGTGGTCCTAACATCTAATTATCGGAAAACGATTGTGCCCTTTTGTCATTCCTCCACTTCCACTTTATAAAACATTCGTATGCCGCCAAATACTTACGTTTGATTTTGAAGGCAATAAACTATTACTTGCATTACGCGCCTCGTTAATGATTTCAGGTGGAGTTAAATTTACATATTCTTCCATACTAGTCGACATTTTATTAAATATTTAATATGCTTACACGGCGAAAATCGGAAAATGTACCTAACAAACACAACATAATAAATATAGTCTTGTTTTTTTATTCGCGCGCCGCCGCCCGCCGCCCCGCGCCGTGCGCAGGGAGCGCGCGGTGCACGCTGCGGATGGTATATCGCCGATGGTATTCTTTATCTTTGCTTATTTAAAAACTGTTGTTATTTTCCCTATTTGATCTTATATGTATTATGCGGCTAAATTAAAAATGCTTTGTGGAATTCATAACACGCATTAGTTTTCTATCTTTTGTATAGCGCAGTATGGTAATTTTTATTTCCAAACACCTCCGTAATATATTCGTAATACCTTCGTAATATATAGCATTATGGGCCTCTAAATTCGATGTAATAAGACCCACTTTACGAGCAAGTGTACCTACTGCTGTTTAAAAATGTATATTTTGCTTACAGAATAAACGTTGCTGCTGTCGTCGTTCCAAAGATGAGCTAACCAAGACCTCCCCTAAAGAAGTATAATGTAGAATTTGAGAAGTGAAAACAATAAACAATTTTTAATTAAATTTAAATTTGTTTTATTAGATTTAATCTAGTCAAAAATGTTTTATTGAAACTTGGCCTTCAAAGAAGGCACTCGTTCACGTCCAAAGCTAAGGCTCGCCTTGCCTCGATTCGACAGCGGCGTCGTCGTCGTCGCCGGCGATTTTCCCGATTCGCCAAATCCAACTATTGCCAACACAAATCGTTCATGTTCAAATTTTGCGCCTGAAAAAGTAAGAACATTACTCGGTAATTGTGTATGATGCTGTTTTTTTATTATAATTCTGTAGGAAATTATATAAAAGGTACTAACAAGCTTTGCAAAGTTAACTATCCATGTACGTCTGCAATGCGTCAGCAACACTCGATAAACACTGCAAAGTGACATCTGTTCGGGGTGTGTGTGTGATTGTGTGTTTGTATGTTGAAGTGAGAGAAAAACTATGTAAGAAAGGAATTTTGTTTATTGCTCTGTTACAAATGTTAAGTTATGATAAATGTTATAAAATTGTTAATGAATGCACCCGCGTCGGAGCGTTGCAAAATGTGCACTGAATTTAGGCCAGGCGCATCGATGGGCGATGTGCTGACGGCGCTTATTCTGTTTGGTGTTATAAATTATTTACACCGAACATTTGCCGGTGGCAGAGATGCGAGAAGATGAGGTGAAAGATGAGTACGAGATGGGTGCTTGATATACATATGATAAATGGTCAAAAACAATTTTTCCTTAAAGTCCACTAATTAAGTGAATAGTCTTATGGATTGTTTTCATCGACCGAGAGTTTTCGTAAAAATACGGGGGTGGAAAGTCTGTCAATAGAACGCGGTTTATTCATTTGCACTCGCGCACTACTCTCATTCACTGACACTGACACTGCTGGCAAGTCAACTTGTTGGCCGGCTCGGCCCCGGCGGCGCACGGCCGGGCGCGGGCCTGCTGTCGTGGGCGGCTGCGGCGGCTGCGCAACGCCCGAATTTCCCCATCTGCGGCGAACTTGCCGCAACACGAAGAAGATCCCCACGAGGGAGGTTACACCTAATATACTGTAGATCACGGTGTAATGATGAATGTCGTGTATAGTTATGTAATCTGTTATGGGCTCTTGTTTCTTCATATACTGTATTCTTTCATCGATACTGTCTAATAGTTGATTGTTATTTGGAGGTACGTAGTCGTCCTTTACTGTTTCTACAGTAATGTTTAAGATGTGGTTGATCGGGGCGACATATGAAGTTTCAAAGGAATTTTCTAAGTCGATTCTTTTTTCTAAATATTTGTGTGAATAAATTGTGAAGTTATCTGTTTTCACTTCACAGTTATTATCGATGTTTATAATGTTCGCTCCGGTCAGCTGATGAGCGGTAACACGATCCTCGCATAGTGACCGCACTTGACACTTGTCGCAGCAAAAATATAAATAATAATTTAATTTTGTTAGACTTATCCATCGGCTCTGGCACGCGACGATGTTTGATTTACACGGACTCAGCAGATTGTCGCTTCGAATACAGAGATCATTGTCCGATTTCATCTTGTAGATGGGAGATTTTGATTGGCAGAGAAATGTTTCATCACGCGAGAGACAGTGGTCCAGATCTGATGTGGTAACTGGTAGGTAGGAATCTTTGTGAAGGTTGATTGCTAAGTAGTCAGCGATGGGGATCACTGTGATCATGCTGTTACCTTTTGTTGAGGTATGGGAAAAACGTGATAGAGATCGAAGTTGTCTCTGCTAACAAGTGGTACCTTTATCTCAAATATCAGAAATTGAGTGGTCATTTTTGTCTTCACTGATAGCAATGGGTAGATACTTCGCATATTAGTTTGAATGTTGTCAATGGGTATGGAGAGATCCTTGGGCAGTTGTCCAGAAATAACTCCTAGCTCCCTTTGCAGCTGTTCAGGATTCATGATATGCATGTTGAGTTTTCTCTTCATACGTACTGGTGATTGTATCCAATAGAATATCTTGAATGTTTTTGGAGATGAGTTAATATGTTTGTGGTTGCCATAGCTGATAAAGTAAATTCCGTTTTGAGTGTATCTTCATTTAATTGTTTTGCTATGGTGGAAGTTGTATTTTCTAAGCTTAATAAATGTTGATGTACGATCTTATGTTGTTTTTGGATTGACTCTTCAGTTCGTTTTAACAAATTGTTCTCCGCTTCAACTATCGATGTTTGATTCTTCCATAAAAGGGCCAGATGTTTTATGTTATCGCGAACCAGTGTGATGTCCTGCTCGTATTGTTCCGCGAAACGGTCGTCCAGTACCCCGAATAGGCTGCTTGCGAGGTATCCGACACCGTTGATGAGACCGCGGCGGCGCCGGGCACGGGCGCTCAATTGTTGATTTAGCAAAACTCTGTTGTTGCGATCCAGTTCGTTGTAGGTGTGACGTAGTTGTAAAAGGATAAGGTCGCACTGGAACACCTGTTTCATTGCATGACACATGTTTTCTAAATGATCGTAATATTTAATGTAGGTCAATGTACTTTCCCAATATGGGTCGATGTCGTAGTATGCTATCATTTTCCATTGATCTCTAATTAGTTGCATGTTGGCCATTTTATCGAAGTAGAGTTTTTGACTTTCTTGTAGTTTGGTTACGTTGAAGGCTTGAGATGATGTAATAAGAGAAGAAGTAAACAAACATTAACGCTAATGTCGAAAAGCTGGTTTTAGATTTCTGTTTACATGTTTTGTTTTCAGGTTTTTGTTCAGTTTGTTCCGGTGATTTCGTGCTTGACTTCGCTTCATCTTCTAGAGGTAAGATAGATAATTTTAAGATTGGTCTTTTAATAATACCGTTTTTTGTTTTCAGGGACACCACCCTTACGTATCCGTCGCTTCCAGGATGGACGTCCACCACTCGGCCCAGGGCCCACTTCCCGGGCGGGAGGTTGTCATCATGTATAACTACGATGTTTCCAATTTCAATGTTAGATTTTGGTTGTTTCCATTTGTTCCTTGCTGTTAATTGACTTAAATATTCCGCTTTCCATTTTTTCCAGAAATCCTGTGTTGTTTTTTGTATCATGTTCCAGCGTGTGCGCGCATCCTCCTTTGTTTCTATGACGGTAAGTCCTGTGTCTCCGGAAAGAAAGTGGGCCGGAGTAAGAAAATCTAAATCGTCTATGTTCTCGGTTAGTGCGCACAGCGGCCGGGTGTTTAGGCATGCTTCGACTTGAGCGAGTATGGTAGAGTATTCCTCGAATGTTAACTTTTGTTCACCAATTACTCTCCTCAGATGATGTTTAAGACTCCTCACGGTCCTTTTCCCATAGGCTTCCGGCACTTGGATTAGCAGCACAGTTAAAGAAAAATTCTATGTTCATTTTGGATAAATCAGCAAGAAGGTTGTCATTGAAGCTCGCTTGAATTTGTTGGTATTGTTCTTGAAGTGCTCTATTGGCTCCTACAAAATTCGTGCCGTTATCGCTGTATATGTTTCGAGGGCAGCCTCGTCTAGCTGCCATTCTTCGGAGTGCTGCTAAAAATGCCGAGCTGGTTAGGTCGGTCACCAATTCGAGGTGTACGGCTTTAGTGACCATACATACGAATATGGCGATGTAACCTTTGTATGACCTTGTTGTTCTCCCCTGTTGGCCTTAATTTCCACATGACCGGTGTAGTCTACTCCAGTATTGTAGAATGGCTTGGCAGGATTGATACGACATGCTGGTAGGTCTCCCATGAGTTGTTGCTGTTTTATTCCACCTATTTTTTGGCAGGTGACACACTTCCTAATTTCCTTCTTCACGGTATTGTTCCCTCCTGTAATCCAGTATTCCTGTCTTAATGTTGCTAGTGTGAGACGAGCACCTCCGTGAAATGACAACTCGTGAGCTTGTTTGATGAGAAGGGTGGCTAAACGAGAGTCGCTCGGAATGATCTTAGGATATTTCATCTCAATGTTAATATTTGCGTGGGCAAGTCGGCCTCCAACACGTAAGATTCCGTCTTGATCTATAAACGGGTTCAAATTCAATAATTTACTGTTAGATTTTAGTTTCTTATGTTTGCGTAAATACTCTATATCTGCTCCAAATTCCATTTCTTGTACATATTTCACAATTATCAATTTAGCTTTGTTCAATTCTTGTAATGTGACATAGCTAGGTAATTGTTTGCGCTGACGATTGAAAAATCGCTGTATCCACGCGATAATGTTAATTATTTTTGTTATAGAATTATATTTATGTAGTAAAGTATTTATAATACTTTCATTGTTATCCATTTGAATTGTGTTTGATTGTTTTTGATATTTAGCCTTCAATTCCAGATCTGTATGGTATTTTTGTGGTTCTATATGTTCTATGTTATCCCCAGAAATACATGGTGATCCTTTCCACCATATTGGGTGTTCCTTTAGCTGGGAAACGTATAAACCTCTGCTGGCGGGGTCGGCCGGGTTCTCGCTCGACTTGACGTAACGCCAACAGTTAGTAGGTATTATGCTACAGATTTTTTCGACGCGATTAGCTACGAAGGGTTTCCAACGACTCGGCTCCCCTTGAATCCAACCCAATACTACCATTGAGTCGGTCCAACCGTTGACCTGGATTTGATGTTGAGAAAATGCTTGTTTGATTTTTTGTATTAGTTTGGCGAGTAATAATGCCCCACTAAGCTCCAGCTTAGGTAGAGATAGAGCCTTTTTATACGGTACGAGCTTACTCTTGGCTGCTAGGAGAACTGATGTGTTTTTCCTTTCACTTGTGCGTAAACTACACAAGCGTATGCTTCTTCGGATGCGTCACAGAAACCTTGCAATATTATGACGTCATCTGAACTACAACAAATCCATCTGGGAATCTTCAAATCGTTTATAAGGTGTAATTCAGCTCTAATTTTGGACCATTCTTTGAAAATGTCGTCTGGTACAGAGTCATCCCAACTAAGATTTAATCCCCATAGTTTTTGGAATAGCAGTTTGAGTTTTGTTGACAGGGGTGCAGTCCAACCGAGAGGGTCGAAGTGTTTTGATATTTCTGATAGCAAGGTACGTTTTGTTGGTTTAATATTTTGTGACAAAGGCTTATATTGGAAAGTAAATTCATCTGTTGTTGAGTTCCCAAGCTAGGCCTAATGTTTTTGTGGTGTTTTCTGTTTTAAACTTATAAATTGTATCTTGTTGTTGACTGTTAGAATCTTGTTGTATATTCGAGAGTAACTGTTTGTTATTGGCAGACCATTTCCTTAAATTCATCCCGGCGGACTGGAGTAAACGGCAAAGGTCAGCAATTAGTGTTTTTCCTTGTTCAATTGTGTCGGTTCCGTAAAGCAAATCATCCATGTAAAATGCTGATTCTATCACTTTTGAAGCTTCAGGAAATTGTTCGCGTTCATCTGCGGCTAATCTTCTTAGCGTCATCATAGATAAGAAGGGCGCGCTGTTTGTTCCATATGAGACTGTATTGAGTTTATATATCTGAAGTGGTTGTTGCGGAGATTCTCGCCATATAATTTTTTGAAAGCGTTGATCTTGTTCGTTGACTAGAATCTGCCTAAAGAATTTTTCCAGGTCTGAACAAAATGCAAATTGAAACTGTCTCCATTTCAAAAGCAGCGTTTGTATGTCCTGCTGGAGATTAGGACCGGGGTACATTAAGTCATTCAGACTGTATCCGGAGGATGTTTTACTACTAGCGTTAAATACAACTCGGTATGGGGATGTTAGGGATTCACTACGATACACACCGTGGTGTGGTATGAAATATTCTAAAGGTGAATTGTTGTTATTGTTATCTAAGGTCATGTGATCTAATTTTTGATACTCCCGCATAAACTCCTTGTAATGTTTTGATAACTGTTCGTGTTTCTGAAATTTTCTTTCTAAATTATAAAATTGGGCAACAGCCATTTGTTTTGATGACCCTAGTTTTTGTTCAATGTCTTCTTCAGGGGTAAACGTACTTCGTAGCGTCCATTTTCCTTCCTGATTGTTGTTTTGTTATAAAATTCTATGCATTCTTGTTCTTCCCTTGTTAAATTTGATTCTTCTGTTATTTCTTCTATGTCCCAAAATCGTTTGATGTCAATAATATTGTTAAGAACTACGTTACAGTGGTAGGTTTGAGCGTTACCACTCAGTAACCAACCGAGTTGAGTCTGTTGCGCAAATGGGTTGAGTTGAATATTCACCCTTAATTAATCCATCTAATATGATCATTGAATAAACATTAGCTCCAAGTAATATGTCAATTGGGCGACTTTTGTAAAATTCGGGATCGGCTAGAGTAATGTTAGAAATGTGGTTCCAAGAAGGTTTCTCAAATGTTTTGTTTGGTAGATTTCTGATCAAATTGTTCATTATAATAACTTCTGTGTAAAATTGAAAATCGTTGTGTATTGAACTACATTGAATTATTGCAGCTCCTTTGCTAGATGTTTCATTTTTGCCTACACCGAAAACTGTTCCCTTACATTGTCTTCTTTGGAGTCCTAGTTGTTGAAAGGCCTTATATGATATTAGCGAAATTTGGGAACCTTGATCAACTAAGGCCCTGAAAGTATGGTATTGGCCATTATTAGACTTGACTTTTATCAACGCTGTAGCCAATAGTGTTTCGGAAAAATCGTCTTGGGATGCATGGGAATTGGAATTTAAGTTTTCAGTATGTTTCCTTGATGTTGATGAACTCGGTGATGCAATCGGGGTCGATGCCTCAACGAACGCCTCGTGTAGAATTGTACTATGCTGACTGGGCATTTGCGACACGTTTTCGTTGAAATGCACGGGGTTACCGTTGTGGCTAAATAAGCAGTTTACGCAAAGTTTTAATTTATTAACTGTTTTTAATTTTTGGTTATTTGACAAATCTAAGAAATTTTTGCAATTGTAAATGCCATGATTATGGGAACAAAGGGGACACGTAAAATTAGAAGAAATATGGAATGATTTGTTAAATTGTTTGTTTGTTTGTTTTGACTGAAAATTGTTAGTTTTTGTTTGATTGGATTGGTAATTTTTGGGGGAATTATTATAATCCTTTTGCTGATAGTGATTGGGTTTTTGTTGGACTGTTTCGAGTTTACGACGCGACGACTCCATTGCGGTGAATTTTCCTCGAGAAAGTTCAGAAATTCTTGTAGGACGGGAAGGTCTCGGGGATTCTTCAAAGCTTCTATGTAGTCACCGTGCGTTTCAGGATCCAATTTTTGTGATAAAAGATGTATTAATAATGGATCCCATGTTGAAATGTTGACTTCAAGGTTTTTGATTGCGTTGAGAGTTTCTATAGTAACATCGTGAAGTTTCTTGATCTGCCCCAGTGATGGTTGTTGCATGTTAGGGAGGGCCAGAAGAGTGTTCATATGAGATGTAAAAATAAGCTTTTTGTTGTTGTAACGATTGTTTAAGATGTCCCAACATGTAGAATAGTTTTCAGAGCTTATTGGTAGATGTTGAATTAGCCGTTCTGCTTCTCCATGGACTTTACTTCTTAAAAACTGCATCTTCTGGGCGTTAGAAATAGAGTTATTGTTGTGTATCGCTTCACGGAATAAATCATTGAACGGTACCCATTGATTAAAATGACCACTGAAAATAGGTATTTCTAGTTGTGGGGGTAGATTTTTCACGATGTGCTACTGACCACATTTTTGAATTCATTTCTCTCTTCAATCTGTTGTATTGTCTCTCATGAAAGTCGAACTTGATTTCGTAATCTGTTATTTCGTCGCCAGCTTCGTTGATGATCTCCCAATGTTGTTTGTCGATCACGGACCAGCGAGATTGTAATGTTTTTAGGGAATCTTCAAATTCCCATTTTTGTGTTAAAGTTTCCAAGTCGATGTTTTCCATAGTCCTCTTTAAAGCCTTGAAGTTGGTTTCTTGTTTATGGAGCATGTTGTCGAGAGCTGCCTCATCTGGTTGTTTTTGTTTTGCTTGTTTGAGTGATTTCCGAGGTTCAACTATAGGCACAGTGTGTTCGGTACTGGTGCCTTCTAATTCCTGTTTGTCGTTGTCACTCGAAGCCGAAAGTTGTTCAATATATTGTTCAATGTATTCCTTAGCTTCTTTGTAAAATTTTTCAGCGCGTTGATAATAGTTAGACGTAAAGTAAGAATAAGCAGACTGTTTAGGAACATCGTTTAAAATGGTATGATTGTTTTGGAACTCTTTCCAGTAAAGTTCCAGAGTTTCCAACCGCCGACTAATGCTAGAAGATGTTTTGCGAGCAGTAGGTTCCTTTTTAAAATTGACAAGGACCTTCTCCATCGCGTTAAGAATTTCATATTGAGTTTCAATGATCTTGTCAAAATCCATGTTTAAAGAGATAAAGGAAGTAAGAGTAAATTGAAACGATCTTACTTGACAACTGTAGCGGCGGTGGGGTGATTACTCAACTGGCTGCTGGGTAACCTGCTTGTTTATGAGGACGGGACGATCGCTCACAGAATGTTTTTCAGTTTATTCACACACACAATGTTCAATGTTCACAATCAATTGTTCACCAATAAATGTTCACTGTTAAATGTTCACTGTCAAATGTTTATTGTTAAATGTTCGCTGGTTGTTTTACCTCAATTCACGATTTTTTATTTCGCGCGCGAGGTTTAACTCGAAGGACCAATGTTCGGGGTGTGTGTGTGATTGTGTGTTTGTATGTTGAAGTGGAGAGAAAAATCTATGTAAGAAAGGAATTTTGTTTATTGCTCTGTTACAAATGTTAAGTTATGATAAATGTTATAAAATTGTTAATGAATGCACCCGCGTCGGAGCGTTGCAAAATGTGCACTGAATTTAGGCCAGGCGCATCGATGGGCGATGTGCTGACGGCGCTTATTCTGTTTGGTGTTATAAATTATTTACACCGAACAACATCTCATTTGGCATTTCTGAAACGTTAAAATTTTGCGCGATACCGTTTCAGTGCGTGTTCGTGCGATACAAGAAACGCGTAGGTCACGGCGATACGGCGGTGCGCTGCGTTTAGGTGAGCCTGACGCGAGCGTGACGTGTATGTCATTATTTGATTACGGCAATACGAAATCGATCGTTAAGACGCAAACGCAGTCAAGACGCGCTGCATAAAATTACGGCGATCGGCCCGCTGGTGAATCCATAAAGTTAGAAGAAAATGTCTGTAGGCGAATCAGAAGTAATTTACACAGAACTTGGCCCTATTGAATTAATAAGTATTGTTGTACGTAAGTACTTATTAATTCCATGTTTGGTCCTAATATAGACTACCTATAGAACTAGGTACTATTTAGCTTTATGAGACATGAGACTACCAATCTTTTGTCGGCGAAGTCGGCCATGGCACGTAAACCTCTTAATTTGTGGCTCCCATTTCGCATTTATGTTCTTGATGAGATTTGATGAAATAAAACAATAGGTACATACAGATAAACGACTTTTATTGAATGAGAAACATCACTCATTACTTAACCATAGGTACCAGTAATTTTGGAATAATTTTATAGTCATTTTTAAAAATTATAACAGAGGAGAAACAATGTCACAGCACAGATTTTATATTATTTATAAGTAGGTCGATTCGTCTTATTCCGAAAGTTACACTATTTTCACATTCATTTTATAGTTTATATTTGATCGCTAGTTGTTCTCACTTTTGTCGAAAGCTTTACGTTAAATTTCACTAAAAATGTACACGAGTGTGTCCATTCCAGCGGGCGCTGTTCGTTGGCCCCTCCGAGGTTATGGAAGCGGAGGTGAGGTCAGTGAGCGGCGCGGGGTAGTACACGGTGGGCGCGGGCGAGGCGGCGCGGCGCGGCCGTCCGCTGCCCGCGCCGCCCGCCGCGCCGCCCGTCACGCCGCGCGCTGACCGCGCCTCCGACCGCCGCAGCGTGCCGTTGCGCGTCATCCGAAGCGACACGCGCTCGCCGCATGACGCGAATGAATCGTCGCGCGTGTGCTCCGGCGAGTCTCGGCGCCGAATCTTGCCAGCGCAGAACATTTTCAAAAATACTCGTTGAAACTTCTCTCCAAAAATGACATAGATAACAAAGTTGACACTACTATTGATCGTGACCATCAGATTGGTCGTCTTCACAAGGGGGTCGAGATTTTCCAGCTCACTTTCGAAGAAGACCTCGAAAGAGTTGGTGACAAGGGGCAGAAGGTTGCACAGGAAGAAGACGAGCACGACGACGAGCAGCATCGTGGCGAGCGAGATCTCGCGGCGCTGCACGCGCGATAGGCGCGCACGCTCGGCCTGCGCGCGCCGCACTTGCCGCACGATGCATGTGTTCAGCACCGCCAGCGCAGAGAACGGCACGATGTACATCACAATCAAATACATCCAGTGTATGTAGATGGCGACGTACGAATCTGTGCGGAAGTCGAGGTCCGACCGCACGCAATATATAATTTCTCCTTCATCGATGCTAGGGTACACTTCTGCCTCGAAGAATTTGGGAGCATTGTAAATAAGGGCGAAGGCCGCCGTGCCGAGCACGTACCAGCGCGCTCGCGATGACGTGCAGAGTGCTTTCGCCCTGAATGGGTGGCAGACGGCGACCCATCGTTCTATGGTCACGATAAGAGTCAGATACACTGACATAGTCTGTGCAGCGTTGGCGATCGGATAAGCGTAGGGCGTGATGTGCGGACTGATATGGTAGTAGTAGTAGCGCAGCCGGCCCGTGTACGGGTAGATGGCAGTGAGGCCGAACAGCAGCACGGAGGTAAGGATGAGCACGGTGTCGCAGGCCGCCAGCCCCACTAGCAGGCAGTTGACGGAGGAGCGCATCTGCGGCCGCGAGAGCACGAGCGCGGAGAGCGCGTTGCCGAGCAGGCCGCCCGCGCCGATGGCGTTCAGCAGCACGCCGTGCACCACGAAGCGCACCAGCGTGTGCACCGGCTGCACGCCCAGGTCGGAGTCGCAGCCGCTCTCCTCCTCCGCGGTGGCGTTCATGTCGCGTCGCCCACCGCCGCTCCGCTCGCCGCGCTCGCCGCCGCATGCGCTGCGCTCGGCACACTCGGCGCGCTCGAGCTCGCAGCGAGCATGTTCACCGTGACCTCAACGCGGCGTTGTTCGAGCCACACGTGCACCGCACAAATACCTGAAACGATAAAGAAGGTATGATAAGAAAAATAGATAGCAATGAAAAGTTTTGTGTTTGAGTCAAAGTTATTATAAACATAGTCAAAATTATGTTTCAAATGTTATGAAGCCTAGAATAATTCAAGCCCTATGATTTTATTAATTCCATGTTCAAACCAAAGTAACATAGTTTCAAATGTTGATGGTTGATGTGTCCGTTATTATTTTCATGAGTTGATACCATGGCTTAAAGGAGTTGAGAATGGAGAAAGCTATATATTTAGTTTTTGTTACATTTAACATCAATAAGTTTTGGTTAAGCCACTTTGTCACAACATTGAGGCCTACTTCTGCGACGTCTTGAACTTGGTTCCATGACTTACCATGAAAAATTAGTGCAGTATCGTCCGCATAGGAGAAAATGTTACAGTTTCTCAAAGAGAGCTCACAAAGATCATTTATATAAAGTAAAAACAGAGTAGGTCCCAAAACACTTCCTTGTGGCACACCGTAGTTAAGAGAGGTATCCGTACTGAAATGGGAACCAATTTTAACACTCTGTGTTCGATCTCCTAAAAAGTCCTTAAAAATATCAAGAGCTATGCCTCTCACGCCATAGTGGTCCATTTTATCCAATAGTATCGGAATGGAGACTGTATCGAAAGCCTTAGATAAATCTAAAAAGACACCAACACATTTTTCTCTATTGTCTAAGCGTTTTACTATTTCAGTTGTAAGGAAGAGAACTGCATCTTCTGTAGATCTTCCCTGTCGAAAACCGAATTGGTGATCTGATAATAGGTTCTTAGAATTTAGGTAGTTTATAACTTTTTTTTTTCTGTTTCTAACTTAATATTTAATAACTGCTCTAAAAATTTTGACAGGGATGTAAGTACAGAAATAGGCCTATAGTTGCCGATATCATCTTTGTTTCCATTCTTGTAAATGGGATGAATAATGACATGTTTGAAAGCTTTTGGGAAGACACCATTTGTTAAACATAGGTTAAAAATATGTGTTAAAATAGGAACCAATAAGTGACTGAAGTGTTTAAGGAACTTGGTGGAAATATTGTCCCAACCACAGGCACTTGAATTTTTTAAATTCTTTAGGAGGGATTCAACTTCATTTTCGTCTGTGCTTAAAAGAACTAAGGAGTCACGTTGTGCTGGAATTTTAAAAACTGTAGAATTAGGATTAGCAGACGAATAAACTGAATCAGCTATACTTTTCCCTATGTTTGCAAAGTAGGTATTTATGTGCGATAATGAATCAGTAGGCGTAGGTTTCATCTTCAGAAGTTCAGGATTAGGAGCACTTTTTTTCTGAATATCAGAAATTGTTTTTATACAATCCCATAGGGACTTGATGTTAGCCGAGTTTTTTTGTAATTCAGAACGTTGATATTCTGTTTTTAGCTTTTTTATCAGATTATTGCAAAAATTTCTATACCTGCGATAGGTTATGGCAAGAACAGGGTCGTTTGGATTTGCTTTCAGATTTCTGTGCATATGATCTCTGTTTCGTATGCATTTTAATAATCCGGGAGGTATCCACGGATTAATAACACGTTTCCTATTTGTTACTTTGATCAGTTTGGTGTTGACTTTTATGATATGAGAAACTATGTCCACAAATTTGTTTGTCGCTATGTTAGGTTCGGTTTCATACAATATGCTTTGTAGTTCAGAGTGTTTTAAGTCATCGAAAGCTTTGTCTAAATCCAGAATTGATTTAAATATAATTTGGTTGTTGTAGGTCAGTTTGAAACTTAAACTAGTAACTATAGTCTTGTGATCAGTTAAAGTCGAGTCAAGAATAAAAATAACTGCTTCGGACTTAGTCTTCAGCATTACATGGTCTAGGCAAGTCTTGTCACGGGTGATAGAATAGTGTCCAGGAAAAATACCGTGCGAAGCAAGCATATCAAGGTAGTTAATACGATAATCATTACAACTATTCATACCGATGTCAATATTTATATCGCCAATTATGAATATGTTTTCGACAGAACTTAGTGAAGATATTGTAGCATCTAGGGAGTCAATGAAAGGATTTGCATTCAAGGTTGATGGTGATCTATATATACCAATAAAAACATTATTACCTATTTTCACTTTTAGACAAGAAGCTCCATTTAGGATGGGTTCATCAATGGTAAATGTTAAACCATTTTTTATGTACATAACGACGCCATCATTCTTATTTAATAGATGTTTAGTTTGATACGAAACATAATTTTTAAGGACTAGTATATTTTTTATTTCTGTTAAAATGAAGATATCATAGTCAAGCGACGTACTAGAGAGTATAGCCTGCAAACCATCCATATTCTTAGAAACACTTCTAATATTTTGGCAAACAATATTTGTTGTTTTGGACGAATTAGTTAAGTAATCCTTGCAATTTTCTGGTTTACAAATTATAGACTTTACAGGAAAGATTTCATCAATATCGTTGTTAATAATACTTCTATCGAATTTTAAAACATAAAAATATAGTTGAGTCCGTGGTACTATATAAATTTATATACTCGTCATATTTAGTGCTGCAAAAAAAGTATAAACTGACAATAGTCAAAGAGTTATTTTGTATATTAGCTGACAACGTAATACAAAAAAGGGTATGTGGCAATTGGGTGTTACTTTTGTGAAGTTTTATTTGTTTTGAATATTTGTTTAAGCACGCATTTACATAATAAAAACATAAATTAAAAGTTATACTATCTAGAGTTTTAGAAATATGGAACTTATATAGGCTAAAAAATACATTTTTCATTAAAACAGGCAGAAGTGGGACGGTCATCGCGATGGATATGCAAACATATAGTCATTCCTGTAGCTGGGCGATTTTGCTTAAGTCAGCGTCGGATTCAATCCGTATCAATGGTTCGCGCTCAGACTTTCTTAGGTATACTTTTCCTCTGGCTGTCCAACAGAAGGAGTAACCGTATTGCCGCGCAAAGTGCCGAGCTTTGGAGTAGAGTCCTTGCGCCCTGTATGTGAGGGTTTCAGAGACATATACCGGTTTTATTGGTGAAGATAATTTCAGATGTCCAGTATGCAATTTTTCTCCCTTGGGCTTAGTTTTGTTAAAAACCTTAACGGCTCCGAGAATTTCGTCTCTTTTGAGAACACTACAGAAGTCAACAATAATGGTTTTCATACCCTCTTTATTCTTGATTCTGTAGACGTCTTTAATTTCAAAGTCTTGCAACTCAACCTCTACAGAAGTTGCCAGGTTTTCAACAATTTTACTTATTTCCGCCTTGTCTCGAAGCGGTTTACGCTCTCAGTCATCCTGGGTACGTTTCAGATCTCTAATCCCGTTGATTTAAAAGACATTGTTCATCGCCGGCTTACTGCGGACAGTTCGTGCAATAAATAAAAGTATTATCATTCATCATAATTAATGTCAAATAGATTTTCTTAATATATATTGGAGTATGAATATCTATAATCAAAATATACAATTTAGTAAGTATTTTTTGCGTTTCCGTTATTAAAAT
Organism: Ephestia elutella; assembly: GCA_018467065.1. Taxonomy (NCBI): domain Eukaryota; kingdom Metazoa; phylum Arthropoda; class Insecta; order Lepidoptera; family Pyralidae; genus Ephestia; species Ephestia elutella. The sequence continues at coordinate 23,109,008 of CM031578.1, forward strand.
CAAAGATGTCGGCCTTCACGTCTGTGCTGGGATGCCATTATCTAAAATAATATTACATTTAAGTAGTTTATTTTTTATTCTTTGATGAAAGACTGGATTAATTAGGTATTTTTTTAGCATAATATGTTAGTTTTATGTATTAAGTACACTCATATCATTTCATATTAATATTTTTGAATGAAGAATTATGTATTTATTTTAATTTTTACTAAAGTAATTCAATATTGCATTTTCTTTACCTGGTAACACTCGATTCATCAGCGCGGCTTGATTTTGACGTTGACATGTTGTCTTCGGTCGACATTGACACTTGGATACTTGTCAACAACTGTCAACGTCAAAATAAAGCCGAGCTCAAGAATCGAGTGTTACCAGGTAAAGAAAACGCAATATTGAATTAAGTATTTAAGTAAAAATTAAAATAAATTCATTCTAAAATATAAATATGAAATGATATGCGTGTACTTAATATAAAACTAACATAATATGCTAAAAAAATACTTAATTAATCCAATCTTTCATCAAAGAATAAAAAATATACTACTTAAATGTGATATTATTTTAGATAATGGCATCCCAGAACAGACGTGAAGGCCGACATCTTTGATTTTAATAACGGAAACGCAAACAATACTTACTAAATGGTATATTTTAATTACAGATATTCATACTCCAATATATATTCCGAAAATCTATTTGACATTAATTATGGTGAATGATAATACTATTATTTATTGAACGAACTGTCCGCAGTAAGCCAAGCTCCCATACACTTTGAACGAAGTCCTTTACGCTCGGTTTCCTCCAGCTTTTCTTCGAGCATTTGTATATGATTTTTGTCCTTTTCCTTTTCTTCTTCCAGAAATTTTAATTGTTCAATGGCTCTCTCGTATTTTTCAGAGAGGAATTGGATACTAGTTATTAATTCCATATTGTTGCTATCATTTTGCTTCTTAATTTCCGTGAAACGACTCTCCACTATATTAGACAGAGAATTAAAATGCTCTCTCATTTCAGACCGGAGGTTCTGGATGTCTTCTTCGGTTTCTCGCTTCCTTTTAGAGCGTCCGGTTGTCTTACCACTTTCGCTCCTTTCCGAAGGAGTATCGGAGTCGTATGCTGGTACAGAAATGGGCCTGGGTGCGGGGGCCTGAGGGCGCGGAACAGCAACGTTAGCGTAAACAGCATTCGCTGGTGTGGGTCTGCTGGGGGGCGTTCTTCTCGGGTTCATGGTGGGTAATAAGTGTGCGAGTGCGATCTATTAATTAGAAAATGCACAGTACCAAAAAACAGCTCACAAAGGTTGCGCAAATATCAATTCGTAGCACACAGCGTCAGTATCGTAGCAGCCTCGTAACTCGTTGGGGATTTTCGTAGCAGCCGTAGACAAAATCAAGTAAATAATATGATGTGGATACCTTATTTGTGTAATAGTTGTGAAATGCGGTCAATGGTCGGTTCCTCGTGCGGTCGATGGCGCTGAATCAGCAGCTGGCACTCGGAGTAGTAATTTTAAATAATAAAGTTGACGAATTTTGTTTTGAAGTTTAATCGAAATTTTCAACCGAGATTGCTAATTAATAAAGTTTACTTTTAAAAAATACGAAACTATGAAATATGAGTAGAACAATGTGCACGTCTGCCTATAATGATGTCTCGGACGAAAGAGGATGATGAAGAACCATAGCAGAACAGCTAAACTATAAGAAATATGGATATGGTGCCTTAACAAAAGTCGTTCAATTGTTCTGTGATAATTAGAAATATGTCTGTGATGTTCATAAATACATGGAAGTAATAAGTACTGTCTGACTTAATTAACTTCTGAGCCATGTCTACAAACTATTTTCGAGAGTCATTACGAATCGTCTCGCTCGCAGGTTTGACGACTTCCAGCCTCCGGAACAAGCCGGTTTCCGAAAAGGCTTTAGTACCGTAGACCACTTACATACGCTGCGGCAGATTATACAGAAGACCGAGGAGTGTAATCAGCCATTATGCTTGGCGTTTGTAGACTACGAGAAAGCCTTCGATCCGATCGAGACCTGGGCTGTGCTACAGTCTCTCCAACGGTGCGTGCCAAATTGACTATCGATATATCGAAGCGCTGAAGTGTTTGTACGAAAACGCCAACATGTCAGTCCGTCTCCAGGGTCAGGGCTCGAAACCTATCCAGTTGCAGCGAGGGGTGAGACAGGGAGACGTTATATCTCCGAAACTGTTCAGCGCCGCCCTGGAAGATGTTTTCAAGCTCCTGGACTGGAGCCGACTCGGTATCAATATCAACGGTGAGTACCTCACTCACCTTCGATTCGCTGACGATATTGTTGTCATGGCTGAGACCTTGGAAGACCTAAGCACAATGCTCGATGGCCTCTGTAGAGCCTCTCAACAAGTGGGTCTAAAAATGAACATGTACAAGACGAAAATTATGTTTAATATCCGTGTCGCACCCACTCCTCTGAAAGTTGGAGACTCTACACTCGAAGTTGTTGACAATTATGTATACCTGGGACAAACAGTTCAGTTAGGTAAGTCCAACTTTGAGAAAGAGGTCAACCGTTGAATCCAACTCGGCTGGGCAGCTTTCGGGAAGCTTCGCGATATTTTCTCGTCCAAAATACCCTTCGAGCAACAAGGACTTCCGCGCGCGTCTGTAAGGAGTCCGTGTTGCTCTATGAAAATACCGCAATGTCTCAAGACTAAAGTCTTTGACCAGTGTGTGTTGCCAGTAATGACATACGGAACAGAGACGTGGTCGCTTACTATGGGCCTCATAAATAGGCTCAAGGTCACCCAAAGGGCGATGGAGCGCGCTATACTCGGAGTTTGCCTGCGTGATCGAATCAGAAATGAGGAGATCCGTAGGAGAACTAAAGTAACCGATATAGCCCGCAGAATCGTCAAACTTAAGTGGCAGTGGGCGGGGCACATAGCTCGTAGAACAGATAGCCGTTGGGGCAGAAAAGTTCTCGAGTGGCGACCACGAACCGGAAAACGTAGTGTTGGCAGGCCTCCCACTCGGTGGACCGACGACCTGGTGAAGGTCGCGGGTTGCGCATGGATGCGGGCAGCGCAACCCCGGTCGTTGTGGAAATCCTTGGGGGAGGCCTTTGTCCAGCTGTGGACGTCTTTCGGTTGAGATAGAATAAGTACTATAAGTGCTTATTACTTCCATGCATAAATACTTGAGGCTTGAGGATAGTAAAAACTTTTTGGTTAAAAGGTATTACTGTCACGCATCTTAATTTTTTAAGATGATAGCAAAGATCATTTATTGGCAGCATCATGAGTGTTCCACTTGATGTAGTTGGTTTTATGCTATTGTGACGGAAAAAAACAAGGGCATGACAGAAATTTCATTTAATTTTTCGGATGGACAATAAAGAACAAATCATGACCAAAATTCCAATAGAGTGGCTATTGTTGCTAATAGTGGCGGTGTCGGCGGAGAGAGAAGACAATAGCGAAAGTTTCGAGAGAGTCGACATCATTATTTCGGACTCCGACAGCACCAAGAATAGTCAGGAGAGAAGCAAAACTCAGGGAAGAAGCAAAGTCGTGGAACACTTCCAGCACAGAGGAGGTCTAAGCTTGGCAAGTAGTACTGCTCGCCGACGCAACATGGAGTCCGCAGCCACACGCGGCGGCAACGAGAGCGCGGCCGCCGCCGGCCCCGGCTACGGGTTCTACCGGTCGCTGGGCGCGCGCGGGCGCTGGCAGGACACGCGGCGCGTGTTCGGGGGCTCCATCACGCGGCTGGAGGACTTCCCGGAAGTGTGCATCCTGTTGGACCGCTTCATGGCGCCGCGCTGCTCCGGCTCCGTGCTCACGCCCTACTGGATCCTTACGGCCGCGCACTGCATCACGCCCAACCTCGGCTACGCCAAGTACAACACGCGCACGCCGACGCGCGCCAACGACGGCGGCGTCGTCGCCTTGCGGTATCTCTACAAACATCCGGATTATAAGGTTTGCAAACGTTTCTATTCTACTACAGGTTTGGTTTTAAAGTCCAATAAAATAGTTAGTCCTATATAGTTAGTTGAATATTTTAAGTATAAAGTGGCCCTTCTCTCATTGCAGCGCCCGTCAGGGCCCTCAATATTGTTCTTTATTTTATAACAACACCTGTTTGTACATATTAAATGATATGATTATGATTAAAATCAATCCTATAGCAGACGCTTACTTACGCAATTCAATAAACTATCATCTCCAGAGTAGTAATTTGATTAAAAAATCGAAAGTTTGAAAGATATGGAGATTATTCATTAAGATGATCAATAAATCACTTTAGTTTTGTAAGGATTGTAGCGACAGAATGATCTGTGAAGGTGGTGCAAGAGGACCTGGGCCGCGGCATGGACGTGACCGTGCTGCACCACGACATGGGGCTGGCCAACACGCGCGCGCCCATGACGCTGGCGATGCACTCGCCCATGCAGCCGCTGCGTGCCATCGTCTCCTACAACGCCGAGGATCTTATCAACGAGGACGTACAGGTTACATCTTCACAATATTACTGGCTCAAAGAGCATTTTATTGTTGTAGAACTAATCCTGATAACCTAATAACCAATGTATATCATTATGATACAGTCGCGATAAGATGTGAGTTTCCGGAACTTGGCCAATTAATTTTGATGTAGAATACGAAATCGTCAATGAATGGTGTATTTCCAGGTGCTGGGTTTCGGACGCACGGAGGCGTCGGACCAAGGCGAGGAGCTACTGACGGTGTTCCTGAAGCTGGTGGAGTGCGACCGAAACACGTGGCAGCACTGCGTGTGCGGCGTGGCGCGCGCACAGGAGCTGGCCAGCGGCGTCTGCTCCGGTGACTCCGGCGGGCCCGTCATCTACCGCGGCGTCCAGGCTAGTGCTTTGGCAGACAATTATTTAGGGACACATCAAACACCCATATTTTGTGTGTACTACTGCAATTCATGGTTTATCTTTTATACAAACCGCCCATTCTGTTGCACACACAAAAGAGGACATTAATGAGGCCAACGACAGGGCAGTGCTTTGACTACTTATTGGTTAAAAGTAATATATTTGACTTCCATGTCTTTTGAATATCCAATCATTTAGTAGCCGCTTTGTAAAAGGTTGGTCTTCCTGTCCGTGATCTTTGAAATAAGACCGTCTGGCTCCAGCTATCGGCATTTATTATGAAAAAACATTCGGTATCTATGGCGTTTTTAATGTGTTTTAAATTTTTTTAAATAATCTAATTGCGAGGCAATCAGATTTACAGATAAGTAAGACGCAACTAGAGCGAATAAGAAGAAGGCAACGTGTTTAAAAATGGCATGGTGTTGGTTGTACAGATCGGCGTGACGTCGATGGGCCCTCTGTCGTGCGCGGCGGAGAACGAGACGTGGCCGAGCCGCGCCACGAGCGTGTTCACGTCCGTGTTCCCGTACCGCGACATCATCAACCGCACCATCAGCGAGGCGGAGCGCGTCATGCACCTCAGCGTGCCGTCGCGCTCCGTCCGCTCGCTCACCGCCTCGCTCGCCGTCTCGCTCGCCGCTACGCTCCTCATCACATTACTACTTGTTTCGTGATTTTTGCCTTTTAGTTTGTGAAGAAATATACATAAATATATACATACACATTTACATTTACATAACTAGTTTTGGGTTTTAATTGGTAAGATTTATTTTTAAATATTTCTTGGGATTTCATATAAACGCTTTCAAACTGAGAAATACCAATAATGTTGTACTTTGTCGACACCATTTTGAGAGTCTGCCGATTTCAGCGCCAGATAGCAGAAAGTGGAACTAAATTCAAATGTCTAGCCTAGGCAAGAAGTTTAAAAATAGTCATTCTCATCTAAATATATTTCGCTTAACTTTCGCTGTTATAATATTAGTAGGATTCAGTGGGATACTGACGTGTTCGCAAGCGTAGGATCTGCAAGGGCGGGGTGAAGGCGGAGCGCGCGGGGCGCGGGGTGCGGGGGCAGGCTCTGTCCACGCCGCAGGTACATCGGGCCTGAAACATACGAGGGAGATCGTCACTAACTGTAGCTTGATCAGATTCAAATATGAAGTAAGTGGCATATACTAGTTGGTCGTACGCAATTGGAACTTTGACTTCTGTATGTATAGTGCATTACGATTACGTAATCAAAATTACCCAAGTATACTATCTGCCTCCATACATCACATGTATAGGTCATAATGATGGTACCCTGGCTTGTCCTGCTCTACGACAAACACCTACCGAATAATATTCTCATATTTATCAGCCAGTTGGTCCGTTGGTAATATTAAAAATTGTTGTACATGTTTATTTGGGAATTTTAAAATTCCCTACTAATTTAGTTTATCTACGAGTTGGTCTGTGGGTCAGCGACATTTTGATAATGATATGTATTTCAATGGTAATTAAGTGTGATGGTTCACCAGGCGAACAAGGCTCCAGGCAAACAAACTGTACAGTACATCGAGGGAATATCTCTATTATATTAAAACTCCTTCTGGAGTAGAGACCCGGGGTGGAGCTAGTATTAGTAGCCACTAGGGTTCACAGGTCGTAAGAGCAATAAAATCCATTATCCCAAGGAGCCAAAGGCGCTTAGGCTCCTTAGGCCAACTCCGTTATTTTCAAAAAAATTCCAAAAAATGGCTCGACTATCGATTTTTATTAAATGTTTATCAAACCTCCAAAAATGTTATCGGTAAAAAAATGCGACCTCTAGAAAAGAACGCAGACATACCAAAGAATTCTGGGCCAAGCTGAAACGGAGACCTCGGTCGTTCGGTCAATAAGTTCCTGTTGGCTTGTTTGCCCATATTCAGAACAGATACACACTATTTGATAACATGCATCGATGACAAAGGCGGAGGCCCAGGCTGCCGACACTGGCACGAGAGCAGAGCCGCCGCCGCATTAGCATTTATATTGCGCGCCGACGAACGTCGCGAGTGACCGCGAGGATATTGTTGGACAAATGTTGTCGTTAAGTGCTACCTTCAAAATCCCTCACCTTTAGCTTAAGGATTACACACAGCGTTAATTTTTCTTTTTAAATTAGATTACTTCCAAAGCTACTAGGTTTTTTTGATAGATCTATATGTGTGAATCATGTGTGAATATAGGTAAGATAATGAATTTCCCCCAATCACTAAAATAAATTAAAATAAAATTTCTAAGCAATAATGAACAGTACAATATTTACAGCAATACATGCTGTATTAGTTATTTATTATGTATAAAATTAGTTATTTATTATGTATAAAATGTAATATGGATAAAAGTCTTAAAATAACTATGGCAACCTTTAACTGCCAGTCAGTGAAGAGATTGTCCGATCATATTAAGGACCTCTTGAATAACAGCGTTGATATTTTGGCCCTGCAGGAAACATGGCTATTCGAACATGACCTGGGCTATATTAATTCTATCGATCAGGATTTCGGATATTTTGCTAAGTCTTCGATGGATTTGTCAGTTGGTATATTTAAGGGAAGGCCGTGGGGGGGAGTCGCACTAATGTGGCGGAAGTCACTTTTTCCCAAAGTCTCCGTTATTGACTGTGATAGTGATAGGCTGGCGGCCATACGGATTGACCTGGAAGACCGCCCCATACTGGTGATTAATGTATATTTACCGTACGATAACACAAAAGAGGATAGTCTAATCGACTTTATTGACTGCTTGGGAAGTATAGAAGCTGTGATTAAAGATAATGACATCGACGCGGTATATATCCTTGGCGATTATAATGCCCATCCCGGATCCCGCTTTGGGAACGAGCTGTTCTCTTTTTGCTCTGACCATTCTATAGTGTGGGCTGATAAGGAGATCTTACCTAATGACACATATACACATATTAATAACAAAAAAGGGTCCCGACGTTGGCTGGACCACTGCCTCGTTTCGGACGCGGCACGAGAAACCGTACGTTCGGCTCAAGTAGAACTCGGAGCATATTGGTCGGACCACTTTCCCCTCCTTATAACGTGTGAGCTATCAGTGGTGGTGAGAAAAATTGAAGTGAACAGTGTTGATTTGTTGCGTGGTGTCCGATGGGGCAAGCGGGACATCGCCCAGATCGATAGTTATCGTAAAAAGTGCTGTGATTTAGTTAGTAAGCTTAGAATATCTAGTCATTGTGTGAATTGTGATACGCTGCGTTATTGTTCGAAGCATTATTATTTAATTGACGAATTTTACAATAATTTAGTATTAGGATTGCAAGAGGCTGCTAAAGAGACCGCCTCCAACTGTCACGGTGTACGTAGAGGCAAGCAAGTACTAGGCTGGAATTATCACGTGAGGGATAGTCACAACAAAGCTAGGCTACACTTTGACTGCTGGATATGCGCTGGCAAACCGGACTCAGGTATTTTATATGACAACATGAAAAGTAGTCGTAGAACTTTTAAAAACAAACTTAAGTGGTGTCAAAATAACGAGGATAAGATCAAAATGAATATATTGGCTACTCATCAAGCTGACAAAAATTTTGTGAAATTTTGGAACGCCACGAAACAGCTTAATAATAAATGTAGTCTTCCTGCTAGTGTCGAAGGAGTCCATGAACCCGATAAAATAGCCGAGTTATTTTCACACCACTTTCAAGTGGATCCCGTGCCCATTACCGGTGTCCGCAATGTGTGCCCGCCGCCGGTGGAGAAGGAAAACCTGCTCACCTACAATTTCACACCAAATGATATTGGTGACGTTGTTAGGTCAATGAAATGGGGTAAAGCTTCTGGATATGATGGTCTCAGCGTGGAACACATTGCATACTCGGGGAGGACATGTTTTGCGTTTTGGCAAACTTTTACAGCGTCTGTATAAACTCCGGTTATCTTCCTGAACGACTAATGAGAACCGTTGTAGTTCCTGTGCCAAAAAACAAAACCGGTGATCTTTCCAGCCTTAAAAATTATAGACCTATCTCGTTGGGTACAATTTTAGGAAAAATTCTAGAAAACTTAATTTCTCCAAAACTGAGACAATGCTTGAAGTTGAACGATGCTCAGTTTGGGTTTCGTCCCGGTCTCTCAACAGATTCCGCTATATTCAGTTTGAAAAGTACCGTGAACTACTACACGAAAAGGGAAACATCCGTTTATGGGTGTTTCCTAGACCTAAGTAGGGCTTTTGACCTAGTAAATTATAATTTACTCTGGGAGAAACTTCTATCATCGAGCGTTCCATCAAATATAGTGAATCTGTTGAGATATTGGTACGAGAACCAAACGAACCATGTGAAATGGGGCGACACAGTTTCTAATGATTTTAGATTAGAATGTGGAGTTCGCCAAGGGGGTTTGACCTCTCCGGACCTTTTTAGTTTGTATGTAAACGATCTGATCGAGGAGTTAAGGAGCACCAAAATCGGATGCCATATCGGTAATGTTTGTTTAAACAATTTCAGTTATGCTGATGATATGGTGCTCCTTGCCCCCTCGATTAGGGGCTTACGAAGCCTGGTCGCCATCTGCGAAAAGTATGCTCTGAATCATGGGCTTCGGTATAATGTTTTGAAGACCAAAATGATGGTATTTCGATCGGGTAAAGGGCCGGAGAGAATACTACCTGTATATTTGGATGGTGTCCTAGTGGAGAGAGTGGAGCAATTCAGATACTTGGGACATATTTTGACTGAGGACCTACGCGATGATGATGATGTGATACGCGAGCGCCGGGCCTTGTCCGTGCGCTGTAACATGCTGGCGCGCAGGTTCGCGCGCTGTGCCGATGAAGTCAAGCTGACACTCTTTCGGGCATACTGTCAAAGTTTCTACACAGCTCAATTGTGGGCCAACTGCACAGCGCGTATTCGGAGTAGCATCAGGATACAGTATAATAACGCATTCCGTATCCTGATGCGGTTACCGAGATACTGCAGTGCGTCGGATATGTTCGCGCAGGCCAGGGTCCCGGACTATTTCGCCATCATCAGGTCTCGCGTGGCATCGTTTTGGACGCGCATTCGTACCTCTAAAAATGAGATTCTGCACACACTGTCCCAGTATCTGGATTGTCCCATTCAAAAATACTGGCTCTCTGTACACCGTGACAGCAACAGGAAATAACCCTGTATTGTATTGTGCTGTGATTGCAATATGTCTATTGTATTTTAGTTTTAGTTAAATGCTCTTTTGTAACTATGGGTTTATTACCTGAAATAAATTATATTATTATTATTTTTGTTGTTTTTCCAATTGGAATTCTCAGGACTAGCCTGGTAAATTTGGAGAAAAGCACGGGCTTTTTGAGCCAAGTGCTAACCCACATATATTTATTTTTACGATGACGAGATCAATGAATTTTCTGAATCTAACTGTAAAAATTTTCTTACTATACGACAGGTATTTAAAATTGCTGCTTTCTGTAAGGTCATATAAGTAAATTTAGGTAGACATAATTGATTTAATCTGTTGAAAATATCTGATGGTATAACTCCAGTGGTGGAGATAACAATAGGGACTATTGAGACTGAATTAATCTTCCACATTCTTTTGATTTCTTCCTGCAACTCGGTATATTTCCTAATTTTTTCTTCTATTGTTGACTGTATGTTGTGTGTATTGGGAACTGCGATATCTATAATATATGCATGCTTATTGTGTTTATCTAAAAGTGTGATGTCGGGCCTGTTGTTATGAATTGTGTGATCTGTAAGAATGGTTCGATCATAATAGAGCTTGTGAGAATGATTTTCTAAAACAGATTGGGGGATGTATTTATAATATGGAGTAGAAGTGTCATTTAATAGGTTATGTTTTATTGCGAGCTTCTGGTGTATGATATTTGCTAGTTGATTATGTCTGTGTGTGTAATCATTTTTCGTAAGCGTGATGCACGCCCCCGTTATGTGTTGTATAGTCTCAGGTTTATTATGACACTTCCTACAATTATCATTAGTCATGGTCCTATCTTTTATTATATATTTTCTGTAGTTTCTTGTAGTTATGACCTGATCCTGGATAGCGGTAAGAAAACCTTCAGTTTCCGGAAATAGATAACCAGTACTAAGCCACTTATTCGACGCTTCTTTATTAATATGCGGTTGTCCTAAATCTTCAATATGTCTTCCGTGTAACTCTTTCTGTTTCCATTTATTAAATTTATCCTCTAAGTATTTGCGTGTATCTAAATGTTCTATTTCTTCTGCAAGATTAAGCGGTGTGAAGTTTTTGTCTAGTGAACAGATTATATCGTGTAATTGGCTGGAGGTTTTCTTATAGCTAAAGAATCGTTTCAAACTGTAAATTTGCTTGGCGCATAAATGACTCACATCAATTAATCCCCTGCCTCCTTGTTTTCTCGGTATGGTAATACGTTCTATTGCAGATTTTGGGTGATGATATCTGTAGTATGTTAATAAAGTTCTTATTTTCATTTCTAGTTTTTGGATTTCAGACTTTGACCATTTTATTATCCCAAATGAGTAAGTGAGAATGGGTATCGCATACGTATTTATAGATTTAAAAAGATTTTTACTATTCAATTGTGCCTTGCAAAGTTTATGGATTCTCTGAAAAAATTCTTTCTTAAGTTGTTCTTTAACCTGTCTCTGCTCAATTAGCTTTGCCTGCTTAAAACCTAAATATTTATATACTTCATCACTTGTCATAGCCGTTATCTGGTCTTCTTCGTTCAATCTGTAATTCCCTTCTACTACCTTACCATTCCTTACGTTAAGTCTCTTGCATTTGTCCAGCCCAAAATCCATGTTTATGGCTACTGAAAAATTGTGGGTGATATCTAGTAGTTTAGTAATATTTTCTTCTGTATTCGCATAAAGCTTTAAATCGTCCATATATAATAGGTGAGTTATCTGTGACGGTAAATTTCTAGTATTTATTAAGTTAAAACCATATTATTATTATTATTATTCATTTATTTATTTGTCATCTCTTTTTTACATTTTTAAATATACAATATTACAAAATTACATTATTATTATTATTATTATTGTTATATAATACGCACAGCTCTTGACATTTCCCATACATTGGTTTGGCAACTAGCCATCTGGTGGCAGGAGCACAGGGCGGGCGCTTCATAGAAACGGCGCGTCAAATATGCCTACTACTACTACAAATGAAACTGTATATCCGTGAACACGTCAGTAACACGTCAATGTGTGCGTTTTCATAGTCGAACGTCCCACAGTTACACAAGAACGGGGGAGAAGTGCGGAAGGAGCGGGGGGGTGCCATATTGCGGGAGGGGCAGGGAGTTTCCTTTCTGTACGTAGTACTAATATTAATTCTGTGGCAGGAGGTGACCTAACACAGTTTATTTGCACTTTAACATGTTATATGTTGGTCCTTTAATATTTAAAAAATACAACTATGTTATATATGTGTAATTCTATTTAAATTTGTGAAATACACTGTGTTACAACAAAATAAATTCGCGAAATTTAACAGTTTCATCAAACAACCGCTTCGTCTAGGAAGAGGCGCTAGTGTCGCATAAGTTGCCAATTTCTAGCCGGAGCTGCGCGTATTAACTCGATATTATTGTACTGTAAATAAGGTTAAAGAGAAGGGCTGTTCATTAAACAATTCCCGCTGGATGGCGTTGATAGCAACATTTTCCGTTTTAATTTTTTTTTGGCGTTGTTGCAGTACTTATAGGCAAACATTTTGAATTGGCGAGCGGTAAACATATTCTTTTATTTATTTTATGGCCTACGATTATATTTCAGTCAATATAATGAAAAAAAAGCTTTAGAATAGAATCTGCCATGAATCTTCGTATCTCGACACTCACTCACACTACGACGAGAGCTTTCAAAATGACATTAAATATGGCGCAAAGCATTGTTATAAATTTAAAAATACGCTACTAGATGGCACTTATTTTAAAAGAGTGTCTAACTATAATAAAGCCAATCGGACTGGCTGGCAGCATAAGAAAAAAGAAAAATAAATTTAAAAAATACAAAGAGCGAAATATAACCTACAATTTCTTCTTGTCATTGTCATGTTTTGTAAGAAGTAAGAAAATATATTTATGAAAATTAATATACCTATATAGTTCAAGATCGTATTAATTGGACTCAGAAAGACAGCAACGAAAACGTTCTCCACCGCGTTGCAATCTCTAGACTGTAGTTGCAAACTGTCAAAAAGCGCAAAGTTGAATATTTGGGACACGTTTTGCGACACGACAGATATCAGCTACTTCAACTTAACATAAAATCATGGCTGAGAAACATATGCGAGTGGACCAGAGTTACCACGGTTGAGGAGCTGTTTCGCTTAGCGACGAACAGAGAAGAGTTTGCCTATCTGACGGAACCTCCAGTAATGGAGAGGCACTACAAGAAGAAGTTCTAATTCAGTAGTGCAAAATCATAATTAGTAATAAGAAACTGTAATTTAAATACCTATCTACCAGGTTTCAGCAGTTTGTATTTCACCACCTCTTAGATTCCCAACAGAAATCTAGCAATAGTTCGAACATCCATTTTCAAAAATCAATCAGCAAGCAGGAAAAGCCACCGCAGATGATCATGACGATCATAATGTTCTATTGAATTGTATGACTAGAATTATATATTTTTAAATAAAACTAAATAGTACATATTGTTGACTTTTATTTTTAGTAATGAAGTGGAAATTTATTTTCCGAACTTTTTTTTATTAAAGAAAACAAAAAGATTAGGTATAGTAATTCCTTTCCCACATAAATTGTTAAATATTGCAGTCATTATTCTGTGCATGATGACTCCTTCATTGCTTGGAATGATGGATGATGATAAATTCTTCATCACAACAAACATGTGTTACAGTTTTTGTATTTGTATTACAGAATTAGTGTATAAAGAAACACTTGTGCTGTGCATTTCCTGCCACATATTGTCCCTGGACCTTTCCTGAAACAGATTGTGATAGTAAATATCTACTAACAGTTTCAATAAATAAATGTCAAACTTTAGTGTTTTAAAATACAATTCGGTGACCGTGTATATATACATGTGTGATATTAATTTATGTCTGCATTATTACTTACGTCAAATCGGTATATCGTTTCAAATCTCCAAGCACTCGCTTCCTCGACTTTGGCGGGCCAGAATTTACCTACATGCCTCAGTAATCTCTTCCTCAGATGCCTCAGATATCTGGTAGCCATTATTATCTTCAATGAACAATAAACTAATAAAGCACAAGTAGGGACACGAAAAAAGTATCGATACTTTGTGGTATCGAGTACTTTTCCTTTCTATACCGATACTTTTGTACTCGATACTTTGTATTCGATACTTTTACTCAATGAGTACTTTTTCAGAGATATCGTATCGAATATATATATTTTTTATTTATTTATAAGAAAAAGTACTCGATACCCTAAGGTATCGATACTTTTGTTTCGATACTTTTACGAGTAAGATACTTTTTTTTCGATACTACTCATGAGTAAAGTATCGATACTTTCTATTCGATATCGTGTCCCTAAGCACGTTTTTCAGATAAGCTGTTACGTTTCTCGTAACACACTTATCTGAAAAAATCTATTGCAAAAAAAGAAACTTCCATAATTACAACTCCAATAAAACACGGCGTCCTGAAATAGGTAAATAGTAGTGTTGCAACAATATTGTTGACTATCGATAGTATTGTCAATAGCATTGTGACCTTGAAAAATAGTCAGACTATCGATAGGCCTATCGATGGTATTGATAGCCAATAGTTTGCAATACTATTGATGATAACCAAAACTAATATTTCAACAAACAATCGATACTATTGCACTATCGATAGCTTGTAAAAATTCAATAGTATTGTTATTCAATAGTATCGATACTATCGATAGTATTGAAAAGCAATACTTTCGATTGGATTGATAGTTTCGGTTATCATCAATAGTATTGCAAACTATTGGCTATCGATAGTATTGACACGTGTCAATACCATCGATAGTCCTGCAACGCTAGTAGATAGATTTGTATGTAGTGTTGACTTTACATCGATACCACGACGAATATCGATATATTTTATTGTTGATATAATTTAATATCGTTTTTAAATATTCAAAAATAAATCTGCAAATAATAAATGCGTATTTTATGCAGAAAGTGACGAAAGTAATACACAGGTATACTTCCCATCACGTAAAAAGGCCGCTGGTAGGGTGAGGAGGGGGTGAAACTTGCGCATGGGTACGACTGACGAACCAATCGCGCGCGCCGGATGAGACCCGCCCGACCCCCGCTCACCGCATAGACCGAGATATCGCCTGCTGCGCAGCTTACCCGCAACGGCCTTTTTACATGACGGCAACAATACCTTCAGTTACATTTTAATTGATAATTTGTTAATACTTATCCGAAGCTGATCGATTAGCTTCCGCACTGCCAACGGTGAATACATAATCACACTTTCAATGAAATGTATTTCAATAAAATCGAAAAAAAATAATTAAAATAAATCACGGAGGTCGAGCCCGACCTCGACTTTATCGATAATTCAAAGTATCGATACTTCGTGCCCTAGAAGTTCTAGGATTAAATTAGACGTTCAGAAAACATGTTGGGAAATGCAAACTAAAAACTAAAAAATAATTAATTGACCGAGCGAGCGAAGCGAGCGAAGCGTCTCAGTTTCGAGTAATTCAGTGATTCGTCCCATGTACCTACGGCCCATTTGGGACGAAACGCAGAAAATCAAAATTATATAAAATTTCATTCTGCAATTCGTCCCATGTTTTTAAATGGTACAATCAGTAAAAAAAGTGTTAGTGTAGAAATAATAAACATTGAATTTTTCATTAAGAAATGTAATAATAATAGAATAGCTACATACAGAAAAGGACTTAAAAAAAAACAGAAAACATAAAATCAAGAAGTATTTTTACTAGTAAACTAAATCTGACATTAGGCCTTACTGTCCGTTTTAGTTTCTTATTTACGATGTATTATACTCGTCACAAAACAAGGAATTTTAAAGAGTTTCTATTACAGTCTTATAATTATTAATCACATTTAAAAACTATTCTACATACATAAAAAATAAAAAATCAACAGTAATAAATATAAAAGATGTTATTTATAATAATAAAGATAAAAATAATCAACAATTTGTAAAAGATTTATGGATATATTAGTTTTTAAGGTTTCATCCATACTAATATTATAAATGCGAAAGTTTGGATGTGAGTTTGTGAGTTTGTGAGTTTGTGAGTTTGTGAGTTTGTGAATTTGTGAGTTTGTGAGGATGTTTGTTACTCAATCACGCAAAATTTACTGGACGGATTTCGATGAAATTTGGTACAGAGGTAGATAATGACCTGGAATAGCACATAGGCTACTTTTTATCCCGGGAAAAAGCACTGTTCCCGTGGGAAATTCACGCGGGCGAAGCCGCGGGCAAAAGCTAGTTATTTATATAAACCATATTAAGTAACTTATTTAAATTCTACAAAATACTCCCTTTCCTAGTCATGCACGTGTACAAAGATAAGTAGGTAGTTTTATTGCTTTATTGATCCTGGCATACTTTACTTCAAGGGTGATCTCCATAACCATTGTTAAGAGTGTATCACGTCCGCGCGCCCGACCGAGTTTAGGTATTTGATAGACCTCAGCTGGCTGTGTGCAAGTCACACGCACACATCGACGTGAGATTGCCGCCAACCCGAAGTAATAAGTGACAGGGATCCGGCAAAGGATTTGTTGGTACCTATATAATTTTTTTTTCTTGTTTTATGGTAATGAATACTAAAAATAAAATTACGACCATTTTCTTATGTAAAACATACTTGGCGCGACTTGGCAGTAAAATGGACACGAATGCCGCTACAGAAAATAGCATGACCGTCGTGCCAGGTTGCTAAGATGTTAAACATCTGCCTGGCATCCCATGAAGGCCAATTTTTCGGGATGAGGTTTACAAAAATAGTATTTTTGGATCCAAGATGGCGGACAACTTTTTTTTAATTTTGCAATATGGGTATCGTTTTAGAAGTGTTTCAGTGCGCTGATAACGAAAATAACATTTATTTTGAAATCCAAGATGTTATTTTGGTCATCAGCGTCCCCAAAAACCTAAAAAATGATACTTACCCATATTGTAAAATAAAATAAAAAACTGTCCTCCATCTTGGATCTCAAAATAAATGTTATTTTCGTCATCAGCGTCCCCAAAAACCTAGAAAACGATACCCATATTGTAAAATAAAATAAAAAACTGTCATCCATCTTGGATCGATATAAAACGATACCCATATTGTAAAATAAAATAAAAAACTGTCCTCCATCTTGGATCTCAAAATAAATGTTATTTTCGTCATCAGCGTCCCTAAAAACCTAAAAAATGATACCCATATTGTAAGATAAAATAAAAAATTGTCCGCCATCTTGGATTTCAAAATAAATGTTATTTTCGTCATCAGCGTCCCCAAAAACCTAGAAAACGATACCCATATTGTAAAATAAAATAAAAAACTGTCCTCCATCTTGGATCTCAAAATAAATGTTATTTTCGTCATCAGTGTCCCCAAAAACCTATATAACCATACCCATATTGTAAACTTGAAAAAAAAAAACTGCCCGCCATCTTGGATCTCAAAATAAACGTTATTTTTGTCATTAGCGCACCGAAAAACCTATAAAAACATACCCATATTGTAAAATTGAAAAAAAAAGTTGTCCGCCATCTTGGATCTCAAAAAAAATGTTATTTTCGTAATCAGCGCACTGAAAAACTTATGAAACGATATACATATCGCAAAATTAAAAAAAAAGTTGTCCGCCATCTTGGATCTTGATTTAGATTTATTTTGATTTTTATGATTTCGATTTCTATGATTTCGATTTATTACGATTTCTATGATTGCGATTTATTACGATTTCTATTTCATCAAAAATTGTCGGCCATCATTAATGAGTAAGAAAATGGTACCTATATAAATTTTAAAAAGATTAAAAGTAATAAATATGTAACTCTGATCTACATTACTCTCTGCTATCTGTGAATACATGAACACGCGAAAATTAAATGCCTCCCGAGCAGCAGAGCGACTTTCCGATTCCCCTTGACTCTTACCGGCAGACTGATTTTTCGTGGGCTTGGAACTCGTATATATTGAGCGATGGCATTGCCATACAAAAAATGTATGGGGAATTTCTTAGTGAATTGTTACGATATATAATCCTCTTTCGCGGGAACCGCTGTCGAGTAGACTGCGTTTGTTTAGCGCTCCTCAGTTAACACTACATATAGCCATTTAAATTAAACCAAAGTTAATTGTGTTGTATATCAAAGTGAAGTTAGTGACATTGTCTACACGGTATAATTTTTGGATTTGCAATTCCTTTACGGAGTAAACCACAGCGACGTAAAAATCAATGTGAATAAATGCAGTTTATCCCTGACCTGCCCTAACATAGTCAACTTCAACCGTGCGTTGTGCGAGCGCCGCCGTCCCCTGCGCGCCCCGCCACCCTCGAGCTTCCAGCCCTCCCAACGCTACGAAGCTACGCCCCGCCACCGTCATAGCCGAGTAGCCGAGTGAGTTCCCCGCGCCTCACCGCCCGCACCCACCAGTCGATCGTCTTTTGTTTTCGTCGTGCTTACAATGGATTCAAGTACGGGGAAGAAAAATAAAAACAAAAACATATCGTTATCTGAAACAAACTTGATTGAATCGATGGATCGAGAGGAAATGACCACACCTCCCAACTTTCTTGCTTCCTCTATCAAAAGAAGGAGAGGTGAGGTGGATGATGTCTACATGGACCGTTTCCAAGCTTTCCAACAGGAAATAACATCAATGATTCAAAACATGTTCCAGTCTCAAGGAAAAGAAATAAAAAAAATAACATCTACTTTAACAGACATTCAAAATACAAACACAAACATTGAAAAATCTGTATCTTTTTTAACGGTACAAAATGAGGAACTAAAAAAGAAAATAGAGCAAATGGAAATCCAACATAAAAAAGACATAGAATATCGGACCATTCTTGAAGAAAAGATTGAGGATTTGCAACGAGAATCCCGTAAAACAAACCTCGAAATAAAAAATGTTCCGAAATTCCCAGATGAATCCAAGGAAACCTTAATCGAGATGGTTACATGCTTATGTGAAAACATTGGCTGCGACTTCGACAAATCGCAACTAAAAGATATTTACAGAGTTCGGGAGAGAAAGGGAGGTAAGAGCGATACACCTATAATAATTGAGACATCATCGACTATTTTAAAAAGTCACATTATAAAAAACTGCAAGGCTTTTAACAAAAAACATAAGCAGAAGCTTTGTGCCAAGCACTTGGGCTTGAGAAGAAAGGAAGATACCCCAATCTTCGTGGCGGAGCAGCTTACGACTAAGGGAGCCCGCCTGTACTTCTTGGCTCGTGACCTAGCCAAGTCCAAAGATTATAAATTCTGCTGGACCTCTTACGGTAGGATTTACCTGAGAAAAAATGATAACTCGCCCATAATAATTATAAGAAGCGAGTCTCAGGTGCAGGGCCTTATGCAGGCAGATTGACTAGGCCCAGTGCTTCATGCTGGGCTAGTATCTCTTCTTTTTCTACATAGATTATATAGAATATCCTGTAAATCCTGTAAATTTAGTATAGGAATGGTAATTTTCTATTTCGCATTATGTAAGTGCTCAGTTGTATTACACATTCAATACTACACAATTACAAATACATATATTTACAATTATCGCTATATTATATACAAATTTATTAAATCAAATACATATTTAATTACTAATATACATGAAAAATTGGAAAACATTACTTTACTAAAAAATATGAGGTTTAAAAAAGGAAATTTATTTATACACATTTGTTTACACAAGTATCAACTAAATATTGAATCGAAACATATAGTATTATATAACATTCGATATGGATAGTAATTTTATTCATTCGCAAGAAATAGACGAAATTGAAATAGCAAAATCTGAACAGTTGTCTGTGGAAGAATTTGTCTCAAGACCGCAAGTCACACGAAAAAATGATTGTACATTCATATCTCAAAATATTAGGAGCATATATAAAAACTTTGATTGCCTTGTCGCTACTCTATCACAATTTAAATTCAAAATTGATATAATTATTCTCAGTGAATGCAGACTTGAATCCACGAAACCTGTCCCGCATCTGGAAAATTACACGTCTTTCGTTTCAACAATTCATATCAATCAATGCGATGGTGTTGTTGTTTACATAAGAGACAACCTCAAAGCCAACATAAAAGAAATCAAATTAACACATGCATCATGTCTACAAATAAGTTTGTCAAATTTAATAGTACTTGGTATTTACCGATCTCCTTCCAACAACGACGCAGATAATTTCATAATATCATTGGATACACATTTAAAAACTATAGATAAATTTAAACAAATAGTAATTACAGGTGACATAAACATAAACTTAATACCAAAAGTAAAAGAAAAAAACTATGAAATCAAAAATAGGCAATCTTACTTAAATATGTTAGCATTACATGCTATGTTGCCGGGTCATGCCCTACCCACAAGAGATGCCTCTTGTTTAGACCATTTTATTTTGAAACTAGACGATAAAAGAAATAAGGCATCTATTGTTATATTTGATACAACCATTACTGACCACCGATTGACTTTTTTAAAGATCTGTAATTCCTATGTTGATTATAATAAACCTAAATATAAAACCACTATTGATTACCAGAAAGCACTAACCTATTTAAATGAGAACAATTTTTCCGACTTGATTTTATTAGATGACCCTATAGAATTAACTAATTTAATAACAGAAAAAATAAGAAATTGTCTTAAAGAAAATACTACCATAAAATTAATTAGATGTAAAGACCGTATAATTAAGCCGTGGGTCACTCCTGGTGTTCTGCGCTGCATCAGAAACAGAAATGACTTGCAATCTAAGGTACGAAATGATCCATCAAATATAGTACTAAAAGTAACTTATACCAGGTACCGGAACCACTGTAACAATCTTTTGCAAAACTTAAAAACAAAATATGATCGAGAACTACTTTCTAGTAATAATAATAACCCTAAATCACTTTGGAAAACTATAAATTCATTAACACATAGATATAAAAATAAATCACATAATTTAAATCTTTTACAAGCTCATACGACACCTGAATTGGCAGTTAATAAGGCAAACGAATACTTTGCAAGTATAGGTAAGAAACTGGCAGAAGGTATACAAGGTCAACATTCCATGCCTGGGGAATCACTTGTAAATCACTCCCAATCCTCTCAGGTTTCGTCTTTTGTAATGCTGGACGCTGATTGTGACGAGGTGTATAATACATTGATGGGTCTTAAATCTGAGAGCGCTCCGGGCTGTGATAACATACCTACTCGGTTTTTAAAATTCGCTCATCAAATTATTGTTCCTGTTTTAACCCACTTAGCTAATCTTTGTTTCCAAAAAGGTATATTTCCGGGTGCCCTTAAAAAAGCTGTTATTACCCCAGTGTATAAGAGTGGTGACAGAGACGAAGTGTCGAATTATAGGCCAATTTCGGTTCTATCAGCTATTTCTAAAATTCTAGAAAAACTAATTAATAAACGACTACTCAATTATTTAAATAAATTTAATATAATATCTGACTCGCAATTTGGCTTCAAACAAGGTACTTCCACGGAAGACGCTATTACAGCATTAACATCTATAATTGTGGAAGCAGTGGATAATGGCAAAAAGTGCTTAACCACATTCCTTGATTTAAAAAAAGCGTTCGATACCGTATCTGTCCCCATTCTTATACATAGGCTGGAAAGCGTAGGGATAAGAGGTAAGCCTCTGGAATTGCTTACTGACTACCTAAGAGATCGAAAGCAGTGTGTCAAAATAGGTCAGTATACAAGCGAACAGACTGAAATTGAGTATGGTGTTCCACAGGGCAGTGTCCTTGGACCCACTTTGTTTCTCATTTACATAAATGAGCTTTGTAAATTGAAAATTGAAAACGGACATATTTTTTCTTACGCCGATGACACTGCCTTGGTGTTTGTGGGAAGTTCTTGGGATGAAGTTCGACAATACGCGGAAACAGGACTCAAAAAAGTTGCTAGATGGTTAAACTTTAATTTACTGACACTCAACACGGAAAAAACTAACTTTATCATTTTTAGTAACTATAATAGTACGCAGCCTGGACAAGACTTTAAAGTTAAAATCCACACATGTCCTAACTCCCTAATTTGTAGCTGTAATGAAATAACAAAGGTTGAGAAGGTTAAATATTTGGGCGTCATGGTGGATCAGCGACTTACATGGTATCCGCATCTGGAGCTTTTAATTGCCAGGATTCGCAAATTGATGTGGGTATTTAAAACACTTAGATATATTGCCGATAGCAGACTACTGAGTCGAATTTATGTTTCACTCGCTCAGTCAATTTTGGTATACTGTATACCCATTTGGGGTGGAGCAGCAAAGTCAGAATTTTTGCATTTGGAAAGAGCACAACGATCTCTTCTAAAATTAATGTATTTTAAAACTTATTGGTACCCTACTTCTGATCTCTATTCTGAATGCAAACTTCTTTCTGTTAGAAAGCTTTATATCTTAAATATAGTACTAAGAACACATAGAAGTCTGCAGTTTGACCCCGGTATCTTGAATAAAAGACGTAGATATGCGGTTGTTACAGTTGTCCCCACAAACACTACTTATGCCCAGAGACAACTCGTAAGACAATCTTCGCATCTATATAATAATATTAATAAAGATCTGAATATTTATGAACTATCTTACCATGCCTGTAAAAAAACTTTAACCTCATTTTTACAAAATTTAACCTATGAAGAAGTCGAATCACTCTGTACTTATTTGTAAGGTATACTATTGTTATTATTATATTACATTACACAAATATATACAACACAAAATTAAATTACATTAAATTCCTGATACACTGAGCTTTTAAGTTTTTAATTATATGTATTCTCAAAAATTGTTATTAGTAATATTACTGACTTTTTGTTAAGTATGCTTACTGTGAAAGAGCGGACTCTCCAAACACAAGTATTTTATACTTAAATGGAGATTCCAATCATACACTGATAATGTAAACGAAGTTACTAAATAAAGAATTATTATTATTATTATTATTATTATATTTTTTTCGAGTTATTTTTCAAAAATCTAAAACGAGCAACTTGTAGCTAGTTTAATAAACTCGCGATTTAACATTATGTAGAAATTATAATTTGTGTTTTACATAATGATTTCGTTAAAGCCGTGAACCTTGTTTTTCGTATTTTTCGTGTTTTCTGGAAGGTATTTACGCAAAAATAAAAGGCAAAATATTTTTATCTGTCTCGTATAAGTAGTAGCAGTTATTTGAGAAGCCTATAGTACTATTTTTATTATCAATAATGATCTAGTTTTGGCACCAGGGTCAATTCAGTAACGCCTGTTTTGGCTAAAAACGTGTGATGCAGGCTTAACTTACTGATAACAACCGCAAAAACATAAATAGTCAAAACAAAAGAATTCATTATATCTTCCATTGGTATCTTCATTCTATTATAGGGACGGACTTCATCAAAAGAATGAACAAATAATACCTCTTCAAAAGTGACCACCGCATCCATTGTTTACTTATCTGGAAGCCATACATGTCAACCAATTGTATTCATTTCGGTAACACTTGAACTTGTGCGTTTTCTTATTAAATGAAACAATTACCTGTTGTCTTGATAAAACATTCAGCAATAACATTTTTTTTTCACAATCAATGTTTTTATATTTAGCTATGAACAAAACCACAGCAAAATGTAACAATTCTAACGAAATATACATTTATCTTAATTCTTGTCTCACTGACTGTACCAAGCGTTGATAAGGTTTAAATTTCCATACAAAAAAAGAATGGGACGAATTGAAATTTTGATTAATTTTGATTTTCTGCGTTTCGTCCCAAATGGGCCGTAGGTACATGGGACGAATCACTGAATTACTCCCAGTTTCCACTAGCCGAAAATTCTTTTGTCTGTCCGGATGTTATCGCCTACAGGTCGCATTTCTGAACTGATTCTCATGAAATTTTGTGAGCAGGTTCAGTAATTTTATAGAATTTTTTAGTCGAGCCATTTTTTCGAAATTTAAAAAAATGGCGGAAATATATAAAAAAAACCTCATATCTCAGCTACTTAAAAAAAATTCAAAAATGTCATTAGACGTTTTTTGTTATTCTTATTAAGATGCAACTTTTTTGTCTGAACAGCATAGTGAAATTCAATAAAACCGCTATAAATTCATATATTTTAAATTCTCGTACGTTAGTTCACAAAAAAATCAAAAGATAGCGCAGCAAAGCTTTTAATACTCGCAAATTCGCTTATTGACGTGGGTTTGGCATATTTATCTATAAATGTATTTGGTATAAAATATAGTATTGTTAAATTAGCATCCCGTAAAGACTTGAACCTTCGGTGGGGCTAACTCAATATGTGTGATTTGTCCGTAATTACGGAAATAAATATATATTTATTAATATTCTTTTTTATATTATTCGAGGCAAAAGAGGCAGATTTTTTAGTGGTATTGACCAACCACAAGAACATGTTTGGCCTATGTGTAAAATATGAGACTTTTTACACGACTGACCAAAAAAGGAGTGTTATGTTTTCAGGGTTCATATATGTATGTATGTATGTAATTTCTTTATTCCACCATAAGTCCTAAACGGCTTAACGGATTTTAATGAGAGAGGTATTTTTAGATTCCTCGCATTAGCCCGAATGACATGGGCTATGTAAATTGTCAGTCGTGTTTTTTATTTTTAAATAATTAGCTTGTTACTTTCTTTCCAGCATTGGTAAGTTGGTTTCAAAACTCTTCTAAGCCAGGGACACGGCAAAATATCGGTTATTTCGTGTAAGGGCTCGCGAGGTCTACTGTTCTTACAGAACAACTAGTCAGTAATATTTGTTTACTTTGAAACTAAATATAAATGTATGCACATATTCCTATAGTTTATTTTTTGTTAATGAATACCTACGTGTATAATACCTACCTACTATAATTTCTTTTGATAAAAGTATTTGCAAAATTAAATTGTTTAAGTTTCAGAACGAACTTTCTACAATCATAAGAGATGATTGTAGAAAGAAATATCTTTTTGCGTAAAAAAAAGCAACGTTGCCATCTTACACCTCGCACGGATCGGCAACAGCGTATCGATGAATTCCTGAGATGAATTCGCACAAATATTCCAGTCCTGTCATATACGTAATGGCAAGCTTGTAATAATAAATTAAATCTAGGGTTCAGTACGTATTTATATGAAAGATTTTTTTTATGGTGAAATTTAAATTTGATAACTGGGACATATTATATATTGGATATGAAGGCAGGGATATCTGAATATGACATCTTGACATCTGGATGTGAAGACCTGGGTGTCTGGTCATGTGCATATGAAATGCTGGACAGCTGAATATGAGGACCAAAGCTTCAGGAGATGATCACCTGGACATCTGGAGCTGAAGACCTGGACATCTGGACATCACCTGCACATATGAATTTAAAGACGTGGGAGTTTGGTCATGTGGATACGAAAACCTGGACAATAGGACATAAAGTCCAGGACTTCACATCCAGATGTCCAGGTGATGTCCAGATGTCATATTTAGATAGCCTGTCTTCATATCCAAAAGTCCCAGTAATCAAATTTAAATTTCACCATAAAAAATCTTTCATAAAAATATGATTGAACCCTAAATTGAATTTTATATTGAAACATGCTATTTTATAAATTTTTAGCATTTCATAATTTTCATTTGTTTTTCACGTACAGCCGATGGCGCTGTCAGGGCAAGCAACATCGAGGAAGCATGCATTTAGGTCTCAAAGTGCTTTTATATAAATAGTAGTAGTCAGTAGTTTGTAATAAATCTGCTAGACGTCGCACCTAAATGTCACAAAATATTACGCACACATCAACAAGAATCTCAATTTTTGTCGTATTTTAAATGCCGTTTTTCTCGTAAATTATTATACATTATTTTGTTAAATTCAACATGAGAGCACAATTACTTCATAAGAATCGGAAATTCGATTTTCTCATGAGAATCATTAACGAAGTTTAGAGCATTGCTGTAGAACAAAATGTATGGACGGCCAAAGCTTGGCTTTCACCTTATCAAAAAACCTAATCGTGTAACGCAGTGTTATTTTTGCTATAAATAGTAATAATATACAGCTATAAGATCGCTGCGGCCTAAGGTGTTTTTCCTTATACCTCTATAATACCTAAAGCACGGAATTGGATTTTGATTGAACCTCAATTACTTTTATTATTTAATCAATCGATGTAGAGAACGTAGAGCACTCGTAGCAGTCGTAGCAAGAGAGCACGATATCGGAGCTCGGAGCTACGAAAGCGTAGCTCATTCGTAGCCGCACTGCTACGAAGCTTACGATTAATTATTTCTTAATTTATTTATGTCAATACACAAGACATAAACCAGGTAGTTAAAATAGACTAATGCAATAGTTTATATAAGTACCTTAATATGTATTGTTATATATTGTTATTGAAGAGCTGGATCTCCTAACACGGGTAATTATTTACTTAAATGGGGATCCCGATCACAAATAAGTTAATGTAAATGGTACAAAAATAAAGAATTTTTAATTTGTTTTTTTTTTTCAATAGCTACTCTGTAAACGTCCTACGTACCTGGACTAATTTTATAGTATCAAAACACAATGTCGAAAACACAACAAATAAACAATTAATAGGATCTTGTATCAATTTTAGTTAAAACTGATACGAGTATACAGTTGCGTGGCCCCCACAGAGCGGCAGGCACTAGTTCCCGCCGCCCTCTGACCGGCCGCGTGTTTGCTCGCGACCTCTCTCTGCAAACCGACCCACACGAGATTTGTTTGCGGCCGACACGCCGAGCAAATCTCTTTCTAATCAAACCGCGCCGTCCGGGTCTTTGTAGTATTTGATAGAATTTTCGGGGGCAAATAGAGCGGGTCTTTGTGGCGAAAACAGCGCGGTGACGGCCGCCGCCAGCGAGCGGCCGCGAGATAGCGGCGCCCGACCTTGTAGTTGGAGGCAGTTGTCAATACTCAATCATGATCATAAACATCACAATATTCAAAACAAGTGTTCCATTACGTTTGAATTAAAAACCGACAATGAATTACTCGTAACTACGTACAATAGCAATATGAGAACGTTTAGTCAGAAGATTACTCGTTGTCGGATCAGTTGTTCGCAAGTTTATTAATCAATCTATATAAACAGGCCTATTATGGTCATGTCATGTTATGAGGAGAGAAGACGAACATCGAGTTAAGAAGACATTGAATAAGAAGGTGAAGGGCTACAGGGGAAGAGGGAGACCAAAGAAGAGATGGTTGGACTGTGTGAGGGACGATATGACGGAGATGTTGGTATGACGGGAAACAGAGACTTGTGGAAGGTTATGACATATTGCACTGACCCCAGATGACGGGATAAGGTGAGGAATATGATGATAAGTAGGCCTATTATTGGCTTAAAAAAATAAATACAATAAAAAATGGTTATCACTTTTTAACATTAATCAATTTATTCTTAACTTAGTTTATAGAATAAGTGGAGAAGTTATAGTATAAAAAAAGTATGCTATCATGGCACGGCCGGCAGATGTAAAACAAATGAGTATCTTGGCACGACGCATCATAATGTTTTCCGTAACGGCTTTCTATTCGATTTTACTGCCAAGCCGAGCCAATAGATGTTTTACATCAAAATTTTGTTCATAAGTAATTCTCAATTGTTCTTGTTTGTTGTCCATGTTTCTCTTGAGTGCAGCCGTTACGTACGAGCGCTGTATAGTCATTGGAATAAGTTAGTTTTGATACCTTTTTATTTTTATCGTTTACATTGCGCACCTGTTGTGTTCTGATTAAATTAATTTCATTCCCCAGTATAAGTTTCTCCTTACAATGTACGGAAAAGTATGCATACATATATGTAAGTAATACGTTACATCCAGGAATACCTACCTACTTACTGCTCTCGAGGGATGCATAAACACGAACTAAGGATCCAGCAATTGCTACTTATATATCTTCAGAACGATACTGTTTGTAATATATTGGGTAAAACTAAACGCAGGCGTTTCCTGTTATCGCCGCCAGGCGTTTTGGGGTTCTCACACTGCTAGCGTGGATGGCGTCGCGTGTGGTCCGCCATTGCTTTGTCCCGGGCGATATCGGTTTGATTTTAATACGCGGAGCGGTCTCGCGTCTTTTGCTTGTTGTTTAGTTTGAGTGATAATCGTGAATTTCCTGTTTGTTAAATAACTATTGAATTTGGGTTTGTGAAAAACTCTGTTATTGTGACTTTTTCTTGTGAGAGGTGAAACGTGGCTGGCTGTTCACATCTGGCTGTTCCCGAGTGAAACTACGGGAAGAAATCTATTTATTTGTCCTGGGGAATTGAGATCTCAAGGGTTAGGTAGGGTGATTAGGAATTCCCCCTTCCCGAAGACACTCAAGTTTGGATCCGAAGAGAAAGAAGATTTAATTTGGTAAGTGTTCAATTGTAGTTAATTTATAGGTTATCATATAGGGCCCTGTAGCTCCCTTCATAAGCTACGGTGGTAGCAGACTGCGTTAAGTTAGTTAGGTTTTAGTCGGGCAAACGTGGTGCCGCGTGGAGATTTTTTCCCGGTACTTATTTTTACCGGTGGTTTTTCCCGGTGAAGTTCCGGTACAGAATTCTTCCCGCCGCTTCGTTTGTCCGGATTCTCTCTGCCACATTTTCTGGCAGCAGAGCGTAGTTGCTCTGCACATTTTCTGGTAGCAGAGCGTAGTTTATCTACCCTCTATTTGTTCGTTTGTAAAAAATAATTAATTGTTTGTAAAAATTATTAGATTTTTCTTAGTTTGTTTGTATAAGAATATTTGTAACCTTTTTTGTATTTGTTTGCGGTTTGTACCGTGCGTTCCGGGTTTGTGCCATTCTCATACCTACCGCGGTTCTTCGTGTAGTTGCTTGATTTTGTTGTTTTTTATTTACCTTTTGTTATTTTTTGTTTGTGACTTGACGCGATGGCGAAGGCCTCCAATGCTAGGGCGACACTCGCCAACGAATTGAGATGGTTTGTGACGGCCGGAGGACTCCTGTCCCGGAAGGACAGGGAGGGCGCCATACTGCTAAGAGCGGATCACCTCCACTCACGATTGATTAGCGCGGAAGCGGCCATGGCGGCGCTTACCGAAGCCGATCTTACCCCGGAGGCCTACGCAGGTCACATGGCGGACATGGACCAGATCCTGAGTCTGCACGATGATATCGCGGAGGCGGTGACCGCAATAAGGGCGAGACAGGCTGGCGGACCAGCCCCTCGCACACCTGTTAGACAGGAAGGACCAGCGGTTACTGGTCGGCTCCCCACCCTTCAGCTGTCCCACTTTGGGGGTAGGATGGAGGAGTGGGTAGCATATAAAAATATGTTTGAGTCCCTGGTCGTAGCACGACAGGATTTGTCGAAGGCCCAGAAGATGGCCTACCTCCTCTCCACTCTTGAGGATGAAGCGCGGTCGCTCATCCAGCACCTCCGGGTGGAGGACGACCAGTACGATACGGCTTGGGAGTTATTGAACTCCCGCTACCAAAACTTACGTTTGTTAGCGGATGCGCACGCCGCACAGTTGATGGCCCTGCCCAAGGTGGCCAACAGGGCACAGTTGCGCCTGCAGTTGCTCACGCCCGTTACAGTGGCCTGTAACGCGCTCCGCACACTGGGGCTGCCGGTGGACCAATGGTCTTTTTTGTTGGTGCACATTGTATTGGGCAAATTGCCCAATGACATCCGCTCGCGGTTTGAGCGCGAAAATGCGGAGCGGGATAGCACCACCCTACCAACATTCACTGACTTGGTGAAGTTTTTGGAGTTTGAGGCACGGGCTGCTGAGAATACCATGACGGACTCAGCGCCATCCAGAGCGCCTGAACGTAGGCCCTTGGAACCCTCATGGCGAGGAGGCCCCAACAGGGACGGCAACCGCCACCGCGTGGAGCTGGTGCGCGGGTTGCACACACGGCAGCAGTCGCGAGGGACGCGGACTGCCTGCAATGTGGTCGGATGGGCCACAGCCTGCTGCAATGCAGGGACTGGCAGGGACTGCCAGTACAAGATCGGCGCCGCATGGCAAAGCGGCATGAACTTTGCTTTTATTGTTTGGGCGGTCACTATGCACGTGACTGTCCCAGTGCCATACCATGCAGTGCATGCCGTGGGCGGCACCACGCGATGCTTTGCATGAACCGCAACGGGGATGGCACCCGGATGTCGAGGCAGGGGTCCCCTATGGGCGGGGGCGCTCCTGCGCGAAGCCCTCCACCACCGGACGGAGGACGCGGCTTCGCTCGTCGCACCCCCTCGGGAGGGGGTCGCGTACCTGCGCGGGTCTTGGCGGACCGGGACCACGCGCCCCAAGGTCATGGCCAGTATGTAGCTGGCCAGGCCCCGGATAGGGCCCCCATGGGCGGGGGCCCTAGATCGGACGTGAGAGTGGGGACACCCCTCCACGCGGGTTACCAATACCCAACACATGCAGCCGCAGCGGTTTTCTCCGCCGCTGCACGAGTACCCACGGCTGGAGTACCACCCGCCGTACCATATGTATGGCCGGGCCGCGGGTTATGCCCCCCTCAGATGGGGATGTGCACTCGCCCGCCATATTATCCGGGTCAGTGGCGCGCCCCTGGTTTGGAGAGAGTGGGGAGCCCGTAACTAGCTTGCTCCCTTGCTGGGACAGAGCCGCGGACGGTTCTGCTCCCTACCGCGGTGGTCCGCGTATGGGGTCGTAGGGGGAAGCCATTAATTTGAGAGCTCTGTTGGACTCAGGGGCTCAAAGCAGTTTGGTTACCACTCGAGTGGCACGCCAGTTAGGTTTAGTCGTGGAAGACTCGCCTGTGCCACTTCTTGGAGTTGGTGGCATACAAGTGAAGTGTCTGACGGGCCAGACACTTGTCACCTTTTCTTCGCTGAAGTCCTCCACAATGAGGATCACGACTTCGGCTATGGTAATGGATACCATTGCGGGTTGGCACCCCTCGACAGACATACCGCCGGGTGTGTTGTCTTTGGTTTCGGGTCTGGATTTGGCCGACCCCTTTGTCTTTCATCCCGGCACAGTGGACTTGCTCCTGGGCTCGGACGTATTGGGTTGGATTTTGTTGGGTACACAGAAGGCTCTGGGTTCGTCTTCACTGATGGCAGTGTCTACGATTTTTGGTTTTGCCCTGATGGGCCCTGTGTTTGATAATGGCACCGCGGAGGAGCCACCGGTTGTCGCATCTGCGTCCTTGGCCAAGACCATGCAAAGGTTTTGGGAGGTGGAGGAGCCACCTATGAGTTCCAGGATGGATCCGGAACACGCTGAGTGCGAAGCCCTTTTTCGATCGACCACGGTGAGGTTGCCCTCCGGTCGGTTTGTAACTAGGTTACCCTTTGTTGCCTCTCGTCCTAGCCTAGGGCAAAGTAGGGCGCTTGCGGAGAAACGACTGCTGTCCATGGAGCGACGTATGCAGCGTGACCACGTACTTCGCGATAAATATATTGAATTTATGCGCGAGTACGAGGATTTGGGTCACATGTCTCCGGCTCGAGTTGATTGGAGCTCAACTGAGCATTATTTTTTGCCCCACCACGCGGTGGTGAAGGCCTCAACGGGCAAGTTGCGGACTGTCTTTGATGGGTCCGCACCCACTTCGAACGGAGTTTCGTTGAATCTATGTTTGCATTCAGGTCCCAAATTGCATAGGGACATAATTGACATCATCTTGAACTTTAGAAGACATCAAGTGGTTTTTGGTGCGGACATCCGGATGATGTTCCGCCAGACAGTCATACATCCTGAGGACAGGCGATTCCAGTTGATACTCTGGCGTGAGCGCCCTGAGGATCCTGTGACGGTGTATGAACTCAACACAAACACGTATGGTTTGAAATCTAGTCCCTATATCGCCATCAGATCATTGCTTGAATTGGCAGAGCGGGAACGGATCCGCTTTCCCCGTGGGGCTTCCGTGCTGTCACGTGACTTGTATGTTGATGACGTGTGCACCGGAGCCCAAAGTATTGAGGAGGCCCTCCTACTGCGGGATGAATTGATCGAAATATTGAAGACAGGTGGCTACGAGCTACGTAAGTGGTTGTCCAATGAGCCTAGAGTTCTAGAAGGGATCCCGGAGGATCACCAACAGAACCCTCACCTGTTTGAGGATGTGGATGATCCCAACAGGATAGCGGTGCTGGGCATGCAGTACCAGCCGCTAACCGATATTTTCACATTCCAAGTGGACTTGGAAGTACCAAAAGTCTGGACTAAGAGAACGGTGTTGTCCGTAATAGCTCGTATGTTTGATCCAAGCGGTTGGATCAGTCCAGTGATATTCTCTGCGAAGTGTCTTCTTCAGAGACTTTGGACTTTGGGCGTCTCGTGGGACGAGCCGCTGTTTGGCTCTCCATTGGATGATTGGCTCGAGTTGTTTTCATCGATTAGGGAGGTCAATCGGATTGCCTTGCCTCGTCGAGTGTTGCCGCCCGGGAAATATCGAGCCAGCCTGCATGGCTTTTGTGACGCGTCGGAGCGAGGCTACGCCGCGTCAGTCTATATGCGGACGGTTGACGCCGATGGCCGGGTCAATGTCTCGCTTTTGTTAGGGAAGAGCAAGGTCGCCCCCATCAGGACTAGGCTGACTATTCCCAAGCTTGAGTTGAGTGGAGCTCACCTTCTCTCTAAATTGTTGCATCACGTTGCCAGTGAGCTGGCGGCCACGGTCGAGATACGAGACATCTTCGCCTGGTCGGATAGCCAGGTCGCGCTTGCATGGTTGCGCGCGGCCCCACATACCTTGGAGGTTTTTGTTGGAAACAGGGTTTCCCAAATCCAGAATATCGGAATTGATATAACATGGAGACATGTGCCGGGAGAGCTTAACCCAGCGGACTGTGCTTCCCGAGGTTGTACGGCACCAGAATTGGTGTCACACCCGCTCTGGTGGGGTCCAGAGTGGCTGATGGGATCAGAAACATCTTGGCCTGTCTGTCAGACAGATGTTACTTCTTTGAGTTTGACTGGGCTCCGTGTACATGCTGTAGTCGCTGAGACGACGTCGGAGCCGGATTGGCTACTTGCTCGGTATAGTAGCTTGGATAAGCTTCTGGGTGTTACCAGTTGGATTAAGCGTTTCATACATAATTGTAGAAACCCACAGGCAAAGCGGTTGGAGCCGATTGCAGGTGCAGAAGAGCGCCGGAGCGCATTGTTGCATTGGGTCCGTGTCGTGCAGACCGGACGGTTTGAGTCAGAGCTTCGTATTTTGCGCGACGGACGCGCTAAGTTGAAGGGCGCGGTCGCTCGTTTGAACCCGTACATCGACTCGGATGGGCTTCTTCGGGTTGGAGGCAGGCTCCGGAAGGCGGATCTTCCATATGAGACTCGCCATCCTCTGTTGTTGCCCAAGGGCGGACCCTTGGTGCAGCTTTTGGTGTCTGATCGACACAGTCGTAACGCCCATGCTGGGTGCAATGCTTTGTTGGCTATTTTGCAACGCGAGTTTTGGATTTTGTCTGCCCGAAGAGCAATCCGTAGTGTCCTGTTTCGATGTATTGCATGTTATAGGTTGAAGGCATCCACGATGCAACCACAGATGGGTGATTTGCCCGCTGATCGAATCCGACCTTCGAGACCGTTTGACGGCGTTGGAACCGATTTTGCCGGTCCCTTTTCGATCAAGGCTTCTCCCTTTCGTAATGCCCGTATTGTGAAGGGCTATTTGTGTGTATTTGTTTGTTTGGCCACCAAGGCTGTCCATTTGGAGGTGGTATCAGCTCTGACTACGGAGGCCTTCGTCGCCGCGTTGGATCGCTTTGTTTCGCGTCGAGGTCTACCTTCCCTTATTAGGTCTGATAATGGCACAAACTATAAGGGAACTGTAAATTATCTTAAGGATGTTTCTGTGTTTATTGATAAAAATTGTACTAGTTTAAGTCAAATTGCTGCCCAAAGGGGAATAACCTGGAAGTTTAGTCCCCCAAGTTGCCCCCATTGGGGAGGGATTTTGAAGCGGCTGTGAAATCCGCAAAGACCCACCTCCGCCGCATTATCGGAGAAACGGCTCTAACTTTTGAAGAGCTGGCCACAGTGTTTTGTAAAGTTGAGGCGGTCCTCAACTCTCGTCCTCTCTGTCCGCTATCTCCAGATCCAAATGACTTGGAAGCTCTCACCCCTGGTCATTTTTTGGTGGGAGGGCCGTTGAATGCCCTGCCCGAATACCCGTGGAAGGATGAACGCGTATATCGGTTGTCGCGTTTTCAAATGTTGCAGCAAATGAGCCAGGACTTTTGGCGTCGCTGGTCGCTTGAATATTTGCATTTGCTGCAGCAAAGAGTGAAGTGGACAGACAGGACTGAGCCTCCCAGGGAGGGTGATTTAGTATTGTTAAAAGAGGCGAATTTGCCCTCATTGCTTTGGCGACGAGCTCGCATATTACGTTTGATTCTTGGCGGAGATGGCACTCCGCGTGTGGCTGAGGTGTTGGTCGACGGTTCGATTTTAAGGAGAGGTGTGACCTCTCTCGCCCGCCTTCCCGTAGAGTAAGCTAGCGGTCTGCTTCTCAGACCGGGACGGGGGGATGTTTGTAATATATTGGGTAAAACTAAACGCAGGCGTTTCCTGTTATCGCCGCCAGGCGTTTTGGGGTTCTCACACTGCTAGCGTGGATGGCGTCGCGTGTGGTCCGCCATTGCTTTGTCCCGGGCGATATCGGTTTGATTTTAATACGCGGAGCGGTCTCGCGTCTTTTGCTTGTTGTTTAGTTTGAGTGATAATCGTGAATTTCCTGTTTGTTAAATAACTATTGAATTTGGGTTTGTGAAAAACTCTGTTATTGTGACTTTTTCTTGTGAGAGG
Source organism: Ephestia elutella (assembly GCA_018467065.1). Classification (NCBI taxonomy): domain Eukaryota; kingdom Metazoa; phylum Arthropoda; class Insecta; order Lepidoptera; family Pyralidae; genus Ephestia; species Ephestia elutella. The sequence goes on from CM031578.1 coordinate 23,143,919, forward strand.
TGAAACGTGGCTGGCTGTTCACATCTGGCTGTTCCCGAGTGAAACTACGGGAAGAAATCTATTTATTTGTCCTGGGGAATTGAGATCTCAAGGGTTAGGTAGGGTGATTAGGAATTCCCCCTTCCCGAAGACACTCAAGTTTGGATCCGAAGAGAAAGAAGATTTAATTTGGTAAGTGTTCAATTGTAGTTAATTTATAGGTTATCATATAGGGCCCTGTAGCTCCCTTCATAAGCTACGGTGGTAGCAGACTGCGTTAAGTTAGTTAGGTTTTAGTCGGGCAAACGTGGTGCCGCGTGGAGATTTTTTCCCGGTACTTATTTTTACCGGTGGTTTTTTCCCGGTGAAGTTCCGGTACAGAATTCTTCCCGCCGCTTCGTTTGTCCGGATTCTCTCTGCCACATTTTCTGGCAGCAGAGCGTAGTTGCTCTGCACAGATACAAAGAACTACTACTATATGTCTAGTTCTATTATTCTGACTACGCATTAGTGTGTAACTTTCTGGGTGCTGGCAATAAATAAGCGATTAGCGTTTAGCAATTCCTCGTTCAGACCGCTCGTAACTTCTCTTTAAATCCCCTTTGTTTATAGAAGGTTAATTTGAGCGCAGCAACAGATACTGTAAAGCGGCGTCCACATTAAACAGCAATTGAACTGATCCTACCTTCCTACCGGTCCTTTTCCGCAAATTAATAACAATTTAGCAGTGCTGTTTCCTGAAATATCTGTTGTAAACAATTTCGACGAGACAGATTGTTCGTGAGTGGAAACAAACCGTCGGAATGAGATTCTGATTGGTTGGCTGCAGGACAGTATTGCTAAATAGGTTATTGCTATTAGGCTCAAACCTTAGAAATGGTATGAAATTAACTTTACTTTAGAGAACTAAGACAAAATCGACGACGGAAGTCTGATAGATACTCGTAGCGATCGTTCGCAAGAGCCTAGCCGTGTTGTTCTTTATAAATTTGCATGTAATTGTCAAATCAATTGTTCTGTAGCAATTGGCATTTTAATCTGAGGAATCGAAGTGTAGTAGAAAGCATAGTAAGTCTTACATGTCAGGGGATAGGTCCGTAGTTTGCTAATTTGTAACACAATCCCCCCGCGCCCCGCTCTCCGCGGGTGTCGCCTGTCGCATCTCCTCTACATGTCACTAATTAGTATGTAAATGTCGTTTTTGGGACTCTTTGTACCTTATTTCTTTATCATTTGTGCCTATTTAGAAACAATTATGTGCTTGTACGCCTTTTAGAACCATTTTACAAAAGATAGTCAACATTATCAAAATAATTTGTTGAATTATTTTATTTGCTATATATAGGGTATTTAGGCATATATACCCTAAATAAAATATTTGATTGATTGATTGCAGAGTGCTGCACTTGTAAGATGACATCACTGGGGCAGTCGGTTGATAGGTTATATTTAATTTGCAACAAAAATATCTGTATAACATAATAAATAACAGGAATACTTGACGTAAATTCTAATCTAATATTAAAATGCGAAAGCGAGATTTTTTGGTTGTTTTTTTATGTCTTATAAAACAAGTTTACTTCAATTATTTCATATTGATTTATTTATTTCATTAGGGTTATTCACTTTACAATTTTTTGACATCTTGATGAAGATCCTATTTTCTTCAAAAATTAGAGCGTCTGCTTGACGTCGTCACCTGGACTTAAAAATATCAACTTGATTGACGAAAATGAGAAAGTTGATGATCATGAACGAGTAGCTGTAATGACACGACAACATTGTGCGGTGACGACAGCGCCGGCAGACTGTCGCGTAGTTTAATTTGTCACATCGCAGATGTCGTGTAATTACAAACATTACTCAGGACAGGACTCGCAAAACAACTCGCAACGCCACAATGCGTCCTGGTGAAGTTGAAAGCTATTCATTTTATTCCCGTGATTTGAACCGATTGGCGGAGAGGAGATAAAGAGAGGCTGTAAATCTCGCGATCGGCGTGAGCCGCGCAAAGGGGATCCGCAGCAGAATGCGATCTCACGCAAATCCCTGACTCACTGTCAATAAAGTTAAATGAGACCCACGCAGGCCTGTGTTGAGAAGTTAAGATGATTGGACGAACTAAAAACAAACAATAAATAAGCCATCGCGAACAGATGACCCATGTCCTTAGACTCTTACAATTTAACTTACATTTTAAGTTTAAATGAAGTTATAGTTTTTAATGAAGACGAATCGCATGAGCTTGGTAAAAAAAACTTATCAAATTATCTTTTTATGAGCTGAGGGAAAAACTAGTTATAATTTCTCAATGTCTCTACGATGAAATAGATGAAAGTATAGATGAAGCTCATGAATTTCAGCTATTATATTGGTCAAAAAAAAAAACTAATTTTGTCATTTCGACTCGAGATGATGATGAATTTCATCTCGTACACTCAATATTGAGAGTTAAAGCCATGGCCAGTCTACTGTGATCGGAATACATATCGCGAGCGACGCCCTCATCACCCGCTACTGCAGACGAGGGTTATGGCCGCGATGGCGACGTATTGAATAAAATTTCAATAAAACAATCTCGATCCGTATTATGCAAAATGGTTATTTGACTTAATTCGCAGAGATATTGAAGGGGCGGGTAAGGGGCGCTACACACTAAAGTGGAAGTAATTGGCGGTACAGCCGGGAATCAAATGGAATACTTAGAAATGTGACATGAAAGCAGAGTTTATAATTAGTTTATAAAGAAATATGAACTAGAGGCCCTTTAATAGTGAACTTTCGGAACTTCTAAATTCTATTACACATCAGCTTGTCCCGGGGGACAGAGTATAGTAACAGGGACAAATGGCAGTTGGAAGTAACCCTGCTGACAAGAATCGAAGAAAAAGCGCCTGAAGGGCGGGCTCGCTCTTGTAGTGCGAAATAAGTACCTAGGTACCCAAAAAATCCAATATTTCCAGGAAATCCGTAGCAATGGCAGCGGGTTGGTCTTGCAGTTGATTACTGCCAAAACAAATGTGCCGACGCTTGCGTGTGCACCTCGCGACAGGTGCGGAGGGATGCCGATATCGGGGATGTTACTGACTGGATTGCATTAGGATGTACTAATTGGACTACTAATTCACTAATTATAAATTCAAAAGTATTTAGGTATTGCAACCTATTCTTTTCTTACTATGGATGGATAATATGGTAACGGATCGTCAGGCTATCATTTTTCTATAGTTCTATAGTCAGTGCTTGCCCCGCCTGCACCTCACAGCCCCCCCCTCCCCCGCGACGCACTTAGCAAATGAGCAGCGCATGTTCCGCAAGTCACCACTGATGCTAATGAGAATCTTACTGACTGTAGGCGGGCGGCACAATATCACTCATAACCTAATGTGATTGCTCAATACTCGCCCTGAGAGTGTGGGCCTGTCTTTTTGTGCCAAAAATATCTAATCGGGTCACTGAGTGAATGAATGTATTGTATGAACGAAAATGTATTAAAAACACAACAAGCCCGACGTCATTTTCACGATGACGTCACTTTACGGACGCGAAAGTGACGTCGTGCTTTTATTGGAGAAATTTTTCACTGTCAAGTCGAGATGGATTTATAGTGCGTGTGCATGACACGCGCGGATCATTTGACGATCGGCGGCGGCCGAGCGCGGGCGCGCGCGGGCGACGCGAGCGTCGTTGTCTGCAAGTCATCAATTTTCTTTCGACGGACATAATGGACACCATTAATCACTGAGGCGCCTAGCGGCAGCTGAAGAATCTGTGCTTAGACTGGAGTTCCTCGGACCGTTATACCGTATGCGCTAATGCTAGTTATCTGCATTATCGAAACGCATGCTCGTGAAAAGAGAGCTAATTTATTTTTTTCGATGATTCTGTTGTCGTAAAAGGAAGTGAAAGAAATGGAAGGAGCTCCACCGATAAAAGCCTCGCCCTGTTTGGTGATAATGATATCAATAATATTTTGAATGTCTTTTGTTTTTTTTTCTGCGCAAGGAGCCGAAAGGACAACGCGTACGGTACTACTAGATATTGCTGCTGAAAATTGCGCGCCATACATATAAAGCGCGGCCTTTGGAAATTCACAGCGGATGTCGGCGGCGTTCGTCCGGCTTGTTATCGCCGGACTTGGCCTGTCCGGCGGCCCGGTCCGGTCCGGTCCGGTCCAATCAGTATCGGTTTCGGCAAAATATGAGCTTTCATTATTCTTTATTGGCTGTAAAATACGGTCACCCAGTGCCTGAGATAAATAGACGAGGTTTTATTTTAAATATTGGCATATTAATTTCAGTAAATAAAACGTTCTGCCTATTTTCTGTTCATAAAATGACGTCATTTATAATGTCTTTGAAATAAAAGGACCAAAGTCCTTTAGCTGGATGAGTTTATTACAGAGTTATTTCCAGAATTACAGCTCCATTTTTGTTTATTGAGTAATGTAAATTATATTTCATACTTTATGAAGTTAATTAACATGTTTTATGTAGACAGACAGGTAAACAAATATACCAGTGTCTATGGTACCCCATAAATTGGTTTTAATAGGAAAGAGTAAACTATTATAGTTCGTAAAAATGTAGTTTTACGAGCTATCAGCTGAAACACTCGCTCGTGCAATAAAAACGCGCAGTTCGGTCACCTACTTCGGGCTAAACCCAGCAAATAAATAAACTCAATAATAATGTGTTATTATTAGAAGGTATGTATTTATAGATTATTATAAGTATACATTATTATTACTTTTATACTTTGTGAGTAAGTAAGTACCTACTTAATATTTCGTTACACTTTATCGCACCACCTTACTACCCTCTAATGGTTGACTGGTAGAGAATGCCACCATTTGTACATATTTTTTGTAATTTTATGCAATAAAGTTTTATATAAATAAACTCATTTCGTCATCGAGATATTATGTAGTTGTATTTCGATGCATTTCGTCTGTATTTTTGTTAACTTCAATACAATATTTCAAAATATTGTGTCTATTTCAGCTTAATTTTGATCTGTTTGGTACATTCAATTTCAGCTTAATTTAGATCTTTGGTTGATTGGCAATTTTCAAAAAGTCCTCGTTTGTACTTTGCCAGTGGATGATCCTGATCTTGCTTATTAATTAAAAAAACCGTCCAAGTGCGAGTGAAACTCGCGCGCTGAGAGTACCGTGCATGCAAATCATCTCAAGTTTTTGCTCTAATTTAAAGACAAATTAGTTTCAAATACAAACTTAACTTTGGAGTACATTTCATACTTCATCGAGCGCAAAAATAAGTTTGTAACATCTGAGACCTTGCTTTATGCCAAATATAATTTTAGGTCAACTCAACAGAAAGTACCCGTCGGAAATGGCAAAAAATATGCGAAAATTCCCAACATTTACGTTAATATTCAGGAATATTTTTTATTAATTTATTCATTCCTACATGATATTTTTAGAAAATGGAACTAATGAGAATGGTGTTATTTAACTTTAGTTTCATTTGTCCCATTAAAAAAAAAACGATGAAACTACTGCGAAAATAAATTCTCACTAGTTCCATGGGACAACTACGATGGAACTAGTGAGACAAGTCTGATTAAGTTTTGTTTCACTTATTCCATTATCAAGTCAATGGAATTACTGAGAAAAAAAAATCTCACTTGTTCCATTATTATAACATATAGTATAAGTCAGGGTATAGTGTGTCTGTGGTGCGCAGACTTCTCGGAACAATTCGCTATCTCGGGAAACCATTCGCGGCTGTAGATAAACTTGTTAGGATATTATGTCGAGTGAAGCTCATGCGATTCGCAAACAATATGATTCCGATTCCATGTTTATTTGGTAGCGGGTCCCAAGTTGTCGCTGTAGCCGATAACAGTTAGAAGGCTGTCAATTAAGTGGCGAATATGTTTCTGTTGTCCTTTTTTACTCTTTTCAGATGTGGTAAAGTTGTGTGACAAGAAATCAACCATTTGACTCATAGATACAAGGAAAAGCAAAAAGTTTCTGCAAAAAATACAGTTATTAAATAATATAGAAAGAAAAAATGTCACAAGTTATAACTTTATGTGTTTTGTTGAACTACCTAATGCATATTCAATTGGTTTTCTTTTCAGGTATAATACAGCCTGAACGAATCATGTTAAATATTTCCAAGACGAGACCATATGGCTCGCACAAATAAAGGACGAAGAAAATGATAAACAATTCTATAGAAAATTGAAAAAAATCCTAATTGATAAAGCTTATTATAATATAAATGACTACTTAAATGACGAATTCTAAATTTTGATAATACCTACTAATCAATTAATACCCAATAATACCTATACCTATTTTTTTTATTACAAATTATTAGTTACATGAAATTAAGATTTATATTATGCTATATGATGATGATGATTTTTATTATGTTATTAATAAAATGAGATGATGCGACCTCCTCTTTTCTACCCAAGTTGCTGTGCCCGACAGGGTCCATAAATGTACTATCATTTATTTGTCACCATATTAACTTTATGGATGCAATAAAATATTGAGTATTGAGTATTGAGTACTGTTAAAATGTTATTAGATTTTATGTGGAGCCAAGCGTCTAACTCTACCACCCCAGCTTGACAAACTCTACACCTTGGTGAAAATATATGGCTTGGCTGTTATTACAAGAACTATTGTATCCAGTGAATAAATTTTTGACTTTACGCCCATGTGACGGTAGCGAAACGGTCAAGTCACATATTTTGAAGGTGTAGTGTTTGTGAAGTTAGGGTGCAGAAACTTGGCTCTGTAATAAAATATATTTTATTTAGAAAAGGTAGGTGGTTGCGCTTCGCTTGGTTTGTCTTGGCGGGGGCATGACCGTGCCCCCAATAAAAGACGAGTTTGGGCTGTAGCGAAGTTTGGATGAGATTAAAAATTAAAGAAAACTTAGGGAAGCTCGCACGGGGCCCTCACACTGGAACCTCAATAAACCTCATAAATATGGTTGATGTTAGTAACTTTTAATGTTACGGCAATAAGACATTACTTAGAGGTTTTTTTTATTTATACAAAATAAAACAAATTTTTAGACATTCTTATATAAGTATTTAGTTTTAGATGTTACTACTGGTAGTAGCATTGGTAGTAACAGGGGCAATAAATGGCAAATCCATTTTTAGATATTGAATACTTCTATAAATGTTGTAGACCGTTGTAAATTTTCAATATTGTTCATAATTGACGGACACTTCGTCACGCTATTGGACATTTTCTGTTGAAATAAATATTACTCGATATGAGAATTTTAACTACATGCACTTATGACGTTATAACTGGAATATATCACAGCTCATACGATATTCTTATATTCTTCTTTACGAGGTTCTAAGATTTTTACGACGCGATGAAAAATAATGGTTTGTCGTACAGAGCCGCGCGGCGCGGGCGCTGGCGCGCCGCCAACCGCCAAGCAGCTGACGCCGCGACTACACACACACACACACGGTACAGACACACACACGGTAGGGAAGTGAAACTAGTTACGAGTACCTACTTCTTATTTTACCTGTTTCCTATTTGAGTGGGATTGGTGTCTTAGCTGTCTCCGATCTTAGATCTTCACTAAGCATTTCATCAACTTTCTTTTCCTAATTGTGATCCGTGCGACCAACAGCTAAAAACGTTTCTATATTCTACAATTTGGCTGGAAATTTGGAATACGAATTGCATATTTATATCACAGTGAGTTCATCGACCAGTTCATCTGGAAATCACAATGTTTTAATAGAAAACCTTTTTCTAGGCTAGGAAGCAAACCGTCAGAAATTATAACTTGATGTGTTTGAATTTGAAACTCCTACAAGATCTACCTACATATCTCCGTTCTCGTTAGTTTGCGCCAAAACTGTCAATGGATGACTTTGTACGAGCCGCTCTGACGTCTCAAGTACAGCAATACGTGTAAACAGAACCGCGGCCGTTTTTCAGCAAAACAAACGTCTTTGGGTCATTAACAAACTGACGTAACTAATTGCTTTCCCTTTTTTAGGGCTTTGTGCACCTAGCACCTAAAGGGTGAAAAGAATCCTTACTGGACAAATTAGCAGTCTTCTATTTTTGCACAAATGCCAAAACCCAGAGGCAAGTGACAAGCACAAGGACCAATGAGTCCGTAACAAATCGTTAATTTTGAGTTATTTAACACATGCCTTTGTTTTGTATTTTTAGTTACATAAATCTTGCTGGAAAAATAACCATCAAGTATCTCGATTAAATCATTTGTTCTTGTACTTTAACTGGGTTTGAAACAACTCGCCAAAAATCATCTTTCGACACTTCTATAGTTTTGATAAAATTAATTGCCTCATCATTTTAGGTGAGTTATTATACATTTCGAAAAAAATAGCCCTTGAACGTTGTCCGGAACCGAAGGACCAAGGTTGCGAGTGGACTCCATTCGGTTAGAAACCTTGGATCCTCTTCCCGGCAGCGCCGCTGTTAATAGGTTTCCGTGGTTTGACGAACGGAGGTGATTAAAGACCACGTCGTCGGCGGCGGTTCCTGTTCAAACAATTAGGCGGCCGCTACCACCGCCGATCATATTGATACCCGTCCATTTATTAGGCGAGCGTTATTTGTATTTATTGGCTAGAGACCCGGTCTTCGAGTAAGTAGGCTAAATTGGCCATAACTCGGGACCCGCGGGGAGTTGAAGCTTCTTTATGAGGCCTCGGAACATGGAGAAAGATTTTTGCCAGTACCAGCGGGAGTTGCGTATTCTTTCTCAACGTCCTTTGATCGTTTTTGTCGATATTAAAGTTAATTTAGCATAAAAGTAATTTCAATAAATCGTTGAAGAAATAAAATGCGATTGGACGCATAAATATCCACCCAAGTTATTGCATCTTAAATAGAGTATTCTATTGAATTCATTGGAAATGCCACTGAGCACGGCCTAGATAAAGCTAAGTCCCTCTATATTGAAATACCCTCAATACTTTTTACTGCGGGCGATCTCTTTGTCCATATAACTGCTAGGAAATTGAGAAAAATGTGAATGCATGCGGTCAGTCGGCTGGCAGCTATTGGAGGGTGTTTGGAAGGCAGCGGATCGGAAGCTTGGAGTCGCCGGAGTGGAAACATGACACGTCTGAAGACGGCGAGCTTCCGGCGGATCAGCCGGCGCGGACCGCGGAAACTTCACGTCGCTTGTCTGCTGATACAACCGAGACGACGGCTAAAAATACATTTTGAATATTGGCTTAAGGTGACTTAATAAACTGAGTAAGTATATTTTAGGTTTTGACAATAGCGTCCGTAGAGATACGTACATAATATAGTATACCTAATAATTAAATTAATTTTAGAAAAGTTCAATAAATTATGATATTCTATCCAAAGAATGAAACAAAATTAAAAAAAAAAATTCAAAAATATCCGTGCCCGTGGTGTGGCTTAGAAAACAGTACTGCGTTTTGCCGCTAGATTGTGAGTATGCCATGTTAACTATATCTTGTTTTGAAAATTGATAAATTTTGTCTTTTAATTAAATTAAATCTAAAAACAGTTTAATTAAAAGCTCACGCCTTGACGTCCCACGGCGGGGCTGCGGGGCGGGGCGGGGCGGGCCGATGCAGCGTGTGTTCAGCCACCCTCATAAATATCAGCCCGAACACTTCTCTTACGATAACGCGGCGATATAGCAACGATATCGTGCCCCAGTGCCCATGAAACACTAATGGGACGCAGTATCTGCGTACTATCTGAAAATAGCGCCTTCCGCAATCTTTCTAAACAAACATGATGAATTGATATTTTTATACCGCTGGCAGGTGTGTTCAATTCGATTTATAGGTTGTAGTTTAGTTATTACAATGTTTTATTATGACGATCCATTTTCAGCTGGGTAGTTTCATCAGCTGGGTTTATCTATAAATGAATGACGACTTAGATATTGTCATAACAAGCTGATCAATAGCAGAAAAGGTTCCTGAAGTCTGAGACGGATTCATTCTCAGCATAGCACACGCAGAGAACGCCGACCGAGATCCGGATTGTGCGGAATGAACCTATATGACTGACCTAACCTATATATGAATAGCAACACATTCGTATATTACAAAATATATTTAGACACAGAACATACTCATCAGTCATGTACAGACATCTCCAGAAGTGGAGTCAGAATTTCTCATACTAATTGATTATAGAAGTGTTTGCACTTAAGACCTTATGATTGTGTGTTATTTGTAAAACGCCTATGTGTCTGTGCAATGTCAACCGACCGAATACGATGTTTCCATAGAAGTAGGTAGGCTGGCGCGGCGAGTCGGCGAGCGCTTCATACTTTTATGGATTTCATAGACATACTATGAATGATACGGAACGTTCATAGTATGTCTATAAAATCCTTGCTCTAACTTTATGGTATCGTTACTTCGTATGGGTGGTCAGTATGGACCAGCTATGAAAATGAATATTTGACGGTGAATGAAAAAAAAGACAGACACAAATTTATCACTTCAACCGAGTTCTCGTTTTAGTTAAACGCATTTGTTAGTGATAGTTATCTAAGTATTTGTGGAATATTACTTTACCAACACTTGCCAATATAGGCCATTATAAGTAGGTATTATGGAGACTATTCGGATTTACTTTGCATGATAGTGGTTGCAAAATAGTCTCAATTTCTAATGAAAGGAACTGGATTAAGTGTGAGTATTTTTAAACAAATAAATAGTTGTGATTTGAAATATGTGTGTGTAAATGTGTAATATTTTGTGATTATATCAAACATAAAATGATAACATAATATTAATGTATTGTATTGATATATTTTTCTTCGTGATTTTGCTTTGCATAAGTGATAGTTTTGAAATTAAATATAAACTAAATACCTAATTATATATTATTATATTTTTTTAGTGGACAACACGTTGGGTGTAGCGACTTGCTGCAGGGTAGCCTTGCCGCAAAGTAGAAGACCGGCTATTATCTCTGAGCAGCAGCAACAATAATGTTGGAAGAATATGAAGGCGATGATTTTACCTACCAGGCGTTATGCTGATTTATTTGATGTTTCGATGCCTATCTACTGTTCGTCGTGCATATCAAGCTGGTGGCGTGCATAAAAAAACTGGATAATTTATTTCGCTTCCAGAAATAAATGTCATCCTTGGCCAGCGCGGTCTTCTAACCTCAACTCCATAGAAAATCTATGGGGCCTGATGGTGCATAGAAGATGAGCAAGGAAGAATTAGTTTCTCATTGTATGGATGTTTAGGACAGTTTTTTTGTGATTGAAATATGTGTAGAAAAGACAACAACGGCAACTTTACAAAATAGTGAGTTAATTATTTGTGTTTAAATTTAATCAGTGAGTTCATTCATTAAGTAGGTATATTCCAACTGTCCTCTTTCTATTGTATCAAATCTGGTTTTATAAAAGTATAAACATTATTTAAATTATTTTTATACTTATTACTTGTTTTTGTATTTTGCATTACAAATACAAGGTTATGTTTCGTAATAGGAGATAAATTGTTAAATTGTTAGATGTTGAGGTTTAGTTTCAATCTTCTTTTCATGATGAAAACGAATACTTAAGCTATAACCTCAATATTCACTAACAAAAAGCGAAAGTATAATTTAGTAATAATATATAAAATAAATGAACAGATTCTTATAAGTAACTTACTACAGAATGCTTATTTTTAAGTTCTTATTTATTCTGTAATTAGATAGGGAAGTGATTAAACATAAATTTTGAATTTGTTAGTGTAGTTTATAATAATAAATTTTACATAAGTATACTATACCTATTTACATGAATAAATAGTTGTCATGATTTTTGAGAATTTTTATTTTATAACAAATATATAAAAGCATATCAATTACATTATATAAAAATACTCTTGGCTTATGAATTGAGTTTAATATGAAAAATAAAATATCTGGATGTGACTCGAACTTTGACCTGTATCAACTGCAGTCCATCCGACTACCGATTAGACCAGCAGATGCATTAGCTTGTGACGAAATTATCAATTGGTTGCGTGTCACCGTACTCACCACTATTGGTTTGCTTTATAATAAACTATAGGTAGTGTATTAGTGTATTATTATTTCTGAGTCAGTATTCACTACTTAGTACCCCGTAAATTTGATAGATGGCAGCACGTAGGCAGTATGAGCACGAATCACTAGCATGCAGCAGAGTTGTGTCTTGGTGTGGGTGGGTAATATGATAATTAGCTTAGTGTGAGTAGTGTTCTTATTGTAATTATACGTCCGTAATATGGACGTAACGCACACAATGAAGGACTGCGCGCCTGCAAGGCAATATGATATTTAAGGTATGACTCCACTTTTGACTCTTGACTGTACAAAGAAGCAAAAATAAGTGATTTGTAGCAGGCTACTTAATGCCAAAAAATAAGAATTAATTTCAGAAGTAAGAATCAAATAAAATGATTTTGATATGAATATTGCCTATATGGCTGTGCAAATTATGCAAGCGCGCGTGCGCCGCCGTAAATATACGGGGACAGGCGCGCGACAGTGACGCCGCCGCCTTGAAATTATTTTATTTCAGGTCTACTCTTATCGGTTGCAAGGTCAAACGATCCACCACTAGTTTCCATGTTTCTCTTTTTCGTAACCATTTAGTGCCATATCGATTGTTTTACAGTCAAGCTCTCCTGGGTCTAATCAAAGAATTTCAATTGATGAATTTCCTTACAACAAATTTACGTATTACACTGTCACAACCACAAAGTTTTATTTTTTCCAGAAAAGCATTTGAATCTAAACGAGTTTCTCAATCAGTCTTAACTAAATGAAAAAGAAATATAAATTATGCAGGGTTTGTTATCATGGAAACGTAAAAAACCACCAAAACAGAATTAATTCGTGATCCTTCCCAGTTCCCACTCGCGACCGTGGAGATAAAGGCTGCTGACGAGGCGGAAATAATACTTTGTCTTTAATTAAAAGGAAATTCCCTAAAAATTGAGACCGCGGCGCCCTCCCCCTTCCTCTCCCCACCCCGGGGCACAATCTAGTTTCTGATGGACTACCATCTTTATTACGCCGACAGCAAATTCATTGTCTTCAAATGACACTTTAATATTTTGGGAATAATTAAAGATACTTATCCCGTGACTTCATTGCGGCTCTGTAATATTACAAAGCCGAAAATAATGGTCTCTCTTATGGAATGAAGGTCATAGCTTAGCACAATTTTAATAGATTTAGAAAATCAATACATTATTATAAATCAAAGTACACGTCTGCCTGTTAGTGATAAGCTCAAATATTACTTAACAGATTTCAGGTGATTTTCATCAATAGACAGAAGAATAAAGTGAGTAATACAAAATGTAGCTCTAGCAACTATAGGCGCTTGCTATACATCTCTCTCTCTCTCTCTCTCAGCCTAAAGACGTCCACTGCTGGACAAAGGCCTCCCCCAAGGATTTTATCCGTGGGGGGTTTTGCCGTAATCGCCACGCTTGGCAGGCGGGTTGGCGATCGCAGTGTAATGGCAAATATTGATTGCTATACATACTAGCAGACAATGTCTGGTAAGTCAATGTTACCTAATTTATTAGCAGACACGTACATTGAACAAAAGTAATAAAACAAGGGTTCAGGATTCGATTACCTAATCAAATGAACTACGATGATGTAATTACCTCGACGTTACCCGATACGAATATGTTAGTCGCTGTAATTATAACTTTATTATTATAACATTTGTTGCCATCCAAACAGCTGCCATCTGCTTTTGCTTTCGTCACCCGTTCATGAAACAGAAATTCTTTGCCAATCCATTTGCCAATATAAATAATTTTTGTTTTATTCTTACAAACATACATTGACTTACTTCACTAGACTTTAGATTTATTGCCTAAACATACTAGATGATATAATTCAAAGTCCGAAAATTATATTAGAATGTTTTAATTTAACAGTTCATAAATACAATTCCATACTCTCGCTCGATCAAGTTACAAAAGTTAAAAATTAATAAAAAGAGTAATATCAATTAGATTAAACTGTTAAGTTTCCCTAATAAAAATAATAATAATGAAATCTAATAGCAGAAGAACATTCAACTGTCCCCTTATATCTGATATAGACATAGGTCATTTTGGCGCCAGCGATCGACAGCCCATTCATCAGTGTCTCCTGGTGTCCCCGGACTAGTGATGTGCCGTTTCCGAAATTTTCGAGAATTGTTGGAAACGGTCAGGAAACGTTCTCGGAAATATTCCCTAGAATGGAAATTGTTGGAAAAGTACTTGAAATATATAAAAAATTCGAATTTTCTTTATGCAGTCGTCTTTATAATAAGAAGATTGATAATCATTAAAATTTTCACGAAAATCTGATGACGGGAAATACATATTTTCCAAATTCCAGAGAAATTTTCCAAGAAATTTCTGGGAAAATTTCCAAGAAATTTTCGAGAAATTTCTTGCAAATTTCATTCCTGAGAATTTTTCTATAAGATTTCTTTAAAATTTTATAGATCATTCTCAGAAAGCTAGTATTTTGCAATCTTGAACTTTTTGTATAAATAATAATAATGTACGAGTCTTTTGAATTAAATGAACTTTTGTATGCTAAACTATAAAAAGAATAAAAGAAAACAATTTTTTTTTTTTTTTAATTTTTTGTCTGTCTATCTTTCTGTCTGTCTGTATGTATGTACGCGTTTCACGCAAAAACTACTGGACAGATTTGAATGAAACCTTTTTATTGTTTAGCTATTTAGTCTAGGCAACATATAGGCTATAATTGATTTAGAAAACTGGAACACCTGATAAAGAACCCTAACAGAAAAGCTAACTATAAGAAATATGGAAATGGTACCTTTGCAGAAGTTTATCAATCTGATGAGCATTTTCTGCTGACGTATAAAAATCGAAGATCAGGATCATCTGATGAAGAATTCCAAGGGACCAGCTACACTATTATATATATGGAAATGGCGCCTTAGCAAAAGTCGTTCAACCTGATGAGTATTTTCTGCTGACGTATAAAAATTGAAGATTATAGAACATCTGATGAAGAACTCCAAGAGACCAGCTACTCTTTATAATAAATGGAAATGGGTCCTTAGCAAAAGTCGTTCAATCTGATGAGCATTTTCTACTGACGTATAAATAGACAGGTCACGGGATAGGACAAAGAGGGACTCGGGGTGCGAGTGGTGGTACACGGGAAATTGTAGATAACGAGCAGACGAAGATCGTTTATTGAATGAAATATCACTTTTGATTCATTTTCACACCGCGACTGTACTTTGAGTACCTAATATATTCCCGCGGGACACGGGATAACCAAATGGCTGAAATTTTGAGTACTGGAGTTTAGGTTAATACAGTTTGGAACACAAAAAGATTTTTCATCTAAGCGAAACTCACGCGGGCGAAGCGGCGGGCAACAGCTAGTTTTATCTATTTACTAGCTTTTGCCCGCGGCTTCGCCCGCGTGAGTTTCCCACGGGAACAGTGCTTTTTCCCGGGATAAAAAGTAGCCTATGTGCTATTCCAGGTCATTATCTACCTCTGTACCAAATTTCATCGAAATCCGTCCAGTAGATTTTGCGTGATTGAGTAACAAACATCCTCACAAACTCACAAATTCACAAACTCACAAACTCACAAACTCACATCCAAACTTTCGCATTTATAATATTAGTATGGATTTGATTTTTAAAATTAAAACGACCAAACTTTTAAATACCTGAGTCAATGTGAATGTTTCAAATTCAGAAATAGACAAAGGAGGAGTTACAAATAAATGAACTCATGGTAGGTACTATTGATATATTTTTAAGTTCAATACAAAATTGGGTTTTGTGAAAAGATAGAGGATGTTCAAATATACTCAACTGCATTCCAGTCACATAAACCGCTTTTGCATATGCCTTGTGAACTGTATTATGTAACAAGTTGAATAAATATAAGATGCTTTAAATATTTTAAAAAATATAAAGGATCGAACCCAGGACGTCTGGTGTGGCAGTGGCAGGTAGAGCATCGAGAGCATCCTTTTGTAATTCATCTTTTTTAAAACTAGTCTTCACTTCAAACAGACATTTTTTACATTTTTTCATTAAATGTTGTGCAAATCGTGTAACGTTTTTTATTTTATATTCGCAGTTAAAAAATAAACAACAGTATCTACGATCACTTTCATAATTATTTTGACTAAAATAGTCCAAAGTTCTATTTTTTGGCTTCATTTTTATAACAACACTTTTGCACCTGACTGTGCGAAATAAACTAAATACTGTCCTAAAAAAGTGTACATACTGAACCCACTCCTCTGTCACAATACAGGAAAGCCAATCAGGAGTATTCAGGAGTCAAATGGTGGCTTTTGTTTACCTGATTACAAAGAAATGCCGCTTACCTGAATGAATGATCCACTGGTAGTTCTTAACGCATCCCTTATCAGTGTTTTTACTTGCCAGGTACATTGTTTCGCGATAAGGGCTATACTACGATGCTATGTCAAGTGTTTAACATATTTTAGTAAAGGTGGATATAATTTAAAAATTTGAGCGAAAACGTTTCCGAAACTTTTCGGAAAATTTCGGAAATTTTCCATGAAAGAAATTTTCGGAAAGCGAGAATTTCTCGGCGGCACATCACTACCCCGGACAGACACTATGAACCATCAATCACAATTTAACCAAAACACATGCCGCTGCCCGCGGCTTGCTCGGATCCTAGGGCTGCCCCATCATCTGCGCTACATGACATATTGTTTACGCGATCAATGTTTCACCAAATGATTATAACATCATTATTTATAAAAGCGGCGCCGGAAATAAATAAAATGTTGGAAATAATTCTAGTGACGTGTTGCCTTGAGAAGCAATAAATACAAGCAAGAAGCGCCAGCAGACAGCTGACGGTGGACCGAGCAGAGCAATCAGTATATAAATCACATTTTTTGCATCGCGAAGTCTGTAGACATACACTATTTGCTGAATTCAACAATGACTATTTTCTTTGAAATTTTTGTTTAAGATTTCGTTGTCAATTTTTAGATCTTTAATAATTTCTCGATTTCTTCGTTAGTACAAAATATCTCGATGATTTCTTCTAAATATATAATTCTTTGACATTTTACCAGATAAGTACGTATCATGTTGTCAATTATTTTTGTAAATATCAAAACTGGTATACTTTCTACTTTTGGCAGCTTGAAATTTACAAAGATAATCGTAGAATCCATCCATTATTTTGACCAAAGTTATATCTAAATTTCTTTGTGAAATGTGAATTCGCAAAGGCTGCACTGCAGATTATTTGGTTATCCATACTAATATTATAAATGCGAATGTTTGGATGTGAGTTTGTGAGTTTGTGAGGATGTTTGTTACTCAATCACGCAAAATCTACTGGACGGATTTCGATGAAATTTGGTACAGAGGTAGATAATGACCTGGAATAGCACATAGGCTACTTTTTATCCCGGGAAAAAGCACTGTTCCCGTGGGAAATTCACGCGGGCGAAGCCGCGGGCAAAAGCTAGTAATTTATAAATTGTTAGTCTATGTTATTGCATTGGATGCAAATCTGTAAAAATAGGATGAGTTTAATAATAAATAAATTAATAAAATGAAAGTACAAGTAGGTATATCACCCAAAATAGTATAAACAGCGCACAATTAATGGAAAGTGGCATTAACTCCTAATGCGGCGCACGTCACGATCGTGAAACGAATGCGGGCAGTTCTGCGACCGTTTTCGTTCTAACTCTAGATAACGGTGGAACAATGGGCGACAGATTAGGGCATCGCCGGCGCGATGTATAAATAACAGCGGCGGCTCTGCCAACACGTTCCTGGGAACCATCTCATGTGTTGTCGGCGTTGTCGCTAATTTGTTGGTATGTTATGTGGATTTATAAGAATAACACTTGAGTGACACATTGACTCTGATTTCATATGACTGTCAATCCAACTACCTGTCACCAGTCAGTGTGGCGCTGAAGCCTGGGTATTGTTGTGTGCAGGACTGTAAACTATAAGTAATAAGGCACTGTATCTTGAGAAGAAGTTTTTTTATTAGATACAGATTAGATTATCGCGAGATTGGCTCGTAGATGAGCAAGGGAAGATAAATTGCTGATAGGGATATGGCTGTGTTTCCGTCGACACGCATCCATTCCGGTGTTGCCAGGCTTCGGCCGCAATAGTCACACCGGACTACTTTTGTGAGCTTATTATCAATGGAACTAGTTGATGGTCATAAATATGGCAGAATTACTTCTCCTTTATCTTATTTACAATGTGTCTTATTTCCTCTATGTCAATTTCTATTTCACTCGAAACTTTGTTCTTACCTAAATTATGTGTGACCAAAAAGACCGTAATAAAAAATCCCATACAAGATTAAAAGTACACAAGAAGTTTTGGTCGGAATTGTCACGAGTAGATTAAAAGAGTCCGTCCCTCGTCCGAACAAACTCGGTGACACCCGTCACGCGCGGGCGGCGGCGGATCACACAACTGTTGATGAACTTCTGAAAATCAGAACTCCCACTTTTCGGATTTGTTTTGTGTCGAAAATCAAGTTGCCAAGATGGAGCATCCCACATAAAAATTCATTAAAATTCTCATTACTGCAATATGGGTCTCTATTTTATCTACTTTTGAAGGGCACAAGGGCACTAGTAGGATTTCAAAAATGTATATCATGCCTTGCCCTGCAGTCGGGATTTAAACTGTTTCAATAATTTTCAGTGATGTAATTCTTTTATGTTTTTTTTGTAATAAGGTTAGATGCTCGATGGTTTAAATGTTCCACTAATAGTCTTAATGTTAATTCGATAAATTTACGGTCAGCATATTTGCCACTCAACATATGACGTAATTGTATTTGCTCTTCTTCTGGTCCGGCTGTGTGTTTGTTTAGGCCTGAATTATCCGATAATACGTGTGGTGTCGGGTGGCACTGTCACGTTAGGAATCTGACGCGAGCCACGCATTCCGTGCCACTGCGGAACATAACTACATCTAATGTATACTCTATATTTAAATATAAAAGTTTACAAGAAAACGAAGCGAAGAGTTGTGTGGTATAACGGGTTATTCACCATGTATAACCGGTAAATTTAATTGATCTAATTAATATTAAGAATCGAGTATATTCGAGCTGGCTTCAGGCGGCGGCGATGAAATAATGCGTCTATGTCATTTCGTGTGGCTTATATTATTACGAATACTGCTCTTTGCGTATTGCTTTATTGAAAGCATTTTTATCTGTCACCCGGAAAAATATATTCAATTGCGCTGCGTGTGGCAAAAATATGCATATCACAAGTACCATAACTCAGCGCTCAAAGCGGCTCTTCCGACGCCCTCCGCCACTCAACGATAAGTGGCTAAATTGAACGCTATCTGAAGGTTACAGTTACCCACAGATTGTGATAACTTCAAACAAACAGGTGTGTGGTCCGGGAGAAGTCGGAAATGATTCGGGCAACTTCGTGTTGCGTCGGCCAGCATTGGGCCGGGATGGAGCCAGAAAGAACAGAAGTTTGCGTAACAGATGGATAGATTGCATTGATGAAAGAAGTGTTGATTGAAATGACATGGGATGAAATGAAATAGAGAAAATTAAAATTAACATTTTAAGCCGACAATAAAGTTAAAAGAACACATTTTTGAAGAATGTTAATAATTTTATTGTTGTAGGTTCTTATTGCATTGATACCTCCGAGCAACAAGGACTTCCGTGCGAGAAACGAAAGGCCTATTAGTACATAAAATATGATGCCATTGCTTTTGCCGGTCCACATCTGACCAAAGTTTATTATAATATGTCAAACTCACAAATCTGCATCAGATCATATGACATAAATAAAATATAAATAAATGAAAACCGTCCAATTTGATTAAATTTGGTACATAACACATATATAGATAAATAGATGTAATAAAATATGTGGGGAATATGTGGGAAATATGTGAGGATTACCTCGAATAAAATATGTAAGAGCACATTTATTATTTAAGAGAGCATTTTTATCCCAAAATTTGGCCTCGGACACTTCTGACCCACATGTTTTGACCTAGTCCTTAAAAAGTACCCGTTTGACCCGCTTCTTCTTGTCATGTCCTTTTTGACCTGTCTGTACTAACAGGTACAGTATTTCCACGATTATTTTATAAAAACAAATTAATGATAAGAGTGCCTGAGCAAGACCAATTTCCGGAGCACACATTTAATTTTCAAATCTATTTATGCTATTAAAGAGCAAACTATTTATACGTGATCCTCATTAGTCAGTGCTGGATGTATTAATACATAACAAGCGTTAAATGCGGAGTCGACGACAGAAATAATAACGACGTCGCTCGCGGGCACGCGACCGCCGCCGTGTCAGTGCGATCTGATACTTCTTTCAACATTTCTAAACTATCAGTAGTTCAGTTGGCCAAATGTGTTTGCCATAATCGTGCCTCAATAGTTTTGTGTTTTTTCACTTCTCGTAGTCGTATTACTGTAAAAAAACACTTGTTACAATTGAAAAGCTATTGAGATACCGTTAAAGAAATGTACACCTTGTTCTATTGTGGCCCAAGGCTATGGGAATGTGCAAGCTTATGAATCTTTTTGCAGTGTGCATCGTCAAGTGCGCGTGATATCAGCCCAATGAATTGATTAACGGTAAAATTCGGAAGAAATCATATAAAAGATAAGATGTAGAAACAATAACATGAAACTTTTTCAGCTTTCTATTGAGCTTTAAAAAAAGTTTTTCATCCGTACTTGCTCAATTTAAAAAACAAATTGTTATTGAAATGAGACATTTCTTTCAGATTTCTTTTACAGAATTACAAACCTTCAAGTTCCTTACGTATTGAAATTGAAATGTGGTTGGTTTTTATGAAGTCAATTTATACAATATACTTGGAAATTTCTTCAAAGTTGTTCGAATACTTCGCATTGTATAATCTCTGTAAAAGTAGGAAACTTCAGTAAACAATCGAAAGAATTTCCTTTAGATTTATTGGGATAAATTCCGACGCGGGGCTGCTGGTGGAGGGGGAGGGGGGGGAGGGGGAGGGGGATGAAGGGGGGGGTGCTGAGCTATAATCTCGGGGACAAAGGAGCTCAATGGAGCGGTAGTAAAACCTCAGGCCATTGACACTACACAGTAGCATTTGATAGCATCAAGACTCAACATGCGTACGAATATTACCATAAGCATTATAATTAATTTAAACTTTACTATTTAACATCGTCATTCATAGTCATTTGTCATATCTTCAAGAGGAGATTGTCGATCAACATACAGACAATTGGAGATTTTATTAAGAGTTATATGCAGTGGGAATTAATCTGGACCTTAGTTGCAGGCCTTTCCGTCTGGCAACAGCTTTCTTTTAGGGGCAAGTTGTGTAGTAATATCCTCATCGGTGTGCAACAATGTAAAATGTAAAAAATAACGTAACCATAAAGCGATTTAACCCTATCTTAAGTGTCTTCAAATTTTTTCCTAGCTAAGAAGCACAAACTAATCCAGCCAGATAAAGCCAGACAAATTGTAAATCATTGATAACCGCTTGCTTCCAGTCGTACGTCAGACAGAGCAAACACAACGCGGGATGTAGAGAGCGGCGCCATTATGCTCACGACACGACAATGGCCCTTTAGCTGCCGACGACAATGGAAACACACGTTTTAACATTCGGCAATTGTACGTAAGTGTATGAAATATAAATGCAAGTGTAAGTGTGAAAAACATGATCGTGCACAGGAAAAGGGCTCGCCGGAAAGCGTAACCGCACGCTTTATACTATTGGGCGGACGGAAATGTATGGACGTTGTAAACGTTAACCTTTTTTTGGGTTGAAACATCAGCATTTGGACTGGAGGCGAAAAGTCGGATGCGATGTTGTAAAATAAAACCTTTCTGAAAAGAATGACAACAATGCCGCGCTTCTATGTTCATTTTTACCCGACTGCAAAGAAAGGTATCTTGTATGTTTGTATGTAGGTATGTAATATCCTTTATTACCTCAGATCACTAAAACGATTTCCATAATTTAGGTATCGTCAGATTCGTCTCCATAGGCCAAATGTTCTTAGGTAAGTGGCGTTAAAAAAGAACCCACATAGTGGCTAGTAGAGAAAAAAAAATGTTAATTTACTGCGAAATGGATATCAAATTGAAGAGCTTGTCATATGTTTCAGAGTCATAAAAGCAGTCTATTGAGCCTTCAGAAATCTAATTGACTGGTCTCCTGCTGGGGGACGAATGGGTACCTTTCCAGGGCAGGGGCTGAATCTGCAACTTTTTTTCAAGTGGATGTCTTTCAGGGCAAAAATAGGTACCGACTGCAATTTTATTATTTCTGGAACTGTGTCCAATTATTTATTTATTTAAAACTTTATTGCACAAAATTACAAATGTCTAACTTCTAAAAAAACCGGCCAAGTGCGAGTCAAACTCGAGCACCGAGGGTTCTGTACACGCAAAGCATCTCACATTAAAGCTCTAACTAAAAGACCAACTAGTTTCAAAAACAAACTTAACTTTGCAGTTCAATCCCTAAGATTCTTATTGAATCCAGCGCAAAAATAAGTTTGTTATACTTTTTTTAGACTTCCAACAACATAATTATTTACAATTTTCAGATTTATTCCTGTATAAGTACTGTTAGACCTTGCTTTTTGCCAAATTTCATAATGTTAGGTCGACGGGAAGTACCCCATTTTGATTGCTGCCTGAAATCGCAAAATATGAGAAAATTTGCAAAATTTACGGTGATTTATCTCTTGACCGCGTTGACGTATAATTTCGATTATTTCTGTTTGCTGAAAGAGACCCTGGATCCGAGTATTCAATATTAATTTCAACTTGATACATTTAAGCGTTCCTGAGAAAAATAGTTTGACAGACAGTGCTCTTATAAGGGTTCCGTTTTCGCCTTTTGAGGTACGGAACCCTAAAAAGACTATTTAAATCTTCTGTAAATAAAATTTCTTGTACAAAAAATTGTGTACCATATATTATTATACCGTCACAACGCTACGCATATCAATTGAAAGGGTTTCAAGGCCACCAATTAATGCGTGTCGGCTGACAATCGAATTTAAATTGATCGGATCAATTTGGCCGGTCTTCTCCAATTTTCGTAAATTCCTTTCGCGTGCAAATTGGATACAACGCTATCTTTTTCAACAGTTTATGTGACAACATTCACAGTACCGTGTCTCGGAAATGTTATTGTTTTGTTTTTAGAAATCTTTAAGATATGTACATAAATAGTGAACCTTTTTAAATAGGGACATGCTATATAAGAGCATCCATAACCAGCTAGTGCGTATGTATAAAAAGAGTGACAAGTATATTATATATACTAGCTGTTGCCCGCGGCTTCGCCCGCGTAAGTTTCGCTTAGATGAAAAATCTTTTCGTGTTCCAAACTGTAGTAACCTAAACTCCAGTACTCAAAATTTCAGCTATTTGGTTATTAGGTACTCGTAGTATTTCATTCAATAAACGACCTTCATCTGCTCGTTATCTACAATTTCCCGTGTACCACCACTCCCACCCCGAGTCCCTCTTTGTTCTATCCCGTGTCCTGTCTATTTATACGTTAGTAGAAAATGCTCATCAAGTTGAACGATTTTTGCTAAGGCGCCATTTCCATATATGTAGCTGGTCTCTTGGAGCTTTTCATCAGATGTTCCAGATCTTCAATTTTTATACGTCAGCAGAAAATGCTCATCATGTTGAACGACTTTTGTTAAGGCACCATTTCCATATTTCTTATAGTTTAGCTGTTCTGTTATGGTTTTTCATCAGGTGTTCCAGTTTCAAAATGAATTATAGCCTATATGTTGCCCAGGCTTAATAGCTATACAACAAAAAAAGTTTCATTCAAATCCGTCCAATAGTTTTTGCG
This sequence comes from Ephestia elutella, assembly GCA_018467065.1. NCBI lineage: Eukaryota > Metazoa > Arthropoda > Insecta > Lepidoptera > Pyralidae > Ephestia > Ephestia elutella. The sequence continues at coordinate 23,167,819 of CM031578.1, forward strand.
TGAAACGCGTACATACATACAGACAGACAGACAAGAAATTCCAAAAAAATTTTTTTGCTTTCTATTGTTCTTTTTAAGTGTCATCCATTTTAGTCATACCCACTAGCAGCAACTTGTTATCATTATGTATTTAATTAAACTGTGAATAGCGTGGTTGATTACAAAATTATTATTACTTTAGATTTAAGTCTTCTTATTTTTCAACCGACTTCCCAAAAAAGGAGGAGGTTATATGTTTCGATGTATGTATGTTTTTTTTTTATGTATGTTCGCCAATTTCTCCGCCTACTGTGGACTGATTTCCAAAATTGTTTTTTTATTCGTAATGGTGTATTCCCAAGTTGGTCCCATTTTAACCACGTCAGAATCTGTTCAGTAATTTTAAAGATACCTAACAAAATATAAAAATACCAACATTGCATTATAGAGCAAAAGCCCGCGACAGCATGCCCTTCCTTATTTTATTAAAACTCAAAATTTTCTGTGTATGTTCCCAACATAGAAATAGCGATTAGCCACTATAAAAAGTTGGTTCATGATTACTTAGGCAGATTATTTGTAGCAATAACATTTAAATTGGTAACTCAATTTCCTCAAAGTACAGTTTTTTAAAGATTTTATTCCTAATAATATTAGAAATCACGCCATCTATTACCAGGCAATTGGTGCAGATATAAACCCCTGCTAGACTTTGTAACTTTACTAAATTATAGTTATATTTGTTTTATTATAAAATCTTAATTTAATATTACTTTGGGAGGCCCCAGGGTGCTTTTAATACCTATAAAAATCATCCTTGCTATCTATGTTACCTGCATACTTAACTAAGATCTAAACTTCATACCTAGTCGCTACTATTTTTTACCCGTATATACCATGCAGAGAAACATTCAGCATTTCTAAAATAAGGAAGGTTTGGTCGTCACGGGCTCTCGGTCTATTTATGTGCCAAAAATAATAGACAATTTGACATGATCTGACATTTCAAATCAAACTAACATAAAAAGTTTCGAATTCTTAATTCTTTATTTTCAGCCAGTGAAAGAAAAGTTTTTGTAAAATCCACTAAAATATAGAGATAATGTTAATATCAAACCATATATATCTTAATAACAACTACAGTTAAGTCTTCAATAGTTTATTTCTATAATAAACACCAGTGAGTTAACACAATTTAATTTAAATCACAAACAACACATTTTATACTTAGCCATCACTTCCTTAAGTCAATCAGATAGACACATACATAACCTCCAATAGAATATTCTATACAATCACTAGTATCACACTTTAAATTCAATGACAAACGTTTCAGAACGCAGACAACACACGAATGGCCGATTTATACCCGTTACTGTCCCAACTAACATTCGATAGGAGGGATCGCCCGCCATATTGGTGGGGTATATCCGCAATGGCGGCTATTCAAATAACAATTTTGCATCTTATTAAATTATTAAACAATATAAAATCAATTTCAATTACTATTCGTAAATTAATATTATTTAATTTTATTGCCTATACTTAACTAAAAGGATTAATTAATAGTTAAATGAGTAAATTGATAGTTAAAAGTACATGTTTCCGGCGAGGCGACAACATCCGGCCGTCCTGCTTACGGATCCGTCCCGGATCACGTCATGGTCTGGTGCATTGCTGTGAACAAAATAAACAAACATTAGAATAATCGCCACTGTACACTACTGATTTTGCCACAAACGTCCTCATTTCTGCTATTCCATCGACGGCCAGCAGAATGAGGATGATACACCATATTATATCGAACTCTGGACATTCTTGATACTTGGACATACTTGTAACTATTCCATCGACGGCCAGTTACTCATAAAAATCAGGATTTATAGCTTCCCCTAGGCGATGCCTTTGGCCAACCCTAGTTGCATATCACTACAATCCTAACCTATCACAGATTTATTTTACAAGGATAAATGCTGTGACTTTGATTGTTTGTCCAAGCATCAAAAAGTATCCAAGTTCAAAGCAAATGCATCAGACAATTAAAATTAAGTTTAGCAAAATAAATAATTGACAGTTTTTTTTTTTTTTGTATAATAAATTAAATGAATACCTGACAACATCCTAGGCTATGTTATTCTTCTGTGTCCCAGTTTTCTAGTCGTATCCACGGTTTCATATTTTCTGCCACCGTGGTACCCTCGTACTTCTTTATGGATCTCTCAGCGCATCGCATATCCTTCACCTTGTAGCGATCGTGACCTAAGACCTCTGTAACTTGAAAGGGGCCTTTATATAATGGTAGTAGCTTCGTGCTCTGCCCATCATTTGATTGACTAGGTATCTTAACGACCACCAAATCATTAACATTATAGATCCGTGCAGGTTTACGTTTTGAGTCAAAAAACTGTTTTTGTTTGTCAGCATTATCTTGGATTCGAGCACTAACCTAATTTTTAATGCCGTAATATCTATAGGTTGTTCTTCAATATCATTTGTACCCTTATCAGATTCCATTTGGAGACGGTATCCAAAGAAAACCTCACTAGGAACAGCCATTGTAGATTTGTTAATTGTACTGTTAATGCCTTGTTGGATGTGTGCAATGTGTGTATCCCATTTGTTGTTGTCGGTGTCAGCGCCCATGGTTCGTAAAGCGTCAAGGATAGTGCGGTTATAACGTTCTACCTGGCCATTTGCACGTGGAATTGCCGTCGCGATAACATGTCGCCTTATGTTATTATCCTCACAGAACTTAATAAATAAATTAGATGTAAATGAGCTACCCGCATCACAAATAATTATTTTTGGGTTATCAAAAACTTTAAATATTTTCTCTAGTTCATTAATGGCAATTTTACTTTTAGTATTACGAACTGGAGATATAAATACGAATTTAGTAAAAGAATCAACTGTAACCAATAAATACATATTTTTAAGTGTCGTCTTTACAAATGGGCCTAGATGGTCTATATGTATAGTATGAAAGGGCCTAGCGTATTTAGGTATTGGGTACAATTGACCTTCTTTTTTTCCATGAACGGTTTTACAGTAAATACAATTAATACAATTTTTTATATACTTTGAAACTATCTTTTTCATTTTAGGAAACCAATATTGTGATTTTATTCTTTCAATACATTTATCCACAGCAAAATGGCCTAAATCGTCGTGATTAGCTCTAACTATTTGCCAAATACAGTTTTTTGGGACTAACCACCGTCTACCGTATTTGGTTTTACGATAAACCTTATTACCTAACAGTTCATAATCGTGAAATATTTTTTTATTGAGTTCGGCCTGACCTGACTCTAACACTTCTCTTATCATACAAATATTAGGGTCTTGCAACTGAACTGACATTAACCAATCAGCTTCTGTTATAACCAACACACTTTCATTACATATAGGAGCGGAATTATCTACAATAGGGTTTCTGCTGAGGGCATCAACATGTTGCATTTGAGTACCTGGTTTATGTATAATTTCAAAAGAAAATTCCTGTGTCAAGAGTACCCATCTGCCTATCCTAGAGTTAACTTCCTGCTTGTTAATTGTATACTTCACTGCATTGCAATCCGTATAAATTTTGAATAAGGAACCCAAAAGATAATGACGAAATTTTTGAAGGCCCACCACTATGGCTAGAAACTCCAATTCAAAGGAGTGATAACGTTTTTCTTCAATAGAGGTCTGACGACTATAGAAATGTACAGATTGCTCCCCATTTTCAGTTTGTTGTACTAAAATGCAACCTACTCCATCACGACTAGCGTCGGTATACAGAACAGTGGGTAATTTAGGATCGAAAATCGTTAAGAGAGCGTTTTGTAATAACTCTTTTTTTTAATTTACTGACTGCATCAATCTGTTTTTGGCCCCATTCCCATGGAGCATCCTTCTTTAAGAGCTCTGTCAATGGTTTTGCGATAATTGCACAATTTTTTATAAATTTACGGAAATAATTAATGAGGCCCAAGAATTGTCTAACCTGATGTACGTTTTTCGGTTCGGGGTATTCTTCGACAGCTTTTAACTTTTTTTTACCAGGGCGTACGCCATCTTTTGAAATATCATATCCAAGAAAATTGACAGAGCTCTGAAAGAAGTGGCACTTCGATAAATTAATTGTCAACCCATTGTTTTGTAAAATTTGTAACACTTCTTCCAGGATTTTAATATTTTCCTCATTTGAATCAGTAGCTATTAAAAGATCATCCATGTAACAAATAACTTTATCAAAGCGTAGCTTGCCAAGAACTTTGTTCATTAGTCTCTGAAATACCGATGGGGCATTACAAAGGTCAAAAGGCATCCTTTTAAATTCAAAATGCCCATCAGGAGTCACGAACGCAGTTTTGGCCACAGAATTTCTATTAACATTGATCTGATAATAGCCAATTTTTAAATCAAGTGAAGTAAAGCAGCTACGGCCTTTCAACCTATCTACTAGTTCATCTACAATAGGCATAGGGTATTTTTCTTTGACTGTTACTTTATTAAGAGCCCTATAGTCTACGCATAAACGTTTCTCGCCAGAAGGCTTGTTCACTAGCAAAACAGGGCTCGCATAAGCAGAATTACTTTCCTGAATAATATCATTTTTCAAAAGATCATCTATAATTTCACGTGTTGCAACTTTCAGATTCCGACATACGATATGGTCGATAACAAATAGGCTTATTACTAGTTAACTCGACATCTAACTCTACGCAAGAAGTTTGGCCTAAAGATTGTAAATCTTGTGCTATGACTAGAGGATATTTTTGAAATATTTTATTTAATAAAGAGACGTGTTCTAGAGAGTCTGAATGAAATAAAGATGCTTCTATCAAAGCCACTTGATCATTATTTAAAGGTTGGAATAGCAAACTGTTTCCAATACGGGAGTACATAATATTTTTATCTTCAGTGAAATTTCTACCGATAAGAATAGGGCAGCCAGATAATTCATCAAAAATATACAGATTAATAATAAGTTCTGCTTCATCGACCTTAATACTGGTTTGTACGCCGTGAGTAACTTTAGAACTGGAATTAACTTTAAATCCTGTTAATAAAACTGGAGAATTTAAAGAAAAGAAATCAAGACCTAATTCATTCGCCAAATTGCTTGTTATCAACGAGCAACCACTACCCATATCAATGAAAGCCCGTTGTTTACATCTATTCAATTCAATGTCTTTAAAAAAATTGTCTTTGGAGGTAGTTTCTAAAATTAATTTGACCTCGCTATCCTTTTCAACTTTGGCTTTAACCTTCGATCGACACGCTGCTTCCAAATGGCCAAATCTGTTACATGAATTGCACGTCACATTTTTCTGATTACAGTTAAACTTTTTGTGACCAGGTTCACCACAACGAAAACAAGTGATATTTGTACTAGAACTCGTACTTGGTTGATTAGAAGACGTAACTGAATTTTGTGATCTTTCAGTTTTACTATCACTATTGCTGAAGGTAGACCGACTAAAATTTTTGTTTTGTATGTTACTCGTATAAGATTTCTGAAAAGGCTTTTGTTCCGATTCAGAGTGAATTTTCCCATGTAAAAAGGACGCTAAGTCATCACAATATCTAAAATTACCAGCTTCAGCCGCTGTACTAATATTTTTATCACCAATAGAACCTACGATTATTGATATAATGTCTTGGTCAGAAAAAGTTAATCTCATTTTATCAATTTTGCCTTTTTGTTGGAAATAGAATTCATATAAAGATTGGCCATCCGTAGGTTTTGTCTGCACTAAATCTTTTAATAAACTATACATATTGCGCTTAATTTGAAACGTATCTAAAAGAGTACTACGCCAATCCTTCCACTTCCAAGTAGTCCAACGAGTTTTATTTTTTTGTAGCGAATCATACCAAGTTTTCGCTGTATTTCGCAATTTTTGTAAGGCTTGATATTGCATAACTCGATCGGACCACTTAAAAGCGCGAGCATTGGCTTCCACAACGTTAATCCACATTTCAATATCGTCTACTAAAGGGTCAAACTCGGGAATCACTGATGATAAAATAACATTCTGGCTTACTGCTGGAGACGCACGCCTGGTGCGTCTCGATTTTCTGTGCCTGTGTCCATCAGAACTGCTACTGCTGCTCGTAGACGGCGATCTCGAGGTTGACGAAGAACTCGAGCTGTCGGTCGAGGCCTGTCGCTTGCTCCGCTTTCCTCGCGCTCTTTTTCGGCTTCGCGGCATTGGGCTGGGTCGCACGGCACACTTCTGATGTAAAATCCACTAAAATATAGAGATAATGTTAATATCAAACCATATATATCTTAATAACAACTACAGTTAAGTCTTCAATAGTTTATTTCTATAATAAACACCAGTGAGTTAACACAATTTAATTTAAATCACAAACAACACATTTTATACTTAGCCATCACTTCCTTAAGTCAATCAGATAGACACATACATAACCTCCAATAGAATATTCTATACAATCACTAGTATCACACTTTAAATTCAATGACAAACGTTTCAGAACGCAGACAACACACGAATGGCCGATTTATACCCGTTACTGTCCCAACTAACATTCGATAGGAGGGATCGCCCGCCATATTGGTGGGGTATATCCGCAATGGCGGCTATTCAAATAACAATTTTGCATCTTATTAAATTATTAAACAATATAAAATCAATTTCAATTACTATTCGTAAATTAATATTATTTAATTTTATTGCCTATACTTAACTAAAAGGATTAATTAATAGTTAAATGAGTAAATTGATAGTTAAAAGTACATGTTTCCGGCGAGGCGACAACATTTTTATTAAAGAAAATAGGTGTAGAAGCACTGAAAATGATAAAATAAAACTTTTTTCCAAAAAAAATGAACCGACTTCCATCATAAAACTTAAAATCATTAAATAACATTAAAGAAATATGTATTAGCATGCTACCTACTGAATGAGGTGAAGTCGGTGCCAAATTGAATATTAAATAATCTAAATTTATATTAGGATCATGTATATAAAATGCCTAGCTAAACTTACGTAACACCCTTACTCCTGCACTTGGCACCGACTTTACCTCATTCAGTAGGTAGCATGCTAATACATTTTTCTTTAATGTTATTTAATGATTTTAAGTTTTATGATGGAAGTCGGTTCATTTTTTTTGGAAAAAAGTTTTTACAACTTATTTTATTTTGTAACTGTTTGTTGTTCCTTAATAAATAAACAAAAAATAAGCATAGAGGAAGCGAGAGATCTGTAAGAATCCTTAGACTATAAAAAAATCCATAGTCTCTGCCTATTCCCACGGGAAACAGGCATGATAATGTATCTACACTACATAGGTACACTTGCGTCATATTTATTACGGCCACATTCAATTTTAATACCTATCAAGTTAGGCATGTGAACACAACGTATTGGAATCTCATCCATGTTACTTGTTTCAGCAAAATTGTCGAATTTCCAGCAGGCTCGAGGCGTGACGATGTTAATGACAACGAATCGTATCAAACGATAATAATGAACATCAAACAAGAAATTGTTATTAGATTTGCGGTATAGAATAGAATAGAATAGAATAGAATAGAATATTATTACAAGATTTATCTTCATACAAGTTACATTTTATACTACTTATTTCAGTCAAAATAAAGATGTTATCTACAACTTTTTGACTTTAGGACTAGCTTTTTGCCCACAGCTTTGCTCGCGTGACTTGCCCACGGTAACAGTGCTTTTTCCCGGGATAAAAGGTATGTTACCCTTTGTGCTTCTCTCTCAGTACTTCGTACTATGAGTACGAGACATTTCAGGAAGATTAGTTCAGTAGATAAAGCCTGAAGAGGTAACAAACAAAAAAAAATAGTATTCGTTTGGGAACTTTCTATTAATTGGTGCAAATATGCAGTAGGTCATGTCGCAATGACGCAAGGTCAGTTGAGACGATTTCATTATCGTTTCTATTTATAATGATTGTCACTTGAAGCAACAGATGTCCCGCGCATTGAACACGGCGGCGTAGGACTTCGCGCCAAATATATCGACTTGTAATGAATGATAAAGAAACCTCACGGGTTTGAGAAAGTTATTTGGAGATTGGTCTACTGTGCATATATGATTTCGAATCGAGAACCCTGTTGTACTAGAGGTTAGGATACCTATTGCAGATTGCAAGTGCATAGGGATGTGACTTACCCAATATCCGTAAATAAGATGACTAATTTTGTCACTTAATAATAAGAAACATATTTGTAAAGTGACGTCTTTGGAGGAAATGCAGCAGTGGAGTTTGTTGCGCCGCCTCTTCTCCACTTGCACTTTAGAGAGTAACCTTTGCTCTAAGTAATTTTTTTACGGCAACTAATTATATGACGACAGTGCTATTTTTAATAAGCTGATTTAAATAAAATTATTTTTTTACTTTGAGTTTGCCTACTTCGGAAAGCACAATGTCGAGGCCATCTCAATCGCTTATTTTTATTACGGAGGCCATTAGTTCAATCAATAACTCTCGCAAATAACTTGAAAATCCCCTCTGCTTATGGCGAAGCCCCATTGCTCCGTTGCGTTGCGTTGCGTCGCGTCGTCGCAACGGATCAACGCATTGTATGCCCTACCAGCCATGACGTCGCAGCAGTTGTAGCAGGGTTACCAGATGCTCCCCCCCGAACGGGTTCCCATCTTGTAGCGATGGGGGGGCTCAGTACCAGCGGTTGCCTCGGCCGCAGGGAAGCTAAGAGGAACCCATGGCCCGGGAGTGACGACCCCGGGCCGGGAGGAGGCCGCTTTGAGTGGCCTGGCTGTGAGAGTAGGGCGCACGGCCCTACTCTCACAGCCGTGGTAGGGGTCGCGGGGGAGGAGGAGTGCCGGTATTGCGGTGCGCCGTTCTCCCTATCCTCCGCGACCGAGCGTGGCCGTGGCGCTGGGCACGGTGTCGGTGGGGCCGCAGGGGAAGAGGCGTGTCGGTATTGCGGTGCGCCGCTCTCCCTGTCCTCTGCGGCCGACGCGTGGTGGGCCTGTCTCGGTCGCAGGGGATAGGGACAACCTGTCCTCTGCGGCTGAGATGTGGTAGGGCCTGACTTGGTCGGGTCCCAAAAAGTTGAGGGCTGGTTGGGTGGCGGAAACGGGATTCCGTCGCTCGGCTTAACGGCCCTCGGGTGGAAAGGCGCACCCGGGTCAAGTGTGCCTTTACCCTAGCGGGAATTTTGGTGCTTATCCCGCTGGCCGCTCCGACCCTCTCGCTGGAGAGGTGCTTCGGGAGCGAGCCGTGCTGGGGCCGCCGTGGTAGCGGCCGCCGCGCCAGGGCTGTGGAGCGAGAGTAGCACACGGTCCTGGCATATATGCGGCAGGGGTTGACTCCGTGTGGTTTTAGTGGGTTCAAGCCCCACATACCCGTCCGGCTTCCCGTGGCTGGATGGACGAGACGAAGGTCTTTCCACACGTCAAAAAAAAAAAAAAAAAGGGTTACCAGATGCTATTTTAATTTGTATTGTTATTTTTTACCCTAAAACGATATATTTTAAAATAGATAAAATCTATGTAACGTGGTAGGTAACCACATCGGAATAAACACAACATCAGAATTATCAGATCATGGGTTCAGGGGGCCGAGCTCAGAATGGATAACCAGAGCGGTAAACACAGTACAGTACAGGTACTTGAACAACGGGTTCACGTGAAAACATATGTGGGCATTAGACTCAGATCAAAATAACTGTCAAGATGAGGGTATTTCCAAAAATTACATGCACAGCTTATAAAAGACAGGGTACACGACTCCTACTTCAAGTTACAGCCCAAAGCATCCAGGGATTCATCGAATATTCACGGATTAAGAAATCATTTAACACTAACCTCACATTTAATACAGACCAAAGAGAATGTAATAAAACTATTTAGACAGTCGAGTATCTATAGACTATAGTCATATCATTGCCATGGAAGTAATAAGTTACTACTTCCATGATCCTTGCTATAGACGAGATGACACGTTTTTTTATTGACAATTTTCTATTTTGGAACGGCAAAATAAATAGTAAACAGCCATACAGAACAAGTCTGATTATTATTATTTTTTAATTTAATGAGTAATTTTTTTATTTTTTGATTGGCTTTGGATTAGTATAAATTCCCAATCAAAATATTTCCATTCTGGCATTACTGCCTCAAGCAGGGGAACACTACCTCCCGCTTCGTCTCTTCTCCCTCGATCCGTTGAAACGTCGCACGTCGCGTCCGACGACGCAACGCATTGATGGGGCAGGTCACAACAAAATATATGAAAAACGTCGCAGCGTCGACGCTGCGACGACGCTGTCACGACGCAACGCAACGCAACGAAGCAATGGGGCTTCGCCCTTATTCATTTGGATTCACAGTCTTTATTCACATTATCCACATAAGGATCAAACTATAATGCTTTCTCATCTTAATCCACATGTAACTATGCAGAAGCGCTTGTAAGAGTTTTAAAGTTTCCGCCCTGAATCTGCTATAGAGGAGCGTCAACTCAAGATGACTTGTTTTCTTGGATATAAAATTCAAATGATATTCAGAGTAGCTGCAGAGTGGAAAATCTTGTAAGCGGACGCTCGCAAAATGCTAAACAGGTACTGAACTGATTTAGTTGCCAGTACAACTACAATCCGATGTCACGTGAGCCAACACTACTAATGTAACTGTTCTTTATATTAAGAGCACTCTTTGGATACGGAAGCATCCAGCAGAATGTGAGTTTATCTATCTATACATATAATAAAACAGTAAAAATATTTTGTCTGTACATTTAATATTTTTGACTGAAATGGATAGAGGGAGACCTAAAAAGAACAATAGAAAGCAAAAAAATTTTTTTGGAATTTCTTGTCTGTCTGTCTGTCTGTCTGTCTGTCTGTCTGTATGTATGTACGCGTTTCACGCAAAAACTACTGGACGGATTTGAATGAAACTTTTTTTGTTGTATAGCTATTAAGCCTGGGCAACATATAGGCTATAATTCATTTTGAAAACTGGAACACCTGATGAAGAACCATAACGGAACAGCTAAACTATAAGTAATATGGAAATGGTGCCTTAACAAAAATCGTTCAACCTGATGAGCATTTTCTGCCGACGTATAAAAATTGAAGAACTGGAACATCTGATGAAAAGCTCCAAGAGACCAGCTACACTATAACATATATGAAAATGGCGCCTTAGCAAAAATCGTTCAACCTGATGAGCATTTTCTGCTGACGTATAAAAATTGAAGATCTGGAACATCTGATGAAAAGCTCCAAGAGAGATTTTTCATCTAAGCGAAACTCACGCGGGCGAAGCCGCGGGCGACAGCTAGTGTTTCTAATAAATTTAAAAGATTTTAAGATCCTGCACCCAAATCCTTTGTAATAAACTTATACGGTGTCAACAAAATAATAAAGTAAAATCAAGTATAAAATTCAATATTATTCAAGCGAACCCACGACCTCCGGGTCAGTAAGGCTAATCAAACAATAAACAAAATAAACTTAATGAACTTAAACTAAATTAAATAACAAATTTCTAAAATTCGGAGCCGTGGGGCTTACCTAGTAAGACTTGTACAAGACAGTTTAGTCACTCTCGAGTAGATCACGAACAAATAGTATGAGATTGTCAAACCAGAACGAAAAAATTTCTGGAAGCGCTGCTGTTCTAAAAAATAAATACTGAAATACTTAGGCAAACAATTTAACTAACTAGGAAGTGGAACACATAAAAAATATAATATGCTTAGGTTATAGGTATAAGATGTCGAGTAGTTTCTATCAAAATTCCGAGCGCTAAGTTTGAGGCAAAAGCAGACTCACTGGCGGTGTTTGCACAGCCCGGCCCGTCCTGATTTCATTTTGATTCTGTGTGACCTATAGGATGTATCTAACTCTATGGTTTGACCTGCTGTTGGCACTCACGAGGACACAATCTCGTAAATCTCGCGGCCCGCATTATCGACACGTCGTCCTCACGTTTCGGTTCACTGACACAGTATATTTGGCTAATGAAATACGTAATTTGTCATTCACAACGATGTTGACTCAGTTGTGTGTTTAATAGCTTTTTCGTGCGATGTATTTTGATTGGCGATGAAATATCGGACAGTTATTGAATTAGCCGAATAGCGACACGCATTTATAATAACCGAATACTTACGATTACTTTTAATACCAGTGAGACATAGACACACAAACAAAAAATTGAAGGAAACATCTGGAGAACAATTAAGGTCAGCAAAACTGATCGAAACAAAATCGGAGTGACAAAGGACACAGATTTTGCTAGGTCGGCAGAAAATCAAGATTCGTGCAGGGTACATAGGGCAGGCACGGATCTCGTTCGCTCGGAAACCGTCTGTTTTATAATATAAGGTCCTGGAGTACCTATAAGCTGTACGTCGATGACTGGCAAGAGGTGGGTAAGGCTAACTAAAGAACAGATGTTTGATTGAAGCCCAAGACTCACTGCACTATAGATGGCTGCATTACAATAGTTGTTAGTGAGTTTATAGCGCCGCTTCTAATTGAAGAGGCTGTTAAATCTAATTGGGTTTCGATACTTTAAGGAAACTGTCGTGTACTTGATGTTTATTCATTAAGAGCCTAGCGAGGCTTCACTCCCATAGGAATTTCGAGATAAATAGCTATGTGCTATATTCGGTATTTTTCTACTCGTGAACCAAATTTCATCAAAATCCGTCTAGTAAATTTTGTAAGATTGAGTAACAAAAATACTCATAAACTCGCATCCAAATTTTTGCATTTATAATATTAGTAGAATGAGTGGTTGTATCGCCATTACTTCCAATTTAAAAATTTACCTTTTACCGTACCGTACCGTAAGAATAACTAATTGCAGAAGAAAATTTTTAATAATACGACTGTTGTTATCTGAAATAGCTTTTGTATGATACACGGAATATCGTACGATATGGAATCTCAAAAACACTTAGCTTTTGTGTATTACACAAATGAAATAGACATTATATTTTTCGAGAAAAGAATTTCGGCTGCCCTATCGGTGAATTTTCAGTTTATGAAAGATTTGCGACAATCTCATGAATAATGCCTATAAGCATAAAGCTTTATTATTTTGTTCATTTATGTAATGCATCGGAGTATTTTTGTATTTATTTCTTTCTTAGAATGGAAAATAATCCATTATTTATGGAAAATGATTAGGTTACTTTAAGTTCAGCACTTTTTTCTGGAAGAAAAGTTCCAAGTTTATATGAAATTCTTCATAATGGTCTGAGTAGTCGAGGGTTGAAAGCTTAACAAAGAATCTCGTAGTTTCGTATTTACAAGTAAATTCGCGCTGTGCTAAGTGAAGATTATTTATTACTCTTTAGAAGTGATAAATATCAAGCTATACCTAAGTAATGTATTCCACGAGATTTGGCAGCAGGGACCGTTTTATAATCTGGTGACTAGGGTAGAGCCTCGAGTCTAAATGGAGGCCTCACGCAAACCTAGTAGTACCTAAATAAAACATAAAAGGCAATAAAATTCTGAAGCAGGTTTAGTTTTTCCAGATAAGTACATAAATAAGAAAAAAAACCGGCCTAGTGCGAGGCAAATTCGCGCACCGAAGGTTCCGTACTCGCAAAGCATCTCGCATTATAGCTCTAACTAAACGACGCACTAGTTTTAAAAACAAACTTAACTTTTCAGTTCGATCCCTAAGATTCATACTGCATCGAACGCAAAAATAAGTTTGTAACCCTTTTTTAGACTTCTAACAACATATTTACAATTTTCAGATGTATTCCTGTATAAGAACTGTTAGATCTTGCTTTTTGACAAATTTCATAATTTCAGGTCAACGGGAAGTACCCCATAGGTTTTGATTGCTTCGTGAAACCGTAAAATATGCGAAGATTCGCAACATTTATGGTAATATCTTTTGATCGCGTTGACGAATAATTTTGATAATTTTTTCGCTAAAAGAGACTATGGATCCGAGTATTCGATATCAATTTCAACTTGATACCTTAAAGCGTACTTGAGAAAAAAAAGTTTGACAGACAAACGGACAACAAAGGGTTCCATTTGTGCCTTTTGAAATACGGAACCCTAAAAAGTCACTCCGACAATCCAAGAAAACATTTTTAAATCAAAAGTAGGTGCTTTTGTACTGTTTATTATCTTCAAAATAAAACTTTGCGAATATAAACACGAAAAATAAAAGTATTTCGCTTTTAATGCGAATCGAGGTACTTAAGAAACTTTCAACTTCAACCATTTTCATGTTCAAAGCGGACTTCCGCGGCCGAGAGGTTATTTTATAGGCATGAAGCCAGTCTTGATTGTGGCTTTTAGGGTTCTGTATTCTGTACCACCAAATTCGGAATTCCCTTCTGAAATTACAAAATATGATAAACGCTTCATTTACGCAATTTGCTTTGGCGTGATTTTTTCAGCTAATCCAAGATCGTAAACTCAAGTATCTATTAGTCAATCTGATACCTTTAAGTGTTGCTAAGAAAAAAGTTTTGACAGGACAACCCACGTAAAGGTTCATAGTACATAGTACCCATTAAGTTTAATACAGAACCGTCGGTGCGCGAGTCCACCTATCTTGAAAAAAAACTTGGCTGGCTTGGTCAAAATCACTAAATATACAGTGTGGGCGAGTGCGGTGGTGGAGGCAGGGTCGGGGAGGGAAGGCGTGACGTCACTGGATGAAAATCACTTCGCGGCTTGTGAAGAGGGAAACCGAGTCGCCGCGTCATAAAATGTTAGTTTTACATCGAGACCGCCGCCAAGGGAGAGTGTTGCGTGACACTGAACTTCATTATAATAGAAGAGTACTTTTATTCGATCAGTAACAAGAAATACCGTATGTATTCTGCCAGTTTTTCCCCTAACACTCTGCTAGGGGAAAAGCTGGCAGAATCTACCATTGCAGTATAGTCACAAAATCAGTCAAATAAATAGACATTTTTTTAACTCAACTATTTACTAACACGTCAACTACCTATTCATTTCTAGTCTTCTCACTAATACCAACCTAACTTTTTTTGGTTCTAAATTATTTCAGTATTTCAGTTGCGTCCAGTCGCCTGACTCTATTTTTTACAAGCTTTTTTACAACATTACCTATATATATATTTAACTTATTTTTTTCAAATATTGCATAGGTACCATTTTTTTCACATGATTCTGAAGTTAAGTATGTTTTCCGAAAATACAAAATACGCAAACAAAATCAATGCACATATTATAAAAAAAGAATTTATGTTGGTTTTTTACGAGCGAAGCAACTGGCGCCGTATGATTTAGAAACGCATCCGGCGCGGCGGGAAGTGTGCGAGGAAGAAGAATTAATGTTTTTTATTGGTTCCAATATAAACGTTATAATTAGCCATATTATGTATTACTTACGCTTTTTTAACTGAAAAAGATGGGATAACTGTTATAATTCCTCTGTATCTTCACAAGACATATTCTGAAGGGCTTATCTTATTGGAGTGGTTTCTTAGTCACACCAAAAGTACACAAAGCTTGTCTATAAATTTTTCTATAAATTCTGTTGTAAAGGATAGGAATAATCTAGAGATGGAGGCATTATGTTACTAAATTTTTGGAGGAAATAATAATAATGTTAAACATGTTCGTCAACTAACCATTACGAGCGACGCAACATGAGCCGCTCATTAAAATTTTATATGCCAACTTATACGCCTACCACGCCTAACATTATTAAATGCAAAAGTTTGTTTGTCGAAAGTCTGGAGGCTCACTCCACAAGTCCACCACCTCGGACCGGATCGGCCCGTCCCCTTGGTTTCAGTCCCGTGGGTATTTCAGGCTTCTAGATAACTACAGATTTCCTCATAATTGCTGTCATATACAGATTCTATATATGTATGTCATATATTTTCCAAAAATTGTTTCACCAATAGAAAGCTACATTATACCCATTGAATTATAACTGAGTGACATAGGCTACAATATGTAAGTAGATACCTCCTGAGCGAAGCTGGGGCAGAGTGCTAATGATTACCATATCTTAGAATCATGTATAAAGAAAGATGTAGGGTATTTTTGATCTCCATGTTCTGCACAGGACGGTGTCCCCAGGGCTAGTTATGAATTCCGAACTATTAAATTGCGTAGTCGGTATTCGTCATTACGATCGAGTCAGTATCGATATTGAATCTGCCGCGGGGAAGGACAAGGTTCGGGAGTTCGGGGCTCGTGTTTGCTGAATATTAAGTTTCTGTTTGAGCGCGTAATGTATACGAGTCGTGAATATGCAGAACACATCAAAAGGCAAGAAAGGTCATAAGAATGGGACGCCTGTCTTGCTCTATTTAAAGTTCACGGTAATAAAAACAATAATTATACCTATTCCAACCATTACACTGTGCTTTAATTACACTGTGCTTTAATTACACTGTGTTTCAGTATCTGAACTGAAGTTTTATGTGTAAGCCAATATTATCGAAATTAGCAATGTTTGTATAAGCGAATTTGTAAATAGCTTTACGATCTTTTGAAAACTTGTGAATTGCATGTCATTACCAATTATGGTGAATAAATAAATATGAAATAAATACGGTACTTATTCCTTACTGATAGATCGCAATTATGCTTTTTAGAATTGATACCAATAATTGCGCTCTATCGCCATTCTAACATTTTCATATGCTCTCCTGTTTATATTCCTGTCGTCTTCCTGTTAAATTTCTCCATGGTCACTTGTTGTTAAAATTTGTTTTTAACTGTGAGTTGACCTATTTTTGTTATAATAAAGCTTCTGCCATTTTAACTGCCGAACCACTAAAACGACTAATGCCAAAGGGAAGAAGAAGCCTAGTTCAGTAATGGTTCCTTTACTACGTATGTGAGGGGCCTTACCATTCATGTATTATATCAATAAGTTCTGCTACTCATTCGTTTTTTAAACAAGTTTAGTCAGTTCAGCCTATTTTATTTGAGTTAATCACACAGATATCGATGGAGATGACTACGCTACGAAACTTTAAAAAGAAAGCAAAGTTTTCGTTTTTACCACTACTTATAGGTCAATGTAGGGTACCGAATCTGACTGTACTGATTAAATATATAATTTAATTGCAAAAAATACATAGCGGTTTTCAAGATAACGCGAGACTTTACGACTAGAAAGATCAAAGCATTTTGTCACGACAATGTTTAGTCGGATTTATGTCTTTCAAGCATGAAACTTATAAATGTTTCCACTACATTCGCTCTAATGTTGCAAGGGGGAATAAAAAGAAGCGCTTTATGTGTTGTGGGCTCGGTATAAACCGGTTGAGTAAACATTTTGAATTCAATTAGCTTGCACTGTGAAGGGGTAATGGAGCGAGTATTGTATGGCGAGACCATAGATTATAGAGCAGATATCATAGATCGTAGTGCAAGCAGGTGGATGGTCTGGTTATGGTCCGGTCCGGCTCAAGGAGGTTTCTACAAAACGTTTGTAACTGACCGAAAGAGTTCGATAACTCAAGGAATTATACCATGAATTGATATCGAAAATTTAGATTTCAAAAAATTGTATCACTTTCATGACTTATCTCGTGTTCCTAGTCAGGTTTAACCAAGTCCTTCCATGGTTTCTAAACCACAAATGGAGAAGTTTCCAATTATTCAATTATTCTAATTGGAAACTTCTCCATAAATAAAACGAGTGGTAAAACAAAGTATAACTAAAATAACAACATTTCGCCAGTCAATTGTGTCACGTAACGTATCCACCAAATGGCTCATGTGCGTGCATCGGAACTTTTTGTTTCGTTTTAACTTTAAATTGGCTATTGGAGCTAGGAATTAAGATTGTGAAGGTCTGCCAAGTTTGTCAAATTTGTGGTAGCTGTTTCCTTGCCAGTATTTTATTGAACATGGTTCGAAATATATCACAAGGGTGTTATGTGTATAAAATTTTCTTCCCCATCCTCATCATCCAAGGCTCCACGCGTGGCCGTGGGTGGACCTAGGTCTGGTCAAGTAATTTTTCTTTTTATTAAATGAATGATAATAATGTACTACACAAATTATAGGACCGAATGCTATGAAATTTGTTACACTTGTAGAAGTTAAACCTGTAGCGTAGTTGGTACTTTTAATAGCGTAGCTGGTAATTTAATAATCACCATGACATGACACTTAAATTAAATTACACCAAACAAGTTTTAAAAATTTTACGACCGGCCGTAATATTTTTTGTGAATCACTATTTTCCTATAAGATTTGACTAAAATACTTCAAGAATTTGCCGTGAGCATGTCATTCGCACAGACGTCACAACATGAAAGGAAGAGTATGTCTACGCAAGTTTTTACGATATTTTTATGAGTATCCATTGGTTCAGGTGCTAAAATAGCGTCCAACAAATATGTTTTATGAAGGAAGTATCACGTCTATTTTCGTCTGGTCAAAAATTGCATCGCACAAAAACGTGGAAGCCCAAGTGGGCGGCGTTTGACGCAACCGCACTGGAGTGTGGCCGGTAGGGTGACCCCACGGCCAGGCACTATTCAAGCGGTGTGGTCAAAAGGTTCCAAGTTTTGTTCGTGAGCTTTCATACCAATCTGACTTTAAAATAGTTTTAATAGATCACTAATTGCAATGGTATAGAAAAACTTAGCGAAGAAACCTGCTTACTTAGTGTGTGAAATGGACAAGGCAAACTAATTTTTTACCTAAAATTGCCAAAACAATTACCGTATTTGTTTCATTTCACTATGATCATTGCATTATTTTTGAAGAACACTTACACTATATCAAGCTAGCTGTGATAGTGAAACTTACAGAATGTAAGCTTTATTAAAGTTTACATTGTAATATCTGGCAACCCGACACGAACAGCAAAAAGCGCGGTCGTTGAAATCTTTTCAGCGCTGGTTCGTGGATCACGTCACAAAAGTCCATATAATTCTGTTTCGTGAATACTACAAGTGAGACAGACATGTGCTGTACATTAACTGCATATTAATAAAAGAAATGTGAACAAATAAATATAAATGAAAAAAAAATTGTTACCGATGTTTGAGAAGTGTTCAAAAAAAAATTATCGCTGACGATGAAAATACATAGAAAACCTGGAATACTTTTAGTTGTTCTTTAAATAAGAAACAATAACTAATCCACAGAAAAACGAAATTCACTCAATGCATGGCTATAATCTGGGTGGAACTAATGCTGGCTTATTGCGATCCTTTTCCTTAATGGCCATAAAGATGAAGAAATATATAAGAATTTTAATGGAGATAAAACAGCATAAGAAGTTGCTAGTAAATGTGTTTCTGATTAATTCTCGGAAGTGACTGTTTCGAAACGCTAGAAGTATGTTTACTTCTAGCGCTTCAGTAATCTTTATAATTTCAATAAGAACACATAGTGCACAAATAAAAGGCTACTTTTAGGTTAGACTTAACTTAAGTATAGGTTAGACTAACTCGGGCTCTATTCCCGATGGAATTTCCCGAGCGAATTGGAATAAGGTTTTATATCTTATTCCAATTTCTGTGTTTAAAGGACTGGTCAAAGCTAAACATTTCCAAAAAACCTTGTGACAAAGACCTATTTCTGAACATGTCGTTTCGAGTTGATCTTTAAACTTATAAAAGACAATATTACTGGCGCCACGGTTAAGGTAGCCGAATATAGAACCAAATATTGTTTGACCCCAATCGAACTACTGAATCGATAGAAGAAGACTATAATGGTTTCAAACACGCATAATGTTGGCCTTGACAATGGTTTCCGCCATTCTGGATAACAGTAATCTGCTGTGACTCAGGCGGTGACATGACCTGATGAACTTATCTGACGCGATTCGAGCATTGCGTAAAACTCAAAAAAGGACAGAGGTCGGCGCCGACTGGTGTCGGTCGCATGACCATTCATTGCCGACAGCTGCTATGTTACCTTAATTATTATTTACATGAGTACACTACTTATACTCATATCATCATTATGATCAAAATTATGTAATTAACTTAAGAATTTGCACATTTTGTTTGAACGTGGTAATGTACTACCAGTCGCATTTGAAAAATGCTTTCTGCGATTGATAGTCACATTTATAAGGAAGGCTATACAGATTACCGAAATTCACCGGCAATCGAAGTCGTGGCTCATAGATAGTATGCGTGTACTTACATAATAAAGCAGAAAAGTTTGAACGCGCTAATTTATTGAATCTGAAAAAATATTTTGAACGCGCAGCATATAAGAAACACTAATGAGGTGCTATTTATGCGGATCCATTAACTAAGTGTAATATTTTCCAGTAAATTTTATCGCAACAATTTAAGAAAGAATTGAAATAATTTTTAACACAGAACCCTGAACGACCCACTCAAAAGAAGACTGCTTTCATTTTGTTCACGACTTTTTAAATGCGAATTTGATGTTATCAGATTCTGGCATTTAGATTATTCGATGCAATAGATTAATCTATATATACTAATCATGTAATAAAGCTGAAAGGTTTGTTTGTTTAAACGTTCTTATCTTTGGAACTACCAGTCTGATTTGAAAACATATTTCTGCGAAGCCACGGCGCACAGCTAGTAACTAGAATAGATATCATCCCATTTTTGTCATAATAACTGATCATGACATTTGCAAATTAGGCCTATCAATAGCAGTGCTCTTTCATTTGTGTGGCAAAATCGACTGAATGATCTACCGAAGATCTGTGACAACCGTGAATACTTATTACTCATTCATTGCGAAATAAATAATTTCTTTTCATTATTTATCATTACATTTTGTGACAATTCTCAATACTAATTCTCGCTAACGGAATCTATTATACGATTAATACTAGTCGGCAAAGCTGGCGAAAACCCTCGCGTCATTTAACCAGCTTACATTAATAAATTAGCGGATGTATTGTTTGTTTTCGCTTATGACGTCAAAAAATAGTAGATTTTTTTTGGTATCGCGACAGTTGGAGCCGTGCCGCGGACACGGTCCTCCGATTACGTGTTATTTTCACCAAAATACACTTTTATCACTTTTGGCACGCACTTTTGTACAACAAGCTTTGTGTTGTGTCGCGACATGTTCGACTGTCGAGGCTTCCACTGGAGATTGAGATGAACTAATAAAATGTAGCCGAACTACTGGGTTACAGACAGACGGAAAATAAATAGATACATATCCTAATCTTAACTAATATTATTAATACGAAAGGGACTTTGTTTGTTTGGACCACCCTTTCATCCAGGGAAAAAACACTGTTCGCGTGGGAAATTCACGCGCGCGAAGGCACGGGTAATAACTTGTTTTTTTCACAAATAAAAAACTAAAAATAATATGACATTTTTTCGGCTTTGTAGAAACGGTATTTTGTGATCGGAGACCTGAAAATAATTGCATTTATCATATGTACGCACAATCGGCAACGCTGTTAGCTTTCTTGGCAAGCTATCATAGAGCTATGTTTTACAGAGACCGTACCGTATTTATAATTATATGTAGTGATTCTATTATACTTTTACTATTACTTCTTTAAGATCTAGATGGATACAGTATGCTGCTCTCCAAGCTTTATTTTGAAGATGGTACGCCCTAATGATGATGAGATGAAATGTCTATGTTTTTTTTTGTAACATTATGGCTTAGCGAAAAATTTATTTTACAGTTAAATAGTACTCTTAAAAATATATGTAACAATAACAGTTTTAAAAATAAAAACTTACTTTCTAAAACAAAATTTTAACCAACTTTTAGCTGAAGTTAAATTAAAAGAAAAGCGAACTTTTCCCTCCAACCTACCTGTCACAGTCCGGCCATCTCCCGCTCACACACACTACACACACTTCACGGCAGGTCGCACTGGCCACTGGGCTGGGAACTAGTTTAGTTTCGCACAAGTGTACAAGTCGCGAAGTCAGCAGTACAGTGCGGGCGAACTCGTACTCGTACGAGAGCGCGCGGGAGAGACTTGGCGTCGACTGCCGTGCGCCGCCGCCCGCGAGCGGATCTGCTCCAAACTGAATTATAATTTATTTGCAGATCTTTTGTCAAATTTGTACAAATCATTATATAATTGTGCTAACATACCGATTGGTGTACACACACTTATGTATGTTGCCAATTTTAACTTTTAATTATATTAAAAGATTCATATTGCCACCATATTATAATTATAAACATCAGCTTGATAAAATAAAACTTTTGAGTCATTTTCATGCTAAATCATGCGAAATCCACTGGACGGATACGATAAAATTTGATAGAAGTAGAATATAACCTAGCACATGGAGTATTAGTTATCGAGATATCTTAAAAATAAATAGTTAATACAAATAATCTCAAATAACTGTTTGTAACTAATTATTTAATTTCTCCGAATCCGTGGACATCCAGTCAAATTACTCATCACAGTAATGTCAGAGACGATGGAGAGTCTCTCGCGATGTATCAGCCCGTCTCAGCCGGTAAAACATTAGCTTCGGGCCTTTACATTGTTACGAGGAAATGCGTATCAGATATCTAAGCTTATGTACGTCGGATGGAAGACATTTTTTTTTAATACTGCATTTCGCCAACCATCCCGCGAGACCATCAAAAGCGGGATCTAATGCGGACTACTCCTTTGTCTTATTAAAATAGATTCTGATGATATTAGAATCGAAGGAGACGAAAAATTGAATAAGCAATTTTTTTTTTATCTAGCTATTTATATACCTTAATTCCATCCAAAAAGCTTCCCTTAATTCCATCCACCCATCTCTGTCCTTGGTATTTTCCTTCCAGTTCTTATAGAATCCCTGTATGTCATCAGACCAGTTCTTGGTCCTCCTGTTTTCCTATATCAGTCGGATAGAATCCAGTGAGTAATAAATATAAAATTGAAAAAAGTTTTTGTTTATTATTCGTTTGAACGGGCTTGACAAATATGGATGGATTGAGGAAGAATAATTTACGAGGAAGGCTGTAGGGCACCTCTCTCTCTTTAGTCGTATTTCCTCATGACTGAGGGTCGTGGTCATTATATGGAATGAAACACACACAACGACTCTCTTGGCAATATTAATGGAGTGGTTTGCCATTGCCTTCTCCATTTCACACACTAGCTGATATTCATCAACCAGAGTGCAGGTTTCCTCACAATGTTTTCCTTCACCGGAGCAAGTGGTGGTCGATGAAAACTAACATGAGTCAGATTGGTATACAAACTCATGTAGCCCGGGCAGGATTCGAACCTGGGATTTTGCATCCACAGGCGGGCGCCCTACCACTCGGCCACCACCGTTTCTAGGCCGGTAGGGCACCTAGCATCACAAAAATCCTACGGTAGCAAAAAATAATAAAAATATACATTTATTTGTAAAAATATTTCATTTTCTTCCTTCTCTACGTTTTTACATAGGTAATTTTATTAAGAGTTGTATTACGTACTGATTAGTTTTTCGGTAGTTCATCACTGGACATTAATGATAATGATGAATCAGGAATGTCAGTGGAAAGAGGTACACGAATACAACAGGTCCAGTCATTTTAATTTGTGTTTCCTGTGCGCCGCCTCGGGAGAAGGTCAGCTCTGTCACAAGACGGGTTCCTGTTTTGATCGTTTAATTGTTGGAACTAAAACGGAGGCGACAGTAAAAATAAATCGAGTGGGCTGGCGAGTGTCATGCGTATACGTAGCGGAATCGACTGAATAACAAGCGACTGACAACTCACATAGCCTATGTCACTCGGAGGAATGCAAGGAATCTGACACACCATACACATCAAAATCTGTTAAGGCGTTCAGGACTTATGGTGGAATAAAGAAACTAACATACATACATGGCCCCTAAAAACAAAACACTCCTTTTTTGGTCAGTCGTGTAAAAAAGGCGTTAAGTGTGAGTCGGTTTCGAGGTCGATGATTGATTGCAGAGCGATTCTCTACCTTTGTCACGTTATACCTTAATAACGTCCTTTTCTTAATCTTTAACCTACATTTTGTAATAATTTTTACAAACACACTAACTAATGAATATCAATCAAATGATAGTCAGCAGTGACTTAGCAATAACGTCTAGTCGCTACCAGTGGGCCGCAATCAATCCGCACACACTCGACAGGCGGCTGATGCGAGTTATGCCGCGTCCGAGATGCAGCAATCTGAGATGCACTGCGCACTTCCGACTGGCTGATTGCTTGCCGAGGTCGGCTCTATCTGCATACAAGAGTAAGGATAACATATTTACAGTTTGGCTGTGGAGTTACTCAGATCTAATCCATTCATTAAAATGCTATTACTAGTATGAATTGAACTCAAATAAAACCGACCAAGTGCGAATCGATCAACTAGGAAAAATGGGGACGATTATTTTTTTCTTTTTCAACCCATGGTGTAGGGTATCGTTAGATGCGTCTCTTTTACTACTACTACTCAAATTTAATTTACCCAACAATTTTGTCACTATCCATTTGACATTTGATACAAGCAAAAAGTTACACACACGATGTTAATGAATTAAAATTTAATATTAATCATTTTGCATAACTATTTTTATTATTTCACGTTCTTTTACCATGATATCGCCGAGACGCCCCACTGTGCGATTGTTTGATAAAAATATATCGTTTTGTTCTGAAGTTCGCCAGTTCTAAATCTATTAACACGCTGTAAATATATTTATTATTCCCGTTATAAAAGGGTGCGGTTTAAATATTTTTTCTAGGTTATTAAAATAATAGTTATTATGAAATTTCATCTAGTTTATGAGCGTGAAACGTGACACTGCTATGCTTTTTTGATAAAAAGGCGTTAATTTAAATATTTTTGAATGTTTATTACTCCTTCACACAAATTTTATCAGACAACTTCGATTAAATTATTTGAACGGTGAGGAAAAAAATAGATGAAATAGGCTAATTTCATCTTAATATGCCCAAGGTAGTAGATCTAATGTGGCAAAATAGACTTGCTTCTAATGTAAAACGCCCCACGTATAAATACCTTATACATATATACAAATAAATGATTGAATGAGAATTTATCGCATCGGGAAGTTCCGTTTCCCTATTCCGCAATGGGATACATACTGCCGTGGGAACACTGCCCACTGCTGGTTCTGGGATGATAAGGACGCTCTATCTCGGCCGAACTCAACACAACAAACAAACAAACCATCCTACAATACTCAATACTCAATACTCAATATTTTATTGCATCCATAAAGTTGATATGTCCTACTCCCTAACAAAGTTATAAACTAGCTTTTGCCAGCGATAATCTTCTCTGTCTACCGTTTTGTAATGTCTGCGTTGTTGGATAAAAGGTGATGTCTATGGTTTTTATAAATGTTGAACGGGTCGTGTCAACCGCAGGTGCCAACTGATCACGCCTAGACGAAGGGACGTGCGAGGACACGTGTCACCGACACACACTTCTAGCATTTTATTTTAGTTAATCAGAACAAGGTCTTTCTACGTTTCCATGTTCTCAACTAATATAAAAGATTTGGTTTTTGCGATGAAATGAGTCAAAAACAATTTGCCCTATTTTCATGTTTTGCAAAATGTTCTAGCTTACAATGTTAAGATACATAGGACTCTCAAGTAAAAAGACAACCTCTCTGCCATAGATCTATTTATGTCTGTAATATAATAGAAATGTGTCTGTAGTGCGAGATTGGCCACCTGGTTGCCATCCAATTCCATACTGTGCTTTGCTCTCACCGTAAATGCGATGGTACCAGTATATGCGTTTATAGTGAAAGCTCAGATACAGTCTATTACCTTACTTACTCAGTTCCGACATCGTTCATATATTCTAAAGACTTTGGTACCCGAGCGTCAAGCTCGCAAGTGCATTACTCTCGACTAATCAAAATCGCGCCAGTTTCGGAACATAAATTGTCTCTTTTTTATGATGCAAGCATTTTGAACATTCTTGACATAACAATAATTTTTGTTATATTTCCCCATATTCAGTGTAGAGGTATTTTCATGGTTCATTCATCAATCAACATTACGAGGCAAGACAGTCGGGGCCATTGTTGTCGAACTTGTCGAAAATCATAATCTGACTATTTTAATGCTGGGGCACTGGCTTTTACGGATGGATAAAAATAAGACTGTTTTATGAACTAGTTCATAAAATATTTTATTACGATTTTATTACGTCGACCGCAAAATCATCAACTACCCATCTTTATTTAGCGAAACCGTTTATATAAATAAATTGCATATGGTATACGGACAAATCACGGATTGATTCAGCCCCAAAGTAAGTTGACTTGTGTTAATGACTCAACTACATATATAGATAAACATCCAAGACCCAGGTCAATCTGAAAAATATCAATTCCCATCTTGCCCCGACCGGATCCAACCCGGGATCTTCGGTGTGACAGTCTGGCGTGATGACCATCAGGCCACGGAGGTCGTATACTATATATAATACTAAAAGGTACGTAGGTATGTCTTTTAGGTCCAACTTGTGCACTTGGTAAATAAACATTACCTTAACAATAAAGTGAGATGATTGCATCTACGTATCTCCACAACGCACTATGGGAACTTTGACTCATTTTCATATCAAAAATCTATAACTTTTGTGTTAATAAAGATATTCACATGATTTTTTCCCCTGATAATCTTGAATATATGTGCTTTATAATAATGTATAATTTGCAAAAAGTTAATTTCTAATAGTTAAAAAAATACAAGAAAACAAAAAAATTACAATTCTATTCTTACATCTATGTTTTTCGAAGTTTAAAAATGAATAAAAATAATACCATGTTAAATTCATATCTTCTCTCAGCCGAAAGACGTCCACTGCTGGACAAAGGCCTCTCCCAAGGATTTCCACAACGACCGGTCCAGCGCTGCCCGCATCCATGCGCATCCCGCGACCTTCACCAGGTCGTCGGTCCACCGAGTGGGAGGCCTGCCAACACTACGTTTTCCGGTTCGTGGTCGCCACTCGAGAACTTTTCTGCCCCAACGGCTATCTGTTCTACGAGCTATGTGCCCCGCCCACTGCCACTTAAGTTTCGCGATTTTGCGGGCTATGTCGGTTACTTTAGTTCTCCTACGGATCTCCTCATTTCTGATTCGATCACGCAGGGAAACTCCGAGCATAGCGCGCTCCATCGCCCTTTGGGTGACCTTGAGCCTTCTTATGAGGCCCATAGTAAACGACCACGTCTCAGTTCCGTATGTCATTAATGGCAACACACACTGGTCAAAGACCTTAGTCTTGAGACACTGCGGTATTTTGGACGAGAAGATATCGCGAAGCTTCCCGAACGCTGCCCAGCCCAGTTGGATTCGACGTTTGACCTCTTTCTCGAAGTTGGACTTACCTAACTGTACTGTTTGTCCCAGGTATACATAATTGTCAACAACTTCGAGTGTAGAGTCTCCAACCTTCAGAGGAGTGGGTGCGACACGGATATTAAACATAATTTTCGTCTTGTCCATGTTCATTTTTAGACCCCCTTGTTGAGAGGCTCTACAGAGGCCATCGAGCATTGTGCCTAGGTCTTCCAAGGTCTCAGCCATGACTGCGATGTCGTCAGCGAATCGAAGGTGAGTGATGTACTCGCCGTTGATATTGATACCGAGTCCGCTCCAGTCCAGAAGCTTGAAAACATCTTCCAGGGCAGCGGTGAACAGTTTCGGAGATATCACGTCTCCCTGTCTCACCCCTCGCTGCAACTGGATAGGTTTGGAGCCTTGATCCTGGAGACGGACCGACATGGTGGCGTTTTCGTACAAACACTTCAGCGCTTCGATATATCGATAGTCAATTTGGCACCGTTGGAGAGACTGTAGCACAGCCCAGGTTTCGATCGAATCGAAGGCTTTCTCGTAGTCCACAAACGCCAAGCATAATGCCTGATTATACTCCTCAGTCTTCTGTATAATCTGCCGCAGCGTATGTAAGTGGTCTACGGTACTAAAGCCTTTTCGGAAACCGGCTTGTTCGGGAGGCTAGAAGTCGTCAAACCTGCGAGCGAGACGATTCGTAATGACTCTCGAAAACAGTTTGTAGACATGGCTCAGAAGTGAGATAGGCCTATAATTCTTCAATAAGGTTTTGTCGCCTTTTTTGAAGAAAAGTACCACCACACTTCTGTGCCATGCCGTAGGCGTTTGTCCCTCGAGTATCACGGAATCGAAAAGCTTCTGAAGAGCTTTTAATACCGCTTTCAGAAGCTCAGCCGTGATTCCATCATCACCCGGTGCCTTAATGTTTTTTAACTGTTTGAGAGCCATTCTAATCTCGTATAGGCTGACGTCCGGGATATCTTCGGTGTAGTGTCGGGTCAATCTGGCTCTTGGATCTTTGGCCAGATTACTGACAGGTGCGCGTACGCTGGTATATAATTGTCCGTAGAACTTCTCAACCTCTTCCAACAGCTCTGGCTTCGACGAAATGATTCTGCCATCCTCAGTCTTCAGCTTGGTCAGTTGGCTTTGACCAACAGACCCTTGCAAACACTTTTGAGCCCTTATTTCGCTTAATCGCCTCTTCAATACGGCCAGTATTGAATTGGCGTAAATCGCGAGTTAGGGACTTGAAGATCTGTCTGTTTAGACGTCGATACTGAGCAGCATCGTCAGAGGACTGCAGAACCAAGTTTCGTCTTTCTTCCATTAGTTTGTTGGTGAGGTCCGAGATCTTTTTGGTTCCTTTTGAACGGCGGGTTTTGAAGGCCTTAGACCCAGCTGTTTGGACAATTTGCACAAACCTATCATTATAATCGTCCAGATTTTCGCAGTCTCCCAGGCATTCGAAGCGATTCTGCAACTCGAGCTGAAAGCTCTCGGGGTTTTGGAGCTGGATAGGCGCTGGTCGGAGCGTGGACTTCATCAGTCGACACCTTTCGAGTTTTATTCTAAGATTCAATGTGCCTCTTACCAATTGGTGATCGCTTCCTGTTTTTACGGCATTGATCACAGAGACATCATTGAATATGTGCCTCTTCGTCGATAAGATGAAGTCAGTCTCATTTTTTGTAACGCCATTAGGATGCAACCATGTCCACTTTCGCTGTTTTGGCTTTTTGAAGAAGGAGTTCATCATAAAGAGGCCCTGCTTCTCCATAAAGCCGGCCAGCAGATGACCACGTGCATTCCTCGTTCCATATCCAAAATTCCCCACTCTCAGCTCATCTTCGCTTCGTTTGCCCAGTTTCGCGTTAAAGTCCCCCATCACAACGGTATAGTGTGCCTGGAAGCTATGTATGGCTCTAGAAATATCCTCATACATAGTCTCTACCTCGTCGTTGGAGCGATATGAGGGCGGTGCGTATACTTGTATTACTTATTACGGAAATTCATATAAATAAACATAAATATGACTTAAAAATTTTATTATATTTATTATCATTCTTATATTTATTATTTTTATTCTATTTATTATTCTTATATTTGTTAAAATATTACTATGCTGAATCGAAAGCATATTGACCTTTCATGGCATCACTACCTCTACCGCTTGACATGACCTGCAGTATAGGTTGGTATAGGTTTATTAATTCAACATCTACCAGTTATTTCTGATGAATAATGGTATTTTTGGAAAAATCGTCATAATTCAATCAAGTTCACACATATCTCTGTTTTCCGCTTCGTTATGCTCTCTGCACTATCTTCGGAGGTCTTCCTCTTGTAACTGTCGATGTAGAAAGTTTGGGTTCGCATGTAGGATCTTCTAGATGATATGTGTGATGTGTGTGTATGATGTGGATATGCCATTTTGACTTTAAAGATTTTCCTTCTTTCGACTGGATTTAGTATAGAGCTGACGAAACTAAGTTACAAAGGATTTTTCAATACTTGCTATAAAGTTTAAAATATTTGCATCTGAATATTTTGGGAAATGATTTCATATACTTTTAGTAGGAGATAATAGCAACGCTATCATTAGGGTCACTTTCAATTAATACAAGACTTAAGTCACGTCTGGTAAACGAAAATTCACTCATTGTATACAGATTATTCAAAACAAATTTTTAATTATATCAAAAACGAATGAAAAACTTTACTTCTGCATACGAAAATGAACAATTTTATACTAAATAATGATGAAAGACGTGTACAAAATTATTTGATAAAAACTTTTTATCCTTATGCGGTTATGTAGTTTTGCATAGGAATGGGATCAAAATATTGCTTGAAAACTCAATAAAATATCGTAAAAGATAACATATAATCTAACAATTGAGTCAAAAGTAATTTTTGAGTGTCTAAGCTAAGAATCCCCAATAAAGAAAATGCTTAATACACTTACGTAAAAAATAAAACGAATTCCCGCCCCCATAGAATATTATATTTCAATATGATCCGCAACAAAATCGCAAGAAATTATTTATTGATTCATATTATATTTCCTACAAAATAAAGCAAAAAAACAGAACTTCGGCAAGCTTCGGCAACTATCAAATCTCCAACTGAAAGTTTGCGGAAAGAAAATAGAACAAATAATTACTTATGTATGTTTGGTTGAGTAATATTCAACTCAATTGCATAAACTTTTATTTTATAGCAAAGTACACATTATAAGCTTTTTAAAATGGTATCACACTTATATAACTTTTATTGTAATCATATCATAAAATCATCCCAAACCTTATTAAAGTTACACCATTATTTTTGCACTTTTCTCATTCCTTGTCTTTAAATGCTCTTTGCCATAAAATACGTACAGTCAAAAATTTTATTCATATGTATAATGATAGATTGACTCTTTAGCTACAATTTGAGGTACAATACATGCATCTGCGTAGAGTTTCAAAAAAGTATTTATGAGACGGCTTTCTTAGGCGGGTTCCCAGCAGCGGCGAAACTATTGCCAGGTATGACTTGGTTTGGGCTATATGCATGGAATGGGATGCTATTGGAATAGATTGCTGTTTATTATAAGTGCAACCGAATTTTAACGCCGCTTATTTGAGTCTAAAACCATCGTGGCCAGAATGCGCAACGATGACCATAATAACATAATATTCGATTGTAATCTAAACGGTTTCTGGCAGCCATTAGCAAGTGGGTTAACGTCGCACAATCAAATAATTAAGCCATTATAAGCCAGGCACGTCTAAGGAGTCGGCGGCTGCCCGCGGCGGCGGTGACACGAAGTGCTATCATTTGTAGCTTTATTGTCAATTGTCATCATAAATATATTTTTATACCAAAGTGGAGCTAAAATGCCTCCAAATTCTGATGCGATTGGATATTTTTTGAAAATTTTGAGTTCTCAAAGTCAAAGTCAATTATTTTTATTTATATTGGCTTAAAAATAGCACTTATAAATCGTCACTTTCTTGTTTTTTAGTTAGTTGACGTCATAAAATTACTTAAAGCTAAGTTTACCACCGCCTCCAAAGCGCAAGTGGAGAAGAGGCGGCGCAACAAACTCCACTGCTGCATTTTCTCCAAAGACGTCACTTTACAATATATGTCTTACAATTAAATAACTGTATATGTGGACGAATATACATTGAGTATATATATTAAATGTCAAATTTATAAATTAATAAAAATATTTTGTTCTTATACTATTGGTTCTAGATTATAATATCGCCATTCACAATATCGATCTTCGTGATATCGAAAATGTTACATCGACCGATGGTCGCTGCATCGACAAGAATACATAACGACGGTACGCTGCATCGCCAGGTTGCCATATCGATGGTAGGCTGCATCGACAGGGCACAATATCGATGGACGCTCATCGTCAGAATCGTCGTATTTATATGATGCCGATTTTTTTCACCACCTTTTTTGCAGCAGTTTTGGCACTTTGTGGAATGTCCGAAAACGGACCCTTGAGTGCATCTATTTTTTGACGATCCTTTCATAATCTTAACATGACTAAATGACGTGTAATTCTCCCGTGTATTATATTGTGTAGTAATCCTTGAAAGGTAATCCTGCCTGGGGCGCATCGTCGCAGCGAGGTCGCGATGTCGCGTCCGCCGCCGCCTGTCGCGACGCGATAAACCGACTTAGCGATCAAATGCGCTTCGCTGAACGCTGATGTTAAATTAGCCAAGTTTAACTTTATAACTAATTGCCTTTGCGTCTTGGAAGCGGTGGTAAACTAATTTATTGACGTCAATGAGAGATATTATTGTATGCTTTGATGTTATAGCTTTACTATGTATTTGGTCAGCGTGAATAACAGATGCACAAAATAACTGGTGGGCGTAGAAGTGAATTAGAATAATCCATATCCATACTAATATTATAAATGTGAAAGTTTGGATGTGAGTTTGTGAATTTGTGAGTTTGTGAGGATGTTTGTTACTCAATCACGCAAAATCTACTGGACGGATTTCGATGAAATTTGGTACAGAGGTAGTGAATGACCTGGAATAGCACATAGGCTACTTTTTATCCCGGAAAAAATGGTTCCCGTGGGCATGGGATACCAATAATAGTAACGCCATCTATTATTTGACAAAATAGACGTCATGTCAAAATTACGTTACGTCAAAGTAACGTTACGTCAAAGTGACGTTACGACAGCCTCCCTCTACTTCCATATATAAACGGACCGTTGCACTGACCGGCAGTATGCCCGGATACGTCGAGGTGTGCGGACCGCTGCTGAGTGCACGGACTAATGGCACTCTGCTCAAACTTCTATATATTATATGTGTGAATGAACATCAGTGGTTGGTTGTGATGTACATTGCGTGCAGGGGCAGGGCGCGCAACATAGCCGTATGAGGTACACTACATTTTTTCCATTACATCTAATTTGTCCACTATTCAGCTAAGCGTGGCTTTCGAGTCTCACGACTCTTGGCTCTGTCTGCCCCGTAAGGGACAAAGACGTGATTCTATGTATGTATGTATCTAATTTGTCATTAGATGGCGCTTTAATTAAATACTTGCCTTTAGTTCTCACGGCCTGCCACGAAATGGCACTTTACCGCGGACAAGTTCTTTCAATATTTTTTCGCGAAGAATGTTCTTTCGAGTAATATTTTTATAAATGTTTATGTGTAGCGAAAACAATAGCGCCACAGATTAGTAAGTAGTACTAACGTACATATCGGTCACTCACAGCCCCGCACTCATTTCAAATATCGCACCCCAGCCCGCCCAGCACTTCGCTGTAGACATCACTGACACGGTTTAGGCGTGAGTGTTCCAAAAAAGGTCCAATTCGCGGTTTGTCTAAAAATAAACAATGTTTCCGAAATTGTAAATTTTTTAAAGTATTAAACGTAGTATATTGAGAAGCTAAGATCATATAGTAGTAGTTAGGTTTAGTTTATTTTTTTAAGACCGCCCGGAAAGACTTTGAGGGCGAAAACGAAGTTAGGTTCAGGTTATTTTTTTTATTACTGCACGGAAAGACTTGAAGGCAGAAAATAAGTTAGGTTCAGGTTACTCTTTATGACCACCCAGAAAGACTTTGAGGGCGGAAAAGAAGTTAGGTTCAGGTTATTTTTTTTTATTACCGCCCGGAAAGACTTGAAGGCAGAAAATAAATTAGGTTCAGGTTACTTTTTATGACCTGTTGGTACGTTTTTTTATTTTTTTATATCTTTATCAATATATCTATCTATGCGCGGTCGGTAACAAAGAAATTTTCGCGAAATTTTGATTGAAAATCACGACATTCACGCAAGCAGCCTTACTAAATTTCATGCACACATTATGCGAGTGTATAAACGGTATTTGTCTATGGATTTGTAATTTTGCCTTTTTGCTATTTTACCTATTCTTCAACTCGCTCCATGGTGAATACCTAAAGCCTAAAGTGCTAACTCGCGCTCCAGCAACAGTTTCACAGGGGCGCGGGATAATGATTAATGCTTTTTTGCCGCGGGCGAAGCCGCGGGTAACAGCTAGTAAATCATATTAAAAACTGGTCACTCACGTGCTATTATGTCGGAATTGTTGAGTATGTCGGCGTCGCGACGCGTCTTGAAATGGGACTCCTGGGAGTCCGAACTATAGTCGGAAATTCAATCCAATTGTGGTTACTCGAACACAAATATAACATGTTTTATTATATTTATATTTGTTTCTTATATTTTATTTTATTTTTGACTGTACACAACCTAGTCTATACATATAATAAAACAGTAAAAATATTTTGTCTGTACATTTAGTATTTTTGACTGAAATGGATAGAGGGACACTTAAAAAGAATAATAGAAAGCAAAAAAAATTTTTTGGAATTTCTTGTCTGTCTGTCTGTATGTATGATCACGCTAATCTCCGAAAGTACTGAACCGATTTGAATAAGACTTGTTGTGTAGCTATTAAGCCTAGGTAACATTTAGGCTATAATTGATTTTGAAAACTGGAACACCTGATGAAGACCCAAAACAGAACAGTTAAACTATAAGAAATATGGAAATGGTGCCTTAACAAAAGTCGTTCAACCTGATGAGCATTTTCTGCTGACGTATAAAAATTGAAGATCTGGAACATCTGATGAAGAACTGCAAGAGACCAGCTACACTATAATATATGTGGAAATGGCGCCTTAGTAAAAGTCATTCAATCTGATGAGCATTTTCTGCTGACGTATAAAAATTTAAGATATGGAACATCTGATGAACAGCTCCAAGAGACCAGCTACACTATAACATATATGGAAATGGTGCCTTAACAAAAGTCGTTCAACCTGATGAGCTTTCCAGATCTTCAATTTTTGTACGTCAGCAGAAAACTGCTGACGTACAAAAATTGAAGATCTGGAACATCTGATGAATAATTTCAAGAGACCAGCTACATTATAACATATACGGAAATGGCGACTTAGCAAAACTTGATTAATCTGATGAACATTTTCTGTAGACGTATAAAAATCGAAAATCATAAACATCTGAAATAGTTTGGAACACAAAAAGATTTTTCATCTAAGCGAAACTCACGCGTGCGAAGCCACGGGCGACAGCTAGTGTATGTATAAAGTTAATAAATAGCCCCTCCCTCTGGCATGTTAGGCGTCCAAGACTGTTTCATGAGTTTCTTTCGGCATTTCTTCTCAGCGGTGGTCGTTCCGAAATGCTAGTAGTTTGTAGCTTTGAGACATAATATATTATGATTAAATAATTAGTATTCGACGTGAAGAAGATCTTTCTTTGAAGGCCAAGTTTCAATAAAAAATTGAGTGATCTGTTTTAAATATTATGTCTTTATCTCTCAAGTTTTATAATACCTGTGATTTTTGGCTTATTACAAAATTAAAAAAACTTTCACTTCGCTGTCTTGTGCGAAGATGAAGATCGAGATCTTTTTTCTCAGAAAAACGTGAATCAAATATTCAGAGCCGAGCTATGAAACTACTTATTTACACAAGGGAACCAAAATCTATAGGGCCCTAACCGCTGCTGACCTAATGTCATGTTTGTAAGAAGAACACATAGGCTATATAATCGTATGCCTTCAGACACGCTGGTACAGTAACAATGTTCTCTTAGGTGACCCCACATTTATTTTGGTAGTTAAAAAGACGGAGCGCTATAAAAATACAATTGAGTGGAATTTAAATCATTCATTTTATTAGATCCCAAGGCCGGCTTCTGTTTCAATTGTATCGAAATAGTTTGTGGCGATTTTGCGGAACGAAACCAAGTGGATGTTGACCTTGCGGTGCGATACATTTGATCTCGAGTGGCGGCGGGATGCTGGGAAGTACAGTGGAGCGACGGAGATGGAACATGATTCTTTTAAGAGGTACTTTGATTTGTGACTCGGACGTTTAGGCGCCGTTGAATGAAGAGAGATGATAATTGCTTTAAAAAATAATGCTGAAGAAAAAATGGTCATGTTTCGATACCTAGTTTTTATCCATCGTGAGGAAACCTGCATTCTAGTTGAAAATTTATCAGCTAGTGTGAGAAATGGAGAAGGCAATGCCAAACTATTGCAATAACAATGCTAAGAAAGTCGTGGAGTGTGATTCATTCCACATTTATAACAACGATTCTCAGCTCAGAGAAATGCGACAAAATTATAGAAATGACACTTGTTGAGATTTGTTGTTGAAAAGACACTTATTGTTGACATTTTTGGAAAATATTTTTGTACAGTTTGACTAGGATTTATCATAGTTATTTTAGAAACAACAAGACGTAGACAGCTAACACAAAAAAGTGAAATTACATGAAAATGTATATTAATTAATGTAAATTGTGCACATTTTAATCACATTAAAGTTATTAAAAGGAGCCCTGTAAGGACAAGGGCCGTGCTCGTCGACCGTAAATAACATCTGGCGTCGCGATCGTTACCTTCCTTTGTTTCTTTAATTGTCTCACTCGATTCTATTGACTTCGATTGGATGACGTCGTTAAAGGTTATGGCGTGACCATAGAAACAATGCAAATATGACGAAAGTATAAAAAATGGTAATGGGTAATATCGACCGAAAAGTACCTATTTAAGATTAACTAAAATAGCATACTGTAAACTAAAAAGTGATTTACATTTATTTATTTATTTATTTAGCTTAAGGCACGCATACAGTGTTTACATATAGTATTATATAATAAATTACAGTAACATGTAGTTTACTTCAATATGTAAATACCAATTATCAGCGAGCACAACTTTTACCAATAATACAATTCGCTGCCGTAAATGGAAGAAAATAATGATAAAATTAAAAAGTATCACTTATGTAAATACCAATTATCAGCGAGCACAACTTTTACCAATAATACAATTCGCTGCCGTAAATGGAAGAAAATAATAATAAAATTAAAAAGTATTACTTATGAAAAAGCTTATAAAATAATATAAAAGGTGTAAGCCATAAAATTTTCAAAGGACTACAGTTTTAGTTCTTTATCAATGTTTTTCAGTATTTTACGTTTGAATGTATTGCGGTTGTCGTGAAGAATATCAATTTCGGGAATTTTATTGTTTATTTCATTGTATGTAGTGCATATTCTAGCTAGAGGTTGATGTATGCCAAGGTTTGTTCTAGAGTATGGTAGGGTGAAAGTTTTAGTTATGGGTTTGCGAGGATATTTAAAAGGAACCGTAAAATTGATTGAGTTTAATATTTCAATAGAATTAACTTTATTATGAAGAATATTATGTAAGAAAATGAGATCTGAGATAGTACGTCGTGTTTTAAGACTGGTTATATGAAAGAAGGAAAGACGTTGCTCGTAGGGTTGACTGGGAGCAATACTGTGAGTAACGCAGGCCAGGTGCCTGGTGAACGCGCGCTGGATACTCTCTATTCTCTGTGACGCAGCGGCGTAGGACTGGATTCCAGGTTACAGAAGCAAATTCGAGGCGACTACGTACCAAACTGTTATATAGGATTATTCGGCACCTAGATTTAAATCCTTTTAATGTACGTTTTATAAAACCAAGCATTTTTGCACTATGGTTTACTATGTTGTGTATATGTGTCGCAAACTTAAGTTTCTCGTCTAAAATTATTCCCAGGTCTCTAACTTCTGAAACGTTACAAAGGTTTTCTCCATTCAGTGTATAAGTACTTTTAATCACATTTGTTTTTTTTGTAAATCTGATATAAGTACACTTGCTGGGGTTCAGAATCATACCATTTGAAGTACACCAGTTATTAATACTATCTAAGTCTTCTTGGAGGAGTTCTATATCATTCAAGGTTTTAATGGTGCGGTAAATTTTCAGGTCATCTGCAAATAAGGAAACTTTACTATGGTGTATATTATTTGTAATATCGTTGATGAAAATTAGAAATAAAATCGGCCCTAGGTGAGATCCCTGAGGGACTCCAGATTCTGCATAAAACTGTTTTGACTCATGACCGTTGACTACTACAACCTGAGTTCTTTTAGTAAGGTATGAATTGAACCAGTCCAGCAAGGAGCCTCCTATACCATAAGCTCTCAATTTTTTAATTAAAATAGTATGATTCACTTTATCGAAAGCATTGCTGAAATCGGTGTAAATAGTGTCGATTTGCTCACCAGAATCAACTCTACGAGAAATATCAGATACCATCGCAACTAGATTTGTTTCTACTGACCTGCCCTTCCGGAAACCATGTTGAAAATCAGATAAATCTTTTTCGATATGTTGGTAAATATGCGGGTATAAAAGTGATTCGAATAATTTTGAAAAACAAGATAAGATTGATATAGGTCGATAGTTTTTTACAGAAGTAGTATCACCTTTTTTGTAAACCGGAACAATCCTACCAGTTTTCCACTCATCCGGGAAAACTCCGTTTATGTATGTACATTTGGACTAGGGGCACAGAATAAGTAATAGTACTGGTAGTAAGTGGACTGGACAGGCCAGGGATAGGCGTGTCAACTCCATAGAATCATACAATAATTAACATTATTTCTGCCGCAAGAGGTCCACAGTGGGGATAAGACTCTTGCAGCTGCAAGGGTAGGTATAGGTAGTAGGTATAGGTAGTAGGTATAGGTACCTAAGGTATCCACACAGGTAGCCGATTGCAAGGAGCCTACTATCACGTCGACCACTTTATGTCTTAAGACATCTAACTAAGAGCTAAGTATACATATCAATCCATACTTCCATACTAATATTATAAATGCGAAAGTTTGGATGTGAGTTTGTGAGTTTGTGAGGATGTTTGTTACTCAATCACGCAAAATCTACTGGACGGATTTCGATGAAATTTGGTACAGAGGTAGATAATGACCTGGAATAGCACATAGGCTACTTTTTATCCCGGGAAAAAGCACTGTTCCCGTGGGAAATTCACGCGGGCGAAGCCGCGGGCAAAAGCTAGTATTATATATTTTTGCCCCAAAAAGCCATCCACTTTTATACGCCCTGCTCCTTCAGACAGCTAATCTGCTATCATACATTGAATTATCAATCAATAAACTCCAGATATCTCAACACTCGCAATTCAATAGATATCAAATAAAGACGAATGATGTTGTAATCGAGCGGTCCACTCATAAGGCGATTGTAATTAAATGCCGAAAGAAACGGGATCCATCAAGTATGTCTGGAGATTACACCAGCTCCGGGCGCTCGGGCTTTGGCGAGTAATGTAATGAATGATGTCGAGCGCTTTGTGCGAAAAGTACTATTTGGAAATTGTTTCTTCTTATTAGGGCTGACACTTTATGGCAAAAAGTAAATCATAGGTACTTTTTTTTTTGCATTTTTATGCACGAGCATGCGAGTTGCCTGATGGTAAGCAATCACCGCAGTCCATAGACACCAACGACCCAAAGAAAGTCACTGATGCGTTGCCGACTTTTTATGAAAGCGATAGGCTCTTTTCTAATTAACTAATACTTAATTTAGAGTCACTTCGATTTGTTATATGCTATTTTTCAAAGTGTAAATGTTTGAGAATAAATCATTTATCTATCTATTTGATAAGATAAAGTATTGTTGCTTTTGTAATATCGAGTGGGTGAAAAACAAACAACCGACACCATTGCATCGAGTTTCAAAACAACTCAAACTCCGTCTTGTTTTACAAGAATAATTCAGATTCAGTGACTGTTATCTAATCTTGCAATAATTAGGTCATTTGACCTCATGGTTTCTTAGAGACTAAAATTTTTCAAATTACTTTGGATGAAAATGCAATGTGATTAAATACATTTTGACTTCATCACGTCACATTAAGCCTGTAACGATAAAGCCGAATTGTAACCCCGACTAGTGTAGCTTGTCTTGACTCCGGTCTTGGAGAAATAACGTATTTTAACAAAGCTTTATTATAAATACATTTACATCCACAAATCTGCAAAGCTACACTACGGGGCCGGTGGTGGTCGAGACTGCCGTTTTACGAGCACCGGTTTTTGTACAATCAGGGGGCCGATTCTACTATTCGTGTTGTCTCAAGAGCTAAGAGATTGATCTGAAGTGACAAGATTTCTATGTGATCTTTATGCTTTATTACAATTTCTTTGGCTTTTGAGACACTACTGTGGTACGATATAGTACGTTTATAATTAGTAGTATCAAGGTCCAGTTCTGTTTTCCGCGTTGCTAACCCTAGCCGCGGCGCGGCGGCCCGCAGCCGGCCGGCCGGTGTCGCTCGTCATCCATTGATTACGATCACAATAGCTCTGTCAAATATCTGAGCCTTTTTATTTCAGCTAATAATACAGACGCGAACGAAGACATCGCAATTATGTTCCAAGTACAAAAGATGTGTTGATAAAGATCTTTCTGAAAAGCCAATTATAATTATCTCTCATTTATGACAATCTTTTTTAATATCCATACAAAAATATTCACTGCGTAGCTCATGGCCAAAGAGATTTTTTATTTAATAAAGTTTGATTCAAAGTGAATCCTACAAAAGTGAAAGATGATGCGAAATTTTGGATGTGAGTTTATGAGGATGTTTGTTATTCAATCACGCAAAATCTACTTGACGGATTTTTATTAGGTAATTTGGTAAATATGGATAGAAAATAGCACATAGGGTACTTTTTATCCTGAAATTCCCACGGTAGCGAAGCTCCGGATACGGCTAGTTAGTTATAGATTTGACGGCAATTAATATTAATACAAACTTAAAGCTTGGAATTGGCATAAAATTACACGCCATAATACATTTTATATTAAACTTGGACCGAACCACCATTCTCCTCGAACTTCGACACCATAACTTGTCGCCAAAAACTAGGGTATTATGCGGCGGCCGGCATAAAGCGGAGCCGATACTTTACGACGCTATATAGCGGCCGCTGGGGACGCACAGTTCAAGCGTCATAGACCTCTAAATCACATGTTTTATTTTATCGTTGCTCATTCAACTCGACGTGAATGAGAGAAGGAAAACCACAAAAATCAGTTACAGGACAGGACACAGAACAGCAACGTCTAAACGATTAATTAAAATCTCTTTATTCATTCATATACCTATTCATTATAAGGGTTGTTCTCATTACGCGGGATGTAACACACGCATTGACTGATAAATGATCAACTAGAGTACAGGTATCCTCACGATGTATTTTTTCACCGGAAACATGAAAGTTTATAAATTTATTATCTACTTTTACAGTTTAATATCGTGTAATTTATATAACAAACCTTTATATTTCTTGAAAGTGAACACGTTAATTGTAAAGTTTAGCAATAACCACTCCATTAGCGTAGAAGTCTAGTCACTGCAAACTCCACATGACATACGCACTGTTGTTTATGCTCGGTCTTATCATAATATGGCACCTTTACGACCCGTGGCTAACTTATATTGTTTGTTCATACTTTAGATATTGTATATACTCTACGTTATACACGAAAAAAAAAATATCATTTCCTTTCAGTGACCGGTTAATTGTAACTCACACCGAAACGTCCGAGAAATAAAAAAGGATCTCATACTTATTTGTTACATATTATGCTTCGTCCACCCCTTCTCCCAGTTTACATAGGCTTGTGTCTTCTTGAACTTTTGCGCCAGACTCCGTTTACAATACCTGATTCGTAATACTTATTAGTTAGGTATGCAATATAATTCCTACCCATTTTATCCACTTCTAGCACGCGCTTCCTGTTACACACTTCCGTCCTATTCATTCATGCCTCTCACAGAAGAGGAAAGACATTACACATCAATTACTGTGGCCAATGGTGTTTGGTGGATATGGATGGAACCAAAGGGCGCTGACGTCAGCCAGAGGGTCACAACCAACACAAGCAGATGTGGGCCCTTCAGCTCGCCACAGAGCAGGTAGCCGCAGATTCAAAGCTGCAACAACACAAACTATTATAAAGAAATGTTTTCTTTTCAGCAGTAGACTTTTAGAAACATTAATAGTTTGTAGCTTATAGACTTATTACAGTTGATATTCTGAAATTTTACGTTGAAAAGCCTATGTGAAGTTTCTATTGTATTAGATAAAGTATTTGATTTTGACTTCAATGTGTTTTTGGAATCTTGGATTATCACAATACTTGGAATGTCACGGTAGTCCAAATTGTACTTTCTCGCTTGCGTTCGGTTACAGATTAGTCTCTCTATGTATCTGGTTGAAGCGCCAGCATTTGCACACAAACGGCTGACCCTGCGCCATACGTCACTTCACTTTCAGATAAAATTCCGTTTTCCTCCGACATTACAATATTTATTCGGATTTTTTATTTATTCGGACGGGAAATGTAATGCCTAGTGCATTACATTTCCCGTCTCTATCTGTGACCAAATCTAGTATTTCATAAGAAAGCATAAAAGTTTAATCAACTCATAAGTAAAGCCAAATAATACTATCCAGAATCATGGAATTCTTACAGGACAGGAGCAGGGTGTCGACTCTGATTCAAATTTGACAGTAAATCACGTACTTCGTTTCACAGATGGATGGATACAGATGGATACACAAATACTTATTAGAGGTGTGTGTATTCGCCCACACACACTATTATAAAATAAAAACATTTGGAATGTATAGACAATACAACTTTTTTTATATTGGCAAAATGTGGGAATGCATGAGTAAATAACCGGTATTTGCCGATAAACTCAATTTTTAGAGAAATATGTTAAAATTTTAAGATAGATTATCATTTTCTGAAGTCCGGGGCAATCTGTGTATATGATTCACGTAAAACTAAATTATTATTTTGCTTTATCAAATCTTTGCCGCAATATGCCTCTATGTGAATAATTTTATAAGCCGAGTCAAATATGAAATTGCATATTTAAGTGATTCCCTATTCAGATTTACCAGAAAATTAGGGAGTTATGGCTCGTTGTTGAATGAGGGTTTATGGTGGAGTCTATGGTACGGGGGTCGGAGGTATTGTCAGGGGATTTGATGGATGATGGATTTCTATTAATAAAATATCTTATGTGCTTTCTATCCAGTGGTTTGTATTTAAACATGGTGGCAGCGGTGATTTAAATAATTATTTAAATTAAAATAACTAGGTAGGTAATGTTTTAATTTTTTTAAAATTGAAAGAACAGAAAAACATACAAAGATGGTTGAAAAGGCTATTAGATTGCCTAATGAATTTAGTTTCGATGGAGATTGGGAAGCATGGCTTTGCCGCTTTGAAAGATATTTGGTAATATCAAATTTCAAAAAGAAGGATGATGAGGAGAAAATAAATTTGTTATTATATGCGTTGGGGGAAAAGGCGGAGCAGTTGATAAAACAACTGAAGATCGAGGGAAAAAAACGGTACGACGAAGTGGTAGCTGCGTTGAATGAATATTTTAAGCCTAAAAAAAATGTTGTATATGAGAGGGCCAGATTTAATTCCAGGAAGCAAAAGGAAGGAGAAAATATTTCAGATTTTGTCAGAGAGTTGCATATTTTGGCGGAGAGTTGTGAATATGGAGAGTTGAAGGAGGAATTGATTAGAGATCGGCTTATAATAGGTATGAGGGATGGAAAAACAAGTGAGCGTATGCAGTTGGAAGCTGAGTTAACTTTAGAGAAGGCTGTAATTATGGCTAGACAGGCAGAGCAGCAACAAGATTTTATTGAAGAAGGAAAGAAAGAGTGGGAAGTTAATAGATTAAATAAAACAAAGTCCGTTGATAAAAAATGTTGGTGGTGTGGAAGCTGGGGCATACATACCAAGGAGAAATGCCCAGCAGCGAAGCAGCAATGTTTTAGATGTAAAAGATATGGACATTTTTCAAGATGTTGCGGCAATAAAGATTTTCTGAAGATTAATAATATTAAGGTTGGAGATGATTTTCAGATTAACGTTGACACTCAAATGGGAGGAGAAAATAAGGTAGTCAAATTTTTAATTGACACTGGTGCAGACTTGGTAGCTATTCCAGAATCTATGTTAGTTAAGGGATTAAAAATATGGTCATGTGATGATGTGATTAGGGGTCCAGATGGGCAGGCTTTAAAAGTCAAAGGTTATATATATGTACAACTTAGGTATTTAAATGGGTTGTATAGTGGAAAAGCGTATATAATTGAGAATTTGAAGTGTCCTATTTTAGGGAGACCAGCAATACAAAAGATGAATATTTTAAATTTGTGTAGTACATTTAAAGATTGTGGGTCTGGTATTATGTGTAGTCAACAAATAGAAAAGGAATTTCCAGGAATATTTGATAGTTTGGGAACTTTTAAGGGCACATTTTCAATAAAACTAGTAGATAATCCAGTGCCTTATGTACAGACTGTACCTAGGGTTGTTCCCATACCATTATTGGAAAAAGTAAAAAAAGAATTAATT
Source organism: Ephestia elutella (assembly GCA_018467065.1). Lineage (NCBI taxonomy): Eukaryota > Metazoa > Arthropoda > Insecta > Lepidoptera > Pyralidae > Ephestia > Ephestia elutella. The sequence continues at coordinate 23,211,875 of CM031578.1, forward strand.
AAGATGGAAAGTTTAGGAGTTATTAGCAAAGTAGAAGAACCAACAATGTTTGTATCTCCTGTAGTAGTGGTTCCCAAAGAAAATGGGGATGTTAGGATTTGTGGGGATTATACTGCGGTAAATAAAAGTATTGTTCGACCAATATTTCCTATACTGAGGGTAGAGACAACTTTAGGAAGATTAAGAGGATCAAAAATATTTTCAAAAATCGACGCTACTTCAGGATTTTATCAAATTGTGCTCAGTGAGGATTCTAAGAAGCTTACAACAATTTTGACACCTTTTGGTAGGTATATGTACAATCGTTTACCCATGGGTCTTAATTGCGCACCTGAATATTTTTCGATGAAATTTGCAAATTTATTTTATGACTTAGAAGGGGTGGTTGTGCATGTAGATGATATTTTAATATTTACAAAGGATAGATCTAGCCATAATATTTTGTTACGGGAGGTATTAACTCGATTAAGTAAGGAAGGATTGACAATAAATAAAAATAAATGTGTTTTTGGAGTAGAACAAATAACTTATTTGGGCCATATCATAAGTGAGAAAGGTATATCTTTAGATCCGGATAGGGTAGAGAGTATAAAACAGTTTAAGGTTCCTGGTAATAAGAAAGAATTAATGCAATTTTTAGGATTAGTGAATTATGTGGGAAGGTTTATACCTAATAAAACTAATATATTGCAACCATTAAATGAGTTATTAAGAGATGGGATAAAATTTAGTTGGGAAATGTACCAGAACAAAGCATTTGAAGAGATAAAAACATTAATTTCAAATTCTCCCGTTTTGCGACATTATGATCCAAGTAAAAAAATTATTATTTCAGCGGATAGTAGTTCTTATGGATTAGGTGCAGTATTGTTACAAGAGGATCATATGGGTAATAAAGAAGTTGTATCTTTTGCTAGTAGAACTTTAAATAACACGGAAAAGAATTATGCACAAATTGAAAAGGAGTGTTTGGCATTAGCATGGGCTGTTCATAAGTTTAAAGATTATGTTATAGGTATTCACGTCACTTTAGAAACAGATCATAAACCACTTGTACAGATTTTGCAAACGAAGCCCATTGATGATTTAACTCCAAGATTATTAAGATTCAGGTTGCAATTAATGCGATATTTATATACAGTTATTTATGTTCCAGGGAAAAGATTAGTAGTTGCTGATGCTTTATCCAGATCTCCTATAGTTGGTCGGTCAGGAGATGATAAGGAAATTAACATGATTACTGAGAACTGCATACAGGATGATAAATTGACTTTAATAAAATTAGAACAGAAAAAGTGTCAAATTTGTCGATTTTTAGTTTATTTCACAGAAAATGGTTGGCCTGAAAAGGGTAAAATTGCTTTAGAATTAAAAGATTATTATCAATTTAGACATAATTTTTCTGTGCAAGAAGAATTTTTAATTTATAATAGTAGGTTAGTAATACCTCGAAGTTTGCAAAAACAAATATTGGATGACATTCATAAAGGTCATTTAGGAATAACAAAATGTAGAGAGAGGGCTAAACAAGCAGTGTGGTGGTTAGGTTTATCATCACAGATAAAGGTTTTGATAGAAAATTGTCCTGAATGTATACAGGAAAGAGTTAATCATAGAGAACCTTTATTTGTGGAAGAAATGCCTGTGAGGGCATGGCAAAAAATAGGTATTGATTTGTTTAAGTATGATAATAATTGGTTTGTTGTCATGATTGATTATTATTCTAGATTTATAGAGATTTTTAAATTGTATGATTTGACAGAGTTAGCTATTATTAAATGTTGTAAAGAAACATTTGCTCGCTATGGTATACCAGAAATTGTTAGAACGGATTGTGGAACGCAATTTAAAAGTAAATTTGTGCTTTTTTCTCAGGAATATAATTTTATTCATATAACTAGTAGCCCTTATTTTCCACAGAGTAATGGATGTGCAGAAGCCGGGGTTAAGATAGCAAAAAATTTATTAAAGAAAAATAAAGATATTTATTTAGCATTACTTAGTTATAGAAATACTCCATTGGAGACTGGATACAGTCCTAGCGAGTTAATGTTTAATAGGAAAATAAGGGAAATATTACCTGTGTTTCCTAATAATTTGAGTGTAAAATTAGATATTCATAAAGATTTTAGAGTTAAGAGAAATTTAGGAAGGGAGAAAGTAGCAAGGAATTACAATAAAAGTCATAATGTAGTGAGTTTGGAAGATATAGAGGTAGGTGATAATGTATGGGTCATTGATTTACGGGCATATGGTATTGTTGTCAGAAAGGCAAAAGAGCCAAGGTCATATTTTGTTCAAGTTAAAGGTGTAAATTATAGAAGGAATCGTTGGCATTTGGTGCCAGCACCTTTTCAACAATTAGCTTTAAAGGAATCTGGTAGCATGGGAAAGAATAGGACAGAGGATTTAAAAGAAACTGATAAATTTCATGAGGATTTTGTAGATATATCTGAAAGTGGGGATAGTGATTTGGAAATCACTGATGGAGGTGATGGGGAAAGTAATGTAATGCAAGATGAAGAGGAGCCGCGTAGGTCAGAAAGGGTTAGAGTAAGGCCTAGGTTCCTTAATGATTATGTTTGTAATTTTTTACATTTGGAGAAATTGTAATTGAGTTTAGGTTTGTAATATTCTTAAAGTTAAGTACTTAAAAGGGGGGATGTTGAATGAGGGTTTATGGTGGAGTCTATGGTACGGGGGTCGGAGGTATTGTCAGGGGATTTGATGGATGATGGATTTCTATTAATAAAATATCTTATGTGCTTTCTATCCAGTGGTTTGTATTTAAACACTCGTTTACACAGTG